>CAUJNA010002235.1:0-39724 GCA_963377175.1 Effrenium voratum | reverse complement strand
CGAGCGGTCCGCTGCCCAGGGCCCGCGCCTGGAACACTAACGGAGGCTGCTTGGGAGAGCGTACGTACGCGTCGTAGACCGAGCGCGTGAACCGCGACTCCAGCGACGTGGGCTGCATGCTTTCGGTCTGGGGCTTCATCTGGTGGCACTCAAAGCAGAGCGCCTGGAAGCGCTGCTGCTGCCCGGCGAAGGCCTGCCGCACCGGCACGATGTGGTCGAACTCCGCGCACCCGGCGCCGATCTGCTGCCCGCAGGCGGCACACTTGCCTCCCTGCTCGGCCAGTAGCAGCTTCTTCTGCCGCTGGCTCGGGGTGATCCTCGGCGCCTTGACCAGCGTGGAGAAAGCCTCGAAGCTCAGCGAGGCCAGCCTCTGCCCGCGGTAGTGCAGCCCCAGCCCCTTGGCCCATGCCTGCTGCAGCTCCCAGTCCTCGGGCAGCTCACGGATCACGCACTGCCCGCCCTTGGCGCGCAGCTTCAGGCTCGAGAACTGCGCGAGCGAGCGGAGCGTGACCTGCGGGTTGTGCTCCGTGAGCAGCAGCTGCCGCCTCGTCTCCCGTAGGTCCGTCGTGTGGAAGTGGCCTGGCTTGATCTCGCCCTGCCACGGGCTCCACTCCTCCAGCGGCGGCACAGTCTGCTTCGGGTCTCGCCGGTACATGACCAGCGCACAGCCCATCTGCTCCCGCACCGGCCGGGCGTTCCGGTAGAAGAAGGCGTGCCCGTCGTAGTAGGTGAACACCACGGTCTTGGTCTCCCGCTGCGTGGGCTCGAAGCGGTCCAGGGGCTCGCCGGTGTTGGAGATGAGGACCATGGGCGCGTTGCGCCACGCGCAGAAGGCTCGTATCTCCACCGGCGAGTTGCCGTGCGCGCGCCAGTCGTGCTCTGCAAGGGCGTCGAAGTCTCCGCAGACCTCCTCGAAGGGCACGCCCAAGAGTTGAGCCAGCTGCCGCGGCACGCAGGCATTGGCCCCGGAATCCTCGAATGCGCATTCCAGGATACTGTTGAAGCACGGCAGTTGGTACGACACGCGGCGCAGGCCTCGCAGCCTCTGCCGCAGGATGGTTTCGACGTGTACGCGGCTGTTCCGGTATTGCGTCGTCTCCGAGGACACCACCCACTCCCCCTCCGGGTCGTAGAAGTACGTCTCGTCGCTGAGTTCCATGATGGGCGCCCTGCCGGCGGCGCGGTCCTCGTCCCCCGCGGTTATCAGCCGCAGCGTCTCCTGCTTGACGTTTTGCAGTATTTGCTGCTCCGACAGCCTGTCGGGCCGGCTGGCCTCTCCACCCAGGACATTTGCGGGGAGCCAGTCCCTGCGCTCGTAAGCCCGGCCCGCGTTTTTGCCGGCCCGCCGCATCCCCCTGATGACTACTGGGATGTGTGCTACGTGCTGCGAGTACTTGTTCTTGAAGAACCGCCTCCCTAGGTTCGTCAGCTGGTAGGTGCCGTCCTCCCGCAGCCGCCGCACTAGGCCCCGCTGCCCGTTCTGCAGTAGCACGTAGTCGGCCGCACCCTCCCTGACCAGCGGCTGCCGTGGGTCGAAGGTCCTCGACTCTGGCTGCCGCCCGAGCATGCCGAAGTAGGCCTCCCCGGCCCTAGTAACGCTCCCGTCCGCGCGCTGGAGCAACGCGTAGGCGCCTCGGCCCCGCCTCAAGCCCAATACACGGCTTCCGTCATCCGTGTCCCGGGCCCTCGATCCGGCCTCGACCGCCTGCCTGATGTTCTCTCGTTGTGTTGCCCAGGATGCCATTGTTGTCGATTGCTTTTTCGTAGATCGCCAAAAAAAAAAGTGGTCCGGGCAACCGCCCGGCTCCTCCCCGTCCCCAGGGCCCCTGCAGTGGAGGCGGCACTGAGGCTGGTGAGGCTGGCAATGGAGGCGGCGACGAGGCCGAGGGTGACGAAATGGAGGCGGCGACGAGGCCGAGGGTGACGAGGCCGAGGGTGACGAGGCTGGCAATGGAGGCGGCGACGAGGCCGAGGGTGACGAGGCCGTGGGTGACGAGGCTGGCAATGGAGGCGGCAACGAGGCTGGTGAGGCTGGCAATGGAGGCGGCAACAAGGCCATCCCCGTGGTCCTTGGCGACCAGCCCCCGGAGAAGAAGAAGGATCTTCTGGAGGTCTCCACTCTGCTGCGCTTGTGGTGGGGCGAGAAGAGGAGGCCGCAGGCTGTCAGCGACACCGCGTTGCTACCAGTTTTCCTTTTTTTGGACATTTGCTTGCCCTGTGGACCCTGCGGACCAAACTTCCTCTGCGCTTGCCTGCCCTGAGGACAATGGAGATGCAGCCCATAGCCCAGATCTGCTGCGACCGAAGTCCGCGGCGGAGCAATTTCAGGCGTCGTGGTCCACACCCTTCTCCCTCCCCCTTTTTGTCATTGTTCCCTTTTTCGGTCTCCCTCCCTTTTTCTTCACCCTGCTTGGTCCCTGAGGAGTTGCAACAGGCAACCGTCGGCGGGGACGAGGCTGCCAACCGGCTGAGCGAGTTTTTGCTGCAGCAGGCCCCCACCGACCTCAATCGGATTCAAGTGCTGGAGGCGGGCTTGGCGCGGCAGAAGGTGAGTTCCTGGCGGTTTCTAGACCTGTCCACCCCGTCGGAATTTCATCTTCTATTGGCAGTTGAGGCACAGTTGAGGAAGCGCCGGCAGATGTGGTCATGCAGGACCCCCCGGCCCGCTCCCAAGCGCCCCAGGAGGAACTATCTCGAGGAAGCGACCCGAGTGGGTGTCCGCGAGGTGCAGGATGAGAAGAGCCTTTGCATCTCCAAGGTGCTGTACGAGCCCATCAACCGCGAGGCCATCGAAGAGCTGGCGGAGACCAGGGCGGCGGCCCAGCTGGGGCTCGCACAGACTTGGCAATCCTGCTCATCCGCTGGGGTTGGTGGCTTCAACCTACAAGGAGAGCGCTGCTGCCCAAGCTCTGTTTGACCGTCCCGGGCGGCTGTAAACCGGGCACCACAACAATCTGTACAAGGGTTTGGTGCAGGAGCTCAAGAAGTTGGAGATGCAGGACCAGGACAACAGCGATGCCATCGACAAGCTTTTGAAGAGGATAGGCATGTTCCCGATCCTGCCGACCGTTTTTGACGGGCTTGACAAACTGGGCATTGACTCATACAGAGCCCGTGCTGGGCAAGACGGAGGCCAGAACGGTCTGGCGCAACACCTTCGTTGCCCACAAGTACTGCGGCAGGTACATCGTGAAGCTCCGTCCCAGCGGTTCCTTTGTCGGCCCCGCGGAGTCGGAGCCGTAGATCTTTTCCTTTTCGCATGCCTTTTGATTTTGTAGCCCGGAGAGGACAGTGCAATCACTCCAGGCAGCTGCGTGATCACGTAGCTGCCTGGAGTGATTTGCACTGTCCTCTCCGGGCTACAAAATCAAAAGGCATGCAAAAATATCTACGGCTCCGACTCCACGGGGCCGACAAAGGTCCGCATTCTGTGACTTGTACTGAGCATGCGTGAACCCCTCGACCAACATGAAAAAGAACTTCCATCGGACCAAGGACAAACTCGTTGAACCCCTCGACCAACATGAAAAAGAACTTCCTTCCATCGGACCAAGGACAAACTCGTGGGCGCCCACGAGTTTGTCATTGGTCCGATGGAAGTTCTTTTTCATGTTGGTCAAGGGGTTCACGCATGCTCAATACGGGTCACAGAGTGCGGAGTGTACAGGGCGGGGGTCACCACCACCGCTCTACAGGCATTTCCTGTTGTGCGCCGTGAAAAAAAGCAGCCATCGAGGGAGATAAGAGCACTTGGAGCACCTTGGACAGTCAGTGCATTTTTTCGGAAAACCCGGAGCGCTGCCAGGTCTACACGAAGCTTCGGTCGGAGACTCGACTGCTCCCGGTTGTTCTCAGGGCACACAGGGCACCTAGGGCACCTGTGACGATCCAAGGCATTCCGATCCAGAAGGAGCCCTGACCCAGAGGCGGAAAACAGCAGTTTTTGTGTGTCGAGCATCTTGAGCGTCCTTCCGGGGGTGGGGGGGCGTGTTTTTTTGGGTGATGTGGCTCCCCAACCGCGTTGTGTGTTTGGGTGCCCACCTAAACGCGTTCTGTGTGACTCAAGATGTGTTAAAACCCTCTAGGCCCCGTGCCGAAATTGGGTAGCTGTTCTGAGGTCCTTGTTGGTGTTGCTTCCCAAGTTCCATTGATCGCCATTTGGCTCAAGACACAATTGAGGTTCAAGATCTGATGTGTGACTGCGAACATTCGTGGCGGGCGATAAGAGCAAAACAACTGCTTGCGCCGCTTTTGCCAGGACCACTGGTGTGATTATCATTCCTTCTTCCTTACAACGTTTACACGGGTTCGGCTATAACGGCATCGTCCGTATACACCTTTCTACGTGGTTGGTATTGAAGCTTGAGGGTTCGGTGCACAGCGTCACACGGGACGTCACCTTGCCGTCTCTTGACAGGTTATCAGCCGTAACTACAAGCTCTACACTGGACTGGGAGACAGCTGGTTTATTGCGGGTACAGGGACAATAAAGGAACGATAACCTACACAGTACAATGGCGTCTTCGGCGAGCCCAAGTTCTGCAACTTTTGGGAACAGCAGCTCAGAGGGATCCAATGGATTGATGGCTCTTCCTGCGGTGATGGATATGGTTGCAGATTCACAGGATGAACCTGGGAGCGGAGGTTCCGCGCTATTCAGCGACATATCTACTCCCACAAGATCATGGAAGAAGATCGATGTTCATCAGGAGTCGAAGAAAAGAGAATCCCCACCGAGAAGATCATCATCTTCGCCTGCGACACCACGGACGTCGCAGAAGGGCGTGAGATCGACATCGAAGGGTGGGAGGTCAAAGTCACCCACCAGTGCGGAGTTTCGCGCCGCAATTAAGGAGAAGAACAAGATGGAGGTGGAGATCGGGGAATATCAAAAGACACTTGATGAAATGTCGGCAGCAATGGCGAATCTTCACCAAGAAGACTATGGAAGCACCATCCGGATCCAGGAGCTGGAAAGACGATGCGAGAATGCCAGCAAGCAGTCGGGACATCTAGTGAGTCACCACCAACACCACATGGCTGAGGCATGGCGCAAGTTTGAGGAAGAAGCCCAACAGATGCGCAAGGTGGAAATGAAAGCATTTCAGTACGGGGAGAAGAAAGACATGGAGTCGAATATTATGATGCAACAGATGAGGCAAGCTGAAGGAACTATCATGGAGCAGAAGCGGGAGATTGCATTGTTGAGATCCTACATGGCAAGCGAGAAGTCGGCCGCGCAGGAATCAGCTATACGTGCAAATCAGATACACCGTGAGGCTTCACAACAGATATCAGCCTATCAGCAACAGATCAGAGGCATAGAATCTTCTACGTCTATCGAGAAGTTCAACGAAGAGGAGATGGTCCAAAGTCTGAAATCACAGTTGGAGCATGCACTCGTCAAGCGCCCCGAGACGTACTCTTTGGAGGACTCCAGGGAACAGCTGATGGCGAGGCTGAATGACGTTACAGTATTGGCGGAACAGGAATCGAAGAGAGCAGATTGCTTGCTTCGCGAAAAAGAAGAGATCGTCAAACAGTATGAGTCCGACGTGTCGATGAAGGACCAGATGATTGCTGTCGAAGGTGGTCATCGTAAGGATGCGATCTTGGAGTTAGCCCAGGTCAAAGAAGAGAAACAAGAGGAACGGTGCACGATGGACGAGAAGTCGAAGGAGGCTGAGTACTGGAGATTGACAGCTAAGGGAATGTTCGATGAGTACCTCGAGGAGATGCATGAGCTTCAGGGACAACTGAAGGAAAGAGAGGCGACGCTCAAGCAAGAAGAGAGTTTTGTACGCCAACTCGATGCTGACAACGAGGAACTACGTGCACACAAGAAGCTGGAGACACAGGAAGCCTCCAGCAGCAAAGATGGACATCGTGAAAGAGCAGTAGTGAAACGCGCTGAGGGAGGAACCCAGGCTAATTCAAATAGGATAGACAAGAAGGTGGCTGGGTTAGTCCCGTCATCGTCTTCAAATCAAATCCCTAATTCGTCGCTGATGCCAGGTTCGATCCTCTTTCCGTCTTTCGGTGATCCAATGATCGATGTACACCTATCCCAGATGCAGGGGGTTGTTGGGCATGTCCCACAATCCACTACTACGACTGGTGGTGGTGATGGAGGGGGAAACAACGGTACTACGCCCCCATTGGATTACGGTGGATTCCCGCCCAATGGGAATGGGCAGGGAGCGGGTCGACGTCAGTTGAGCCTCGCTGGTGGCGGAGGAGGACCTCCGGATGATCCACCCGATGATGGGGATGACGACGACGAAGAAGATGAGGAAGACGAGGAAGAAGAAGAGGAAGAAGACGATCGGACACGGAGGAGACGAAGGAGATCGAGAGATAACCGAGAGATCAAGAATGATCGACCGAGAATCTCGAGGAAAGTGGCCGAGAGAGTATCTATTCCGGCCTGGCCAAAGATCCATCAACTTGACACCTGGAAGATGCAACTGCTGATGAATGTTCTGAGCGCATGTGCAGATCCAGATACCGACGCATGGACGAAATGGCTGGAGCAGGCTCTTGGGTTGAACACAGACCTGGATTTGCTTAGCGATTCAGGTGGCGACAGATTTGCTACGATAGATATTAAGATGGCCATGGGCATGCAGAACATGCTGAAACAAGCACCTGACGAAGCCAAGGACGTATACCTCGATGCTACACGACACTCTGAACTACGACATCATCAAGGGGTGATCGTGAAGGGACGAGAGTTGGTGGCATTAGTTATGCAATCATTCAGAACTTCCGATAGAACGGATCTTGTCTACCACATCGAGCATCTATTCAACCTTGTTTTTCCTGGCGACAAGAACTTGGTCATGTTCAGGAACAAATGGTATGATTTGCTGCTGAAGATGAGGAGCGAGGACAGACCCAGTAAGCTGGCTCTCAGAGACATCCTTTACAGGAAGATCAAAGGGAGCAAGAAGATGGAGTTTGGCCTCAATGCCTACCATAGACTACCGGACAAGCATCCTCAGAAGACGTATGAATTCTTATTGGCGTTGATCGACTATCAGATCAAGGCAGATCGGGAATACCTGATGCTCGACATGAAGGAGAAATCGGTCAAGTCGATGATGAAGTCAGGCGGGAAGGATGCGGCTCCAGCAACTGGCAAACAGGAGAACCAGGGTGGCAAGGGCAGAAAGGGGAAAACCGGTGGACCTGATGCCGCTCCTGTGCTCCCAAAAGCCAAAGCAAAGGGCCACGCTGGCAAGAACGGCAAGTCCGACGGTGCCAGCGACAGAGGCAAGAGTCCGGGCGGAAGCAAGGATAACCCCTGCTGGTACCACTTCAAATCGGCGAATGGGTGCGTGAAAGGGAATGAATGCACTTTTTCCCACAGCAAGAAGACGGAGCATAAGTTGGAGAGCATGTCCAAGGGGAAAGGAAAGGGCAAATCCAAGTCCAGATCATCGTCACCAAAGAGAGATGATGGAGCATGCTTCGCGTTTCAGAAGGGGAAGTGCGATAAGGGGAGCGCTTGCAAGTATAGGCATGAGCTCATCAAGAACAATTCAGCTCCAGCAACGTCAAATGACAAGGCGCAAGCCAAGTCGAAGGCTGCCACCAAAGCCGCAGCGCCTGCCATTGCGAGGAGGGCCATCGCAATGCCTGCGATAGTCCTGAACCAATCGGCTCCTGCGGGGAAGGTAAGCTTCAAGAAGGACGTTGATCATGTCGAACCGGACGAAGCCGAGACTATCTACCACGAGCACGATGACGACGCGATGAGCGAATCATCGTGATGGTCTGGCGAGTCCGAGATCCCCGAGAAAATGGTGTGGTTCAAGGAAGTGCTCGACGTCGACGAGAATGGGGAGATCACCTACCTCGAAGACGAGAGAAGGCAATGGGAACGTAAAGGAGAATGGTACGGTTATGAGGACAATGAGAATGAGCCTTATCAGTACGTGTACGTCGACGAGAAGAAGTTCAAAAGCAGTGATCATCGTGAATTATCAGCCTACCAAGTCCAACGATCATTGATACGTGCGAAGATACTGAGAGAAGTGGGGGATGATGTATATAAGAAGCACTACTTCCCGGTGACCAAGGAGAGCAGCATAATGTTCGAGTATGATCGGAACAAGGACGAGATCAAGGAATCGGCTGTCGACTGGAAGAAACAGAATGGTATGCCGAAGAACGTTTTCGCCATGTCAACGTGCATCAGCAAACGGGTGAAATGGTTGATGGACACCGGATGTGGTCATGATCTCATCGGAAGAGCCAAGGCGAAGAGCCTGGGTGTCGACATCGTGAAAGATGACGACGAGATCGTGTTCCAGACTGCGAATGGTTCCACTTCCACATCTGATGTGGCCAAGATAGTCGTGGACGAGTTGGACGAGACTGTCGAGCCGCATGTATTGGATGAGACACCCACGGTAGTGTCAGTGGGGAGGAGATGCATGAAGATGGGTTATGCATTTCACTGGATGCCTGGTAAACTACCTTTCATGGTTACGCCAAAGCAGGGATTCGTGCACTTGCAGGTCAAGGACGACATCCCGTACCTAGTGTGTGATGGTAAACTTCGGAGTAACAGGCATCGCCCCACGATAGACGACCTCAAGGAGCACTTTTCAGAAGTATTGGCGATGGTAACGAACGACGAGGCAGATCAGGGAGGTGACGATGAGAACGACGTCACACCCGCCGCTGTCGGTGAGTCCGCAGAGGCCGAGGGCGAACACCACGACGGGGCATTCGACTTCGGGCCACCCGGAGGAGCCGGTCCGGTACGTCCGCCTCCCGTGGCTGAGGAAATACCTGTAGATGTTGGGTCAGTCCCGCATCGACAAGGTGATGCCGAAGCTCACGAGGAAGAGGTTGATGAAGATGATCCAGATGCCGGAATCGAAGTAGACGTGTACGAAGGATCATCAATAAAGAGGAAAGTGGGAGTCCTCAAGAAGGACGCCAATTCCATAGCTCATTTGCTTACACACAGATACCGAAATCCCTTCTGCGAATCATGCGTCAAGGCAAAGATGAGACACTTCAGATCGCGAACGGGAGCTTTCAAAAGAGAAGTGAAGACGTTCGGTGACCTGGTGACGTTCGACTTTGTGACGGCATCAGGAGATCATGAAGTGGAAGGTAGGTATGCGCTCATCATCCGGGACATATATACCGGAATTATCATGGCTTATCCCACCGCGAGAAGAGACACTGACTCAGTCGTCAGGGCTATCAAGCACTTCTGCGGGAGGAGGAAAATCAAGCAGGTATATTCCGATGACGGCCCGGAACTGATCAATGCGTGCGTGGAGCTGAAGCTGAACCACGACCTATCGCTGCCTGGACGGCCGCAGAACAATTCCCTTGCTGAAAGAATAAATCAATTCATCATTGACCAGACTTCGGCTTGTCTAGTACATGCCGGTCTACCCACGTGTTATTGGGTGCAGGCCATCACCACTCTGTGCCATCTCATGAACATCGAAGAGGTGAACGGATCGAGTGCATGGATGAGGCTGCATGGTGAGGAGTTCAAGGGCGAGAAGATACCTTTTGGTGCGCTAGTGGACTTCAAGCCGAGTGAAGCACGAGGGGGAAAGAGGGAGAAGTTCGAGCCGAGAGGGGAAACTGGTATATTTGCTGGGTATGTGTTGAGCACTGGCATGCATTGGGCAAACAAGTATCGTGCTTGGGCACTTACTGCATTTGCGGGTGCAGAGATGAACATCAAGAAGGCAAAGGTTCCACCTCGGTTGAGAATGCCACATCAGACGGAGAGGATGATTCTGAAATCTCCTCTGACATTCCCAATACAACAGAAGTACAAGGTTGCCAACGAGACTTTGGAAGGAATAGAGATGTCTATCGATGCAATCGGTCTGGATGCGCGTGACCGCCTGATCGAAGATGAGGAATACGAGCCTGAATTGCTGCAGAGTGACGAGAAGCGACTGCTTGACGATGAGGTCGATCAGATCGCTGGTCTACTGCTCGACGATGGCCCGGAGGTAATCGCCGGAGATCGGGGGGATCATGCAGGAGAAGAAGATGCTAGACCGAGCTCTTCAAAAGGGAAGGGAGATGGACACCCTAAGGGCGATGAGAAGGCTGTAAAGTCCGACCTTCCACACGTGTCAGTTGGACTACCTGGGGATGGCATCACGTACGTCAACGACGATGGCAAGGAGGTTAAAATCGACAAGGCCGGGAGACCGTATCCTGTCGGGAAGGATGGATTCAGGCTAATGAAGACTTCGAGACCTCCGGAGTTCACTCCTGAAGAATGGAAGATGATGAGTAAATATTACACCAAGGAAGAGAAGGCCGAGGTGAAGGGCGGTGGCAAAAGGAAAGAGGAAGATCCCAAGAGTAAAGAGTCTGAGATTTCCGCGCCGGCAGAGGCACGGACATTACAGATGCCCGGTGGTAAGAGAATTCGAGCGATGCTTCGGATCCGCTGGGGTGGAGTAGAATGGCAGTACAATTGGGGATTGCGGAAGAACATATCAAAGATCAAGAACCCAATGGATGGGAAGCACTTGGCTGAGCTTGAATGGGTCAGGATTGTTGTTAATCCTGTCGACGGGGTGGTTGTTCTCATGGATTCCAAACAGTCCCAAGACGTCATGAGACGAAACGTTCAGCTTGAGAAAGAATTTGAGTGTCTGGTGGTAATTTATGCTTGGAAGTTCAAGTCTGAGGAGCGATCAAAGTCGACTCCAAACTGGACGAAGGCGGTTGCATCAGTCATGGAGAGTCATAAAGACGAAGCTGAGACAGCATCGGGGACGGATCCATCGGTCGACGAATCGACGGACCTTACCTGGTATGAATGGGAGGAGTCTGCTGAGATAGTTTCTGGAAAAGTGCCACTCGCAATGCCTGCGATAGGCGAAGACTGTGAAGCCAAGAAGTACCCATCGATGCCGTGCGTGACTTCTGAGCGAATACAGCACAGAGAGAAAGCTGTGAAAGTTGTACGATTCTTCGACGCTTTAGTATCCAGGCCGGTAGGCCGGAAAGAGATGTTGACCAACCCTGATGCATTGGCATCGATGAAGAAAGAGTGGTCGGGATTAATCGACCAGGGGGTCTTCGATCTTGGCGCGGTGCGCGAATATGACGCCGTAGCCAGAGAAGCAAAAGCGAAGGGGGAGGAAATACACATGGCTCGCGCACATGGCATTTGCGTTGAAAAGCACTCACAGTTGCCTGTTGGTGATCCTAAGAGGAAGTTCAAGGGTAGAGGCGTGTTGCGGGGGAACCAAGTGAAGAACCAAAGCTTTGAGGCTGCGATGTTTCAAGATTTGGGGAACTCCCCTGCTTCATTTGAAGCCTCGCGTTGGGCGGATTTTCTGGGTTGTCATGATGGCTGGGATGTGCAGATGGCCGACGCTGTTCAGGCGTATATATAGGCCACCTTGAGAGGCACGCCGTGTTGGATTGAATTGCCACCGGAGGCCGTGCCAAGTGAATGCAAATGGGATAAGTACAGAAGACCAGTCGTCCCGTTGAGGAAGGCGCTGTACGGACACCCAGATGCGGGAACATTTTGGGAGCAGCATTGCGATGAGTCGGTGCGTGCCGTTGGTTTTGAGCCCATCGGCGAAGAATGGCCTTCTGTGTACATTCATGAAAAGCTCCAGCTTGTTCTGGTTGTGTATGTCGATGACTTCAAAATGGCAGGTCCGCAGAAGAACCTTGCCCAAGGGTGGAGCATGTTGCGTACACGTTTGAAGATTGACCCCGAGACTGGACTTGACATGTACCTTGGTTGCAATCAAAGCAAGGGAAACGTCACTCTCGGGAACGGACACCGAGTAACAACGGTGACCTATGACATGGAACAGTTCCTACGGTCCTGTGTCGACCGCTATCTTGAAGTGGCGGGCGACGTGAAGTTGAATAAGGTTGTCACCCCTGAGTTGCATGAAGAAACAAAGAATCACGTCTCACGGAAGCCTGCCAGAGAGGGGCCTTCAGTCGTGTGCAATTGGTGTAACAATCTTGTGCCCACCGACGGTTCTGCCACAGTGCCGGACCAACGGGGAGGGACTCCTGAGTTGGCCATGAAGGAGCCCGTGCGTGGACACCTTGCTCCGCATGCCGCTAGCGTACTGATGAAGTTGCTGTTCGGTGCGCGGATTGCTCGCTTCGATTTGTTGCGGCAAGTGAATCGCCTAGCACGGAACGTGCATAGGTGGACTGACTCCGATGATCGGGGTTTGCATCACTTGATGTGCTATGTGCATAATACCAAACATTGGCGCATGGTCGGTT
Source organism: Effrenium voratum (assembly GCA_963377175.1). Taxonomy (NCBI): domain Eukaryota; class Dinophyceae; order Suessiales; family Symbiodiniaceae; genus Effrenium; species Effrenium voratum. Next base: position 27,451 of record CAUJNA010002235.1, on the reverse strand, counting down.
GGGTTGGAGACCCTATGGACGATGTGCACTTGGCCTTGTATGCGGACGCTGACTTTGCGGGATGCATTGACTCGCTGCGTTCCTCCTCCGGTGGACACTTGAATATACAAGGGCCTAATACCCGGTTTCCGTTGTCTGGCAGCTCTAAAAGACAGGGTTGTGTGAGTCACTCCACTCCCGAGGACGAGATTGTTGCGGCCGATGTTGCCATGAGATCGATGGGTATGCCCGCTCTCAAGCTGGTAGAGCGGATTCTCAAGAAGTCACCGAACTTTGTGTTCTATGACGATAACAAGGCTATGATCGGTGTCGTGCGATCGGGGAGGAACCCCACGATGCGCCACCTTGAGAGAAGCCATGGTGTTAGCATTTCGTGGATGCATGAGATGTTCAGACGTGATTACATGTACTTGGCGTATGAGGTCACCGACAGGATGGCGGCCGATATTTACACCAAGGCGTTCAATGATGGGCGCAAATGGAAACATGCATGTTTGCAGATTGGTCTACTTGACCCGAGCTTGCTGTCTGACCCGGATACCCTCAAGGCGCTCACACCCACGTGTGATCCCATAAAGGGGACCATGCAGACCGCTTCGGGGACAGTTGACGGAGTTCCAACATTTCCGTACACACACATACCGATCATGCACCCGGACCTATGGTGGTCTGGATTAACATCCAAAGAGGGATTGCATGAGCATGAAGGGCATGATCCGGTTGTTGTTGCCAAGGGACCCAGATTGATGCGTGTGAAACCTCCACTCGCGGTTATGACACCGTTTGGGAGCAAGTGGCTTCGTTCCACTTGGTTTCTGAAGAATGGGTCATGGCTCAAAGTTGAGGATAGAGTTGACCCGGGGCTACAATGTGTGCGAATTGATGGTTGGGTTGAACGCGCAGTTTGGCAGTTTCATTCCGTACCGGTCGCTGCACCGGCGCGGGAACGGTCTCCACGACCACGACCAATTCACGTCGGGTCCGGGGATGTTGACATGCAGTCCGTGCTGGCCGCATTTGTTGAAGAACTGTCGAACGAGCGCATAGAGTTGGAGTGTGTTAACGACCTTGCTTTGGAAACGTTGCTCCGATTGAAATTGCTCATGCGTTGTCTGCATATCAATCACGAGCAGCTTGTCCCTGGTCGTGGTTTTGTTCCGTATCGCATTGCGGTGAAGCACAAGCCACAGTTAGCGCCGGGTATTGAACTCGCGATGGTCAAACACGACGGTGGTGTGCTTCGCGCTCCTGTTCATGTCTCGCTTCCTGGTATGAGAACTCGCACAGTCGTCACTCTTTACAGTGTTGACTTGGCTCGGCCCATCGTGCTGATGGCATGTTCCGAACCAAGTAACTGGTTCACTGCTCTTGCCCGCCATGACGGGCCGCAGGTTGTCACCATAACTCTGGTTGATGACTTACTGAGCGAGTACGGGGGGAGAATCGCCAGACATGTGCTTACCAAACCTTCCGATTTGTTTTTCTTCGCCGGGCCTTGCACGGGGGGATCATCATGGGCACGCCTCAACAAGACTCGCGGAATTGACACCGCAGAGAAAATCGAGGCCAAACAAAGAGAATTTTGGAGATTATTTGAACGGTTCGTTGAGATTAAACGGCATGCCATGACGAAACGAGCTGCGATTTTGTTTGAGTTGCCTGGAAGTTGTGATTATTGGAAAGATGAGAGACTGCATGAGGTTGTGCATGATGGGACTAGTCACGAGTTTGATGGGTGTCGCTATGGCTTGAAACAAAGATATGCAAAGAAACCCATGCCAATCAAGAAACCATGGAGATTTGTCTCATGGAACTTTGAACTTGGTGGCTCGTTGTCTAAGAAATGCAATGGAAACCATGAGCATGGACCTTGTGCTGGTCGTGAAACCAAAGAAACCCAGTTGTACTCGTCTATAATTGTGGGTGTGATCCTTCGCCGTTTTCGTGCTCGAGCAAGGTGCCTCAAACCGGCACCGTTGAAACTCGCTCTTGCTTGCATTACGCGAAGGAGATCGCGGAAGCACCAAGCTAATGCGAGCGAAATCTGCACCACCCCAACTGCACAACCGAGGTGCTGGGCCAGTCCCGAACCTCTGGTGCATACGGGGAGCTGGGTCAGTCCCGAACCCCAGGCTTCAAGGAGGAGCTGGACGAGTTCGTCACCTCAATCTGAAGCTGGGATCGCATTGGGACAATTCCGTGGCTTCATTTGCTGCTGCTTATTTTGGGTTTTCCTGGTTCTGGAGAATATCATCAAGATGACTGCCAATCCGAATGTCGTCAATACGAATGAGTTCTTCTGCGTGCCTGTTGGGAAATCTAGGCAAGCAGCAATCTTCTTGGGAAATTTGGTGAAGAACGCCATCGAGGATGGCAAGAGGATGCCCAAGAGGATGGAGATGAACAGCGACCTGGGTATGTGCGTGAAGTGGATCGAGGACATAGGCGTCCCCGCTATTTATGCATACTCTGCGTACTACTCTGCCAAGGGCCACGGGATGATGAAAGGTGAAGGGCAGTCTATGAGGGTTGCCTTAGAGTTCATCAGCAAAGTTTTCGGACAGCTTTCTGCCGACGAATGCATGCTTGGATGGAGGGAATTCTGCAGCAAGGGAAAGAAGATTGTGTCGGCGCTGAACCAACTTTGCGGTGAGGCAACGATGCTGGCGAAGAACCCCGAGTTGCTCAACGTAACCAAGTACTGCATGGAAGGGGCGGATATGTTGTGATCAATCGCGAACATCTGGGATCTCGCACTAGGCGTGGCCGAGGACAACGATGAACGGTCGTTCAAAGCAGCATTCCACCAGAACACCCCGGTTGGGGAGGTGTACAAAGAAGTCATCAACGACGAGTCATCTAGGGCATCGTCATCGAGAAGGTGGAGGAGCTCTGAGGAGTTCCAGACAACTGCAGAGTTTGAGAGGCACGACCGGAGAATCGCAAGATACAGAGATCGAAACTGGGGGAAAGTATTCACGTTGAGCGTGATCAAAGCTCCCAAGATCGACTCCTACGGTCGTGGTTCCTAGGACGACTACCAGAAGAATTGGGACCTTGGGTTGGTCTACCAGAATGAGCTGCAGGCATCGATGAAGAACCTCGCATATGCACTGAGGAGGGATGAGAATGCCAGCCAGAACTACCTATTGCGCTGGATGATCTGTGGGTCAACCCCCAGTGACATCTCTGATGCGTGCATCGGGGCGGTCAATTCGCTCATGTGCGTATCGTTCATCATGAGGAGATTGCAGCCATTGCTCGGTGAGAAGGACTCCAAAGATCTGTCGTATACAGCTTATTTCCGTCCAGACAAAAGGGAGCTGAACGATCTCTACCGGGAGATTGAGTACGCCAGGGATTTCCTATGGTGCATCGATATGATCTATGAGTCGAAGCTGCCTGCGAAGAACATCAACTCCATCAGTTTGGCACCGCACGCGGCTGACAGGGCCGCTGAGAACCAAGATCGGCGCAAGTGGGTAAGCTGGATGAAGGAGATCGAGATGAAGGCCGAGAAGGACGTCATGATCGAATTCTTCCAGAATAAATACTGCACGATTCATGAAATCGAGAGGGAACTGGAGAAGTACCCCGAGGATTTCGTGGTTGGGGAAGAGCCGACATGGTGGGTGATGGGCTCATCGAGGACGGAGCCGCCACGGAAGACGGAGCGACAGCAGAAGTCGGCATCAAGCTCCGGGCAAAGGAGTCAAACCGCTGGTGGGCCAGTCCCCCAGCCGGGAGCTCCAAGTGGGGGGTCGCAAGCCAGCGATGCTGTCAAGATCGACAACGCGATCATCGACTCCATTTTCCGAATGAACTCTGGCGGCGACGACGACAGATGGGTAATTATCAACCCAACTGCTGGACACGATACCTACACTTCATTCGAAGGGGGTACCACTTTGGGCGGCGCGACTGTCATTGTGAAATTCAACATAGACAACAATACGGGGTACCCAATCATACAAACTGTATTTGGGCCGTGTCTTGCAGAAGGCAAGAAGGCAACGTATTGGGAATGTATGCTGAGATGCCTGACCTCTTCGCTATTGCACTTCGAGGAGAAGACCAGCGCGGAGAAGATCATTCTTTCCTATGTTGGGAAGGGAAATGCGGCATGGCTACAGCTGTAGGCTTTCTTGTGTGCCCAAACAGGATGCTTGATTACTGGACGCCTTCCGGGCGCCAAAGCCATCAACGCGTTGATTCAGGCGGAGAAGAACCCGGACAACGCACCTGGACAGTTGAACCGGATTATCAATAGGCAGAAGAGGAGCCCCATTGGCGAGGCGACGATTCGCGACATGATGATTCACAAGAAGAGCTTCTTGGTCCTGGATTGGCCCCTGAGGGCCGTCAACTCGAAAGGGAGCACGAAGACCTTCCAGATGATGGTCAACGAACAGGGATGGACAAAGAGGAAACAAGAGCGGCAGGATGAAGGACACGGCGAGCAGGATGCTTTTGGGAAAGCCGATGCCGGTGATCAACGTCTTCGATGGTATACGGTCACGGAGCTCAGCAAGTTTATCTGCGAACTTTGCGCTAAAGAGATGCAGATGAGCAAGTCGAAGGTGCTCGGACCGAAGTCGAAGTACAATCCCTCTTCTTGCGTGAACTGTTGCGCGAACTGGAACGCGGACACGAACGGTATTGCAATGTCTACCGAGGGGAAGAAAATGTACACGCGCCTCTTCGCGGAATGCGTGGTGGCAATCCCTGACCTTCAAAACCTCATGGTGGACGTCAACAATATCCAGGCCATGATCACGATCATACGGGAGCTCGTGTATTCAAGGCTGAAGAAGGAGCTTTCTCACGTGGGATTCGTGAGCATGACTGAGGATCAAGCAGCGCAGTTCTACAACAACGGTCACGGGAAGCAATTGTGCGCATCCCGGGATGTGATCGTGTGCAAGAATTCCGAGGGAGTCGAGGAGAGGATGTCCATCTTCGTGATAGGCAAGGATCTCGGCAATGTGGCATATTCGTCATGGATCAAGAGTGTGCTCGACCAAGGAACGATGTATGAACTCCTGGGACAAACCACGAACGAGGAATCCCTGAAAAACGTCGTCGAGATGGTGTTGGGGTTCTTCGAGGTGATGTCATACTTCCAGCACGAACTGCCACTGTGGAAGGATGCATGGAAGATCAAGAGGGAGTTCGAGCAGTCAATAGTGCGACACCTCGCTGGGAACGTGACCCACACGACGGGCCCGAACAGAAAGCGGAACAAACCGTCCGCACAGCTCGGCGCGCCCACGAAGGAGGTGCTTGACATCATGAACAAGGTCAAGCCCAGACATCCACGATCCATGATCACCGAGCCCTCTGCACAAGGTTCCAAGAGAAAGGCCACGGAGGGCGAAGATGAGGGTCTTGGTCAAGCACCAGACCCGAGTCGAAGTTCTCAAACCAATACTGAGAATGAAGACAAGAAGCAGCGAGTGATCGACGGGCGGAGAGCGGCACTAGGATTCCTGGAGTCAATGGAGAAGTGCATGGGAGATATGGGGATCTGTAAGAAGTGCGCGAACCTGGCCCACGACGGCGACTGCAAGGACATTGTGGAGGCTGCTGGAAATGAGAAGGCGATGAAGGTGCTCCGTGAGCTACTCAGCAGTGACCCTGTTTCATCTGATGAAGACATGGGGGATACGGAGGAACCGTCCTCATCAACGTCCAAGGAAAGAATGAAAGGGGGACAAGCAGGGAAAGAAACAATTGAGATGTACAGCTACACTATTAATTTGGTGGAGATGGCTGACACGGCTGAGGGAGGAGAGCTACAATGTGGTGGCGTCGACCTCACCTACAACCCGTGCGGGGACAGCAGGACATTCAAGAAGACGCTTGAGATGGGATGCGTCACCATCCCGTGCTACATCCCGAAGTATGGCGATGTGAGTGATGTGCACTTGCCATGGGCGTATGCGTCCATCGTTGACCCCAAATACTTTCCCAAAGGTGCAATCCTTGAGCAAGTGGACGTGATGCAACTTGGCAAGAGTGTCAACTTTTGCATTGCTCCTTTCGACGGTGCTCCACTATGCAGGATTGGTGATGTTCGCTCGGTATTTACTTCAAGGGACCAAGCAAACCAGCTATCTCACGACCTATGCAGAGTCCTTCGACACAAGATCGGCAATTGCCGAGGGAGTGCTTTCAGGTGCGACGAGGGTGGATGGGTCGACATTGATGCTGTCATTGACGACCGGAACAACGACATATTCCCACCACACACCACGAGAGCGAAACGATACATGGGCATCATGGAGGTGATCAAGTGGCAGGAATCCGGAAGCAAGAAGTCGAGATTCCAGGTTCTGGCAGCAAGGTTTCCGAGCATCATGAACCCGAACGACACGAGGGCAGCCAGGGAGGAAATGACCAAGGCTGGCGTGGATCGGGACGACATCGATAGGATGTTCAACAGATGCGATGGATGGTACAGACCTTGGTGCATCCGAGTCACAACCGGTCACAGTGATTTTGGATTCATGAGCTCATCCGCTCTGGCGAATAGGTATTCCGCAAGAATGGGTGATACTCTCGGAGGAGCATTCCATGTGACGTATGTGGAAAACCTGCCAAGCATCGTACGCTGTGGGCTAGTCCCCGGCGGAATCGATGGCGGTAACAGGCTAGCACTGCACTTCGGGGCGTTTGCTCCATGGGATGAGATGAACGTGGCGACGAAGACGACGCTGCGGAACGTGAGGAGAGGGGATCCGATTGCGATCATCTACATTCCCAGTGCAACCCTCGCGCGGTATGGGGCTGGAGTCGCGGCTAATGGGACTTTTCTGGTCTTTGACGTGATCCCGTTCTATGAGGTCAAGTCCATTTGGATTGGCAAAAGCAATGGAGGGAAGCGCCTGGAGTACGCTGACATCAAGAGGGCGTACTCGAAGTGTGTGGAGAACGAGATCTGCCCTGGCTTTGTCAACTCTTCCCAAGAGTCTGCTGCGATGTTCCTCCAGAACGTCGCAAAGATCAGCGAGAGGATGCCGGAGACTGAGACAGGTGCCGATAATCTGCACTACATCGTTGACATGGTTAACCGTGCTTGCGAACTCTATCGAAACAACAAGATGGAAGAGTTCAACGCACAGGTCAACGAGGTCCGGGACGAAGTCAGAAAAGTCGTCATCCTGAATGATGAGACATGGGAAGGACTGAGGTGCCGGATATGTCCATCATGTGCGACCGCGATCCCCACCTGCTTCTGCTTATGCCTGGAGTGCGAGGCACAACTGATCTCCATCGGAAGATACTACAGTCACATCAATTCCGATGACGAGGAGGACAACCAAAACCCCAACGTCTCTGGAGATGCCAGGCGTGCACAGGAAGAAGCTAACAACGATGCGGCAGCACAGGAGGATGAAGACGAAGCGGAGGAAGTTCCGGGAGAAGATGACGACATGGACACGCAAGGATATACATCCGGCTATGCGTCAGAAGAAGAAGACGGCGGTTGGCATTACCGCGACACCGATCTGACGTCACGGGACATTATAAGTCCCCAACGGATGGCGATCTGCCTTGACGAGCCGCGTGAGGCTCAGTACATGGCAGGATTTATCGCACTCCAGCTGTCCAAGATGTGGGGGATGTTTGAAGGTGGTGAGGAGAGAACGATGAATGCCGGACTCGAAGGGAATCCGGGCTGCCCTTATCACAATGATTTCAGGAGGTACCCCAACATCACTGAGCACGATCAGGAAGGTATACTTTTGCCGTCAACAACACTGAAGATTTCTCAATCGGAGAATGTTCGGACAAGAGCCTTCCGATCGGTTGAGGAGCGTGACGAATATATTCGTATGATGGTGAACACATGCGAGGGACTATACACATTCTACAAGCTGTGGATTGCAGCAAGAATCCTCGATGTCACCAAGGAAGAAATGAAGCTCCTGGTCAAGGACCGAGTGCACCCGGTGGGTGATATTATTTTCAGATGTTTTGCACTAGCTTTCAACTGCAAGTATATATCATTCGTGAGGGATGGCCTAAACCTTGGCAAGAATGGTTACACGGTCAACGTGAGCGCCATCATCTCGGCCATCGAACCGAACAAATGCGACACACCCCTGCTGGATTGGTGCCTTCGGAAAGGGCACTGGTTGCCAGAGGACTACAACAAGAAGTGTGTCCGGGCACGAGAAGCCCAGAAGAACTTGGACGAGGAATTCCGCCGACGTACCCATAGGCTGTCCATTGGGGACAGGTATGCTTCGTGAAGATGCTGATTGCGGTACGATGTGGGTCAGTCCCCATCTGTTACTTGCGTCACATCGACACTGTTTCGGTGGAACGACTTATGTCATGATTTATATTCATGTGTCCAAGATGATTGGTTGTGTACATGGTTACATATTCCGATGACTATGACGCTCTGGATATTCATGGATGGAACTATTACCTTATAGATGATATCTTTTCATTATTTATGCATTGTCCATGGTATCTGGAATGGCTATGATTTGCATTGATTACTCACCGATGTTTCTTTGCCGGGGATATGCAGACCGATCACAAGCGGGCGCGCATGGTGGACATTTGTGGCCAACCCAGTTATGGATGACAGCTGCGCGATGCGCAAATGCGGCAGCTGGAATGTTCACTGGCGGTCAAGTGAAGTGGCCACAGTGTTTTATATACACCTGCATATGGATGTGTGCTTCGATTGGAGGATGAATGTTTCACTTTTCGTACAATCGAACCCGGCATGTTTCACAGCGAATGAACGGTGTAGTGATAGCAAGTAAAGAATGCACGACACGATTTCGTAGTTGAAGCCGTGGCCAGTGGAACGTTTTGTGGTGTTTGGACCGCATGATGAACAATGCGACCCAAATGGGGGATGTTAAATCCCTCTAGGCCCCGTGCCGAAATTGGGTAGCAGTTCTGAGGTCCTTGTTGGTGTTGCTTCCCAAGTTCCATTGATCGCCATTTGGCTCAAGACACAATTGAGGTTCAAGATCTGATGTGTGACTGCGAACATTCGTGACGGGCGATAAGAGCAAACCAACTGCTTGCGCTGCATTGTCAGGACTACTGGTGTAACTATCATTCCTTCTTCCTTACAACGTTTACACGGGTTCGGCTATAACGGCATCGTCCGTATACACCTTTCTACGTGGTTGGTATTGAAGCTTGAGGGTTCGGTGCACAGCGTCCCACGGGACGTCACCTTGCCGTCTCTTGACAAGATGTAACACAAAGTTGCCAGAGCTGGAGCTGGGCCAGAAGCCCCCAATTTTTGTGGCGGGCAGCAGTCAAGCTGGCGGTGTGGTGGCGGTGGATTCAGGGCTATCCGCTATCCAGCATAAAGGGCTGCCTAGTGCGGCCGCCCCAGCCATTTTCGGCATGGTGAATCCGTTAAAGATTGTCACGCAGGGCCTGCTTTAATTATTCCCTCTCCAAATAGAACGAAGCCCCCAAAATCGTGGTATGTTCCATTTGGGGGCTGTTGATGCTGCCCCAGCATGGTGCCTAACAGAGCACTTGAATTTCCTAGTAAGAAATTGCAAAAGTTGCCAGCTGGAGCTGCGGTCTTTGGCTCAAATGTACTGCCAAGTTGCCAGCTGGAGCTGCTGTCTTTGGCTCAAATGTACTGCAAAGTTGCCAGCTGGAGCTGCGGTCTTTGGCTCAAATGTACTGCAAAGTTGCCAGTAGCGTTATCTGCCGTACTTGGGTACTGCAAAGTTGCCAGCTGGAGCTGCGGTCTTTGGCTCAAATGTACTGCAAAGTTGCCAGTAGCGTTATCAGCCGTACTTGGGTACTGCAAAGTTGCCGGTTATCAGTCGATTGTCCTCGGCCGGGGCGGGCCCAAGAAGTCGTCCAGCTGCCTCACGGCCGCCGGTCTGCCACGCCTAGTCAGCCTGCCCGCAGCGTTGCCGCTGCCCTGGGGAGCCGGCAGGGCCAGCTTCAGGAGAGTCTCACGGCCCTCGGTGCCCCTGACGGTCATGGAGTCCACGGCCGCGAGCTGCTGCACGTCGCCGTACTGAGGGTTGAAGCTCCTCGCCGCGTTCGTCGGCGCTCGGAAGGCGCCCGCGTCCTCTATGGCCTTGATGCGGCGTTCCGTGAGGTCCTTGTTGTGCTGGAACCGGTCGGCGTTGTCTTGGAGCACACGGAGCTCCGTGGCCGGCTGCTTCTCGACGTCCTCCGGCGCAGCGTGCACCGTCTCGTGGGGCCGAGCGTTGTACGCGTCCGCCACCTGCTCGAGGTGCTGGCTCCACCCACCGCCCTTCCTGGCGACTCGAGTGGCCAGGTCCTTCTTCAGGGTCTGGATGCCCCGGTCCACCACGGCAATGGCGTTGCGGTCCTCGGGCCGCTTCGTCCGGCGCACGCCTTCGGGCAGCTCCCGGTCCAGCATGGCAAACTCGTTGCCCAGGTCTGTCGTGACCACAAAGTTCTTGTCGTGCCCCGTCAGCTCCTTTGCGGCGCGCTTGGTGGCCCGGCCCAGTTCTGGCTGAAGTCAATGAGGTCGGCCTGCAGCCGGTCGTTCGGCCCCTCGGCAGCAGACTTGCCCAGCGCGCGCGGCCGGGGCGCCTGCACCTGCCGGCCCACGTCGGCCTTCAGCGCCTCGAAGGCCATGGCCTGCGTCACGTCGAGGTCGCGCTGCCTCGCGAGTCGGTACAGCTTCCGCGGGTCCCGCACGTTGAAGTCGTCGGCCAGGTCTGTCAGCGCCTCCATTTTTTACTTGTTCTTCGGCCCCCGCTGGGCCTGCCAGGCTTCAAGTGCGTCCAGCCGGGCCTGGAAGCCCTTGCACACCCCCCAGAGCACGCTGGTCAGGTGCGAGTAGTCAAGCGTGACCATCTCCGTGCCGTCACTCCACCGCGTGGTCCCCGTCAAATTCTTCCACTTTGTTCCTGCGAAGTCGTCCGAGGCGAAGCCCAGCCTCAGGTCGCCGTTCATGTCCGGGCGTTTGTACTGCTTGGCCTCCACGGAGTCGAAGAGCTGCTTGAGCTCTGCCACGTCGGCCTCGGCACTCTCCGTCTTCACCCGGCTGTCCGACAAGTCCGTGAAGCTCGTGTTGCAGACCACGTTGCCCGTGTTGCCCGCGATCACGAGGCAGCCGGGGTTCCGCTGGTTCGTGGTCAGGGACAGCTGCGTCGAGAGGCTCTTTGTCTGCACCAGCGCCTCGTCGTTGATCACGATGAGCTCGCACTGGTGCGCCCCGCCGTCCCGCTCCAGGAAGACCCGCGCGCTCTGGTTGCCCAGCAGCCGCAGCTCCGGGCCGCTGTCGGGGGCCGCGCTGTTGTTGGACACTTGCAGCTTGCTCCAGCCCGCCCAGTTCTTCGTCAGGAAGAGATCGTCCGAGAAGTCTGAGGTGTTGGTCACGGTGAGCGTGTTGGACGCGAAGAGCTGCGGCGCGGAGACGTGCCCGAGCTCGTCACGTCGCCGCAGACCACGCTGCCCGTCGACACTCCGCCGCTCGTGGCCGTGAAGGTGCAGCCCAGGCTCTCGCAGTCCAGCGGGCCCGTGGAGGCCGCCCCGCTGACTGTCAGCGTGGCGCCCGTGAGCGCACCGGTGGCAGCGAAGCTCGCCGCGGTGGCTGCGCCCGAGGCCGTCAGCGTGCCAGTGGACACGTCGCCCACCGTGGTGAAGTTCCCGGCGTTGGCCGTGTTGTTGATGGTGAGTGTGCTGCCCGTGATTCCTGTGGCGGAGCTCAGCAGGCCCACGCTGGCCGCGCCGGTGATGCTCAGCGAGCTGCCTGACACGGCCCCTGTGGACGTCAGCGTGGCCCCGGCGACGGTGCCTGTGGCTGTGAGCGCAGCGCAGGAGACTGCTCCCGAGGCGTCCACGCCCGTGGTGAACACGTCGGTGCAGTTCACGTCGTTGCACAGCAGCTGGTCGCAGCCCACGTTGCCCTGCGCGGTGAGCCCGTCCAGCGTGGCCGAGCCCGTGAGGGCCAGCGAGTCCGCCAGCAGGTCCGTTACTGAGACAGACTCTCCCTCGAAGGCGCTGGCCCTGATCTGCATGCTGTACAGGTCCAGCGTGCCCGCCGACTGCTGCACCAGCCCGGGGATAGACCCGCCGAAGGCTCCGAAGTGCAGCTTCGCGATTCCGCCCGGCGGCACCGAGAAGTCCAGGCGCGCCGTGCTCCAGACGCCCTGCAAGGCCGTCCCGAGGAAGGTGCCGGTGACGCCCACGTAGTCGTTGTCGGCCGCGCTGACGTACATCACCAAGTTGGAGGCCGTGCCCAGCCTGTACCGGCAGCCGAAGGAGTAGCGTCTCCCCGGCGTCAGCGTGTAGGTGCGCACAATGTTCCAGGCGAAGGCGCTCAGGGTCATGGCGTAGCCCTCCAGCTGGAAGCCTCCCACAATGAAACTGGCCAAGGCCACGGAGCTCTGGCTGTTGGAGCGCACCAAAAAATTTCCTAATGTGGTGAGCGTGGGCTCCAGCAGCACCTCGCCCAGGGTGGCCAGCGTGACGTCGTCGGCCCCTCCGTCGAGGAACTCGTGCTTCAGCAGCAGGGCCGAGGCCGCCGTGTCCTCCTCCTCCGCCGTGTTGCCGGTCTCCAGGGTTGCGTCCAGGTTCTGGAGGCCGTAAACGTCCACCGTTCCTGCCGTCTGGTTGGGCAGGCCCGGCGCCTGGAAGTGCGCCCCGAAGTGCAGCTTCGCCCCTCCGTTTGGCGGCACGGTGAAGTACATCTTGGCCGTGCTCCAGGCGCCCTCGTCTCCCGCGAAGCTGCCGTACAATGGGTCGTAGACGTTGTCGGCCTCGGACATGTACACCACGAAGTTGGAGGCCGTGCCGAGCCGGTAGCGGCAGGCGAAGAGGAGCTCTCGGCCGGGCGTCAAGTTGTAGGTGCGCGCAATGTTCCACGGGTTCGCCGCCAGGGTCAGAGTGTAGCCGTCCACGCTCACTCCCGCGGTGTGCGTGGCCAGGACCACGCTGCAGCCGCTGCTGGGGCGAACCGTCCAGTTTGACAGTGAGACGTCTGTGGGGGCCAGGATCTGCTCTCCTATGGCGGCCACCACCTCGTCGGCCCCTCTGTCGTCCGGAAAGCGCGGCTATTTGCAGGCCGAGGCCGCCTCCGTGACTCCGAGCTTGTTGGCAAGGAGACCGTCCACTTGTGCGATGGTGTAGTAGCTGAGCAGGGCGGCGGCGATGCTTGAGGCCGTTGCCGTGTCCTGGTCGGCGGCTGAGCGGTACGCCATCAGCGCCGAGGTGATTTGGTTGGTTGTGAACACGTCCTGGTCCGGGCCCGTCCGGTAGGGGAGCAGCGCGCCCGTGATGGCGGCTTGCGTCTGCGTGTCCTGCGCGCTCGCCGTGCGGTAGTCTCCCAACAGCGCGTCTACCTGCGCCGCGGTGTAGTAGGCCAGCAGCGCGGCCGTGATGGCGCTGGTCGTCTCCGTGTCCTGCGCCGTTCCGGTTCGGTAGTCGGCCAACAGAGTGTCCACTTGTGAGGAGGTGTAGTAGGCCAGCAGCGCAGCCGCGAGGGCCGCGTCCGCCGCTGCGACGGAGTAGCAGTCTGCAGTGATGCTCAGCGTGTCGTCGCCGTTGGCCAGCGCAGCAGAGAGAGGAGCCTCCAGATGCAGGTTGCGAACGACGTTGCTTCCGCGAAGGAGCTCCCAAGTTGTGAAGCCCACCCAGGCCGGCGCGTTAACAACTCCGCCTCCGGGAAGCTGCAGGGCGGCGAGCTCCGCGAGGATTGCGTCGAGGGCGCTCTGGAGCGTGGTCTCGCTGGCGGAGTGCGCGGCGTTCGTGGCGTATGAGGCCAGCAGCGCCGCGTCAGCCTTGGAGGCCTGGAGCGCCGAGATGCCGGTGTCCCGGCTAGCAAGCTGCGCTGCGACGAAGGCCTCGGTGGCGAGGCCCAGCTCTGCATTTGCTATCTTGGTGTCCACCTCCAGTGGAGTGTCCAACCCGTCCACCGTGGAGAGCAGGGAGGCCAGCGCGCTGGTGTCCGCCTTGCCGGCGAGGGCGGCGTCCAGGGCTGCCGTGGTGACTGCGTGTAGGAGGGCCGCTGCTATCTTAGAGTCCACCTCTGAGGAAGTGTCGACGGCCGAGAGCAGGGCGTAAGCTGTCAGCGCGCTGGCGTCCGCCTTGGAGGCCTGCCGCCCCGCGATGGAGGCGTCTCTGCTTGCGAGCTCGGAGGCCAGCGCTGCGGCGGACACGGCCCCCAGGAGAGCGTTGGCCACCTTGGTGTCTACCTCCAGCGGCGTGATCCTTGCCGCTATGTCTAGGGAGTGCTGGTCCACCACCGTCTTGAGGCCGTAGTTGGCCGCCACCGTGGCCAGCGTGGCGTTGTTGGCCGAGGCGATGGATCCGTTCATGGCCGCCGTGGTGCTGTAGTTGGACAGCTTCAAGGCCGACTGGTCTGCCTTGTTGGAGAGACCCGTGGTCAGCGAGCTCTGCAGCGCTGCGATGCTGCTTCCGTGCGCGGCCACCTGTCCGTCCGTGGTGGCCAGGGCCGCCGCCGTGGCAAGAGGCGCAATTGCCGACGCCAGCGCGCTGCTGTCCAGCTTTGAGGCCAGCTCTGCGGTGACCCGGTCGTCCAGGGACTGGATGGCCGCTGCGTTGTTGCCGGAGGCTGCCGTGTTCACCGCCAGGTCCGTTGCCCTGCGGTGACGTGCGTGCCGTCAGTTACCTCTCCGTTGTCCAGGACCTCCGGGATGTTGCCGGTGACAGGTCCTTCAAACATGTTTACATATGTTTTCGCCGACGCCTTAGTCCAGTGGCTAAGGCGTCGGTCAAGGAACTGAGCGCTTCTTACTCCACGCGGCTCGATTCCTGCCCGGACGGCGAGTTGGGTACGGGGCTCAACACGTCAACCACTGCGCCACTCAAGAAGACTGGAGGAATCCTTGCGGAGCGCCTGCGCCCATACAAGGCCAGAAACAGGCTGCTCACGCTCCGTGTTCACCCCCAGGTCCTGCTCGATGTACTTCTTGACGGGGATCCAGCCATCATCGATGTTGACGCTTGGGCTGAAAACGTAGATCCGCTCAAACACGCCCTTGTACTGCTCCAGGATGAGACTGATGAGCGCCACAGTTTTGCCCGACATGCTGGGCCCAAGGAAGATGCCCGTGCATGGCACCAGGGGCACCACGGGGTCCGAGGCTTGCTTGCTGGTGTACTCAGGCGTGGGGAAAAGCTTGATCTTCCCCATTCGTCCTTTTGCGTTACGCAAGTTCCGGAAGCCGGCAGCTGAAGTACCGTGGAGGCCCCTGCTGCAGCGACGTTTTTGCATTTAGCTACAGACCCAAAACTTGGCCCGGGCAAAGAGAGGTTGTCGTTGAACGTTCTCCCTTCACTAGAAATTGCAAGACCCACGCGCGTGTTGGAACACGCGCCACCGCCCCCCCCTCCACCCCCGACTTTCAATGTTGCATGGAACACGTGCGAAGGCAACTTTTACACTCGCCTGAGACTTTTACACTCGCCTGAGACACAACATTGAAATTCGGGAACCAAAACCTCAAAACTAGACTTGTCAACCCTCGCCTGCCACAGCGCCTCAAGACTCGCCAACAACGCACGGGCGCCAACTGTGCTCGGCGCGTGGTTCTGACGCTTTCTTTAATCGTTATCTAGTCGTCATCTAGTCGTTATTCTAGTCGTTATTCTAGTCGTTATTCTAGTCGTAATTCCACGAAACCACGTAAAACACAATTATTCATGAACTGGCTCTGGCTTGAAAGGAAAATGCCTTTCTTATCTCTCAATATATTGTTGGATTACCGACTAGGAAACGCTTGAGGCTTCCGAATTCACGACTAGAATAACGACTACAAAACGATTAGAATAACGACTAGAATAACGACTAGAATTGCGACGATGCCCGACTGCAGGCAAACTGCGGCCCAGCTCCACATTCTCGCGCTGCGCCGGACGCCACACGAGCGGCCCTGAATCTCGGGCCGCGCAAAGGCTTGAAAATCGCAGCCACACAGGCGGGGCCTCGCCAGTATACGAGGCCTATCTGCGGCTGCCCTAACCCAGCACAGCAATCCTGTTGCCGGAGGATTGACGGAGACGCAACCCAAGGCTCACATGCAGCAAATGAGGCCAAGAAAACCCAACCACCCTTCTGCTCTGAGTTACCGTTGCGCTTAGAAGGCATTTATCATGCTTTTCGAGCCACAAAGCTCCGCAGCAGAAACGCACTTACAAGCCAGAAACAGCACTTTAAGCCCGGGCAACTTAAACTTCCGAGACGCACAGAATGCGACTAGGACCCGTTTTGCCTGCATATTGAAGCAGGCGGAAAACCCTTGCAGAAGTGCAAGCAGAAGGGCTGTGGCCGCACCGCGCAAAACCAACAAATTTTCGCAGAATCCACATTTGCTGAATAATAACCTCTGAAGATGCGCTGTGAGCGGTTTTAGATTTCACAAATAACAGAGAGAGGGTGGGCCGGGCCACCAAGCGCGCCGCGCGGGAGCTGACGGGGGACGACGGGAACTTTGTGGTCACGACAGACCTGGGCAACGAGTTCGCCACGCTGGACAGGGAGCTGCCTGCGGAGGCCGTGCGCCGCACGAAGCGGCCCGAGGACCGCAACGCCATCGCCGTGGTGGACCGGGGCATCCGGACGCTGAAGAAGGACGTTAGCCCTCACTTTAGTGATAGCGCTTTATTTCCCAAGCCTCTGTGATCCAGGGGGGGGGGCCCCGCCTATTAGCACTACGGTCGTTTGACACGCTGGCGTCCTAAGGGCGTACCTGTTTTGGGAAACAGGCTCGTCCCCGGTTTGTGAACCGACGCAGTGTTTGGGACTGCAACCTTTTTGGATTTGCGGCTGGTGTTTTATGTTTTGCTGTGAGCAACAAAACAGGCGAGGATTGCATGAGCTGTCTACCATGTGCAAGAGGGTGTATGCCACTTGTCATGGTTCTTTTCATTGAGCTGAAAACGCGAACAAATTGTTTGATGGCAAACAGCGGACCAACATTTGCACGTGTAACACGAGCTTGTTTTACCGAACGAGCTTGACTTGAGAGAAGTCGTGCATGGATGAGTGCATCTTTTTGTGGCCGCGCAATTTTTTCGGCTAGGGTGGGTGGGTGGGCCCCTGTTTCATTGAGCTCGCTGGGACAGACCTGTTCACGACGCTTTGCATTTACAGCCAGGCGTCGCAGAGATTGGTTACAGCTGGCTTGGGCGCGCTTGGTGCGCCATATTTTTCGCGCCCGTCAGTTTCAATCTATATTTCATGGTCTGGGTATGCTTTTGCAATTGCGGTATAGTCGAGTTTTTCTGACTCGCCTTTCCAAGGTGGTTGCTTTGCATCCATAGCATCAGCTCATGGTTGAAGAAGTGGGGGAAGTTTTTGAGTCTGATGGAGCCGGCAGTGGAGAATTCTCAGTCATCACAGACCCTAGCGCTGCACCGGTGGTAGGCCCTCCATTGTGTTCTCGCGGTTCAGGAAGCGATACCAGGCGGACTACCAAGGCTGGAAGTCTTGGCCCGGAATGTTCTTCTGTTAAACATGGCTCAATGGAGAGCGCTTCACCGGCCAGTGGGTCTTCTGGCATGAATGGTGCTCACAACTGTCCGGTTTTCAGCTCAGGGAACGATGAGGTGCTGTTGCTGCAGGCGATGGGGTATACATCTACATCACGTCTGGGCCCTGGCTTTCAGTTTCCTTGGTGTGACGAGCGGTTGGCCCCGGTCTTTGGGTTTGGTGAGCAAACGATTCGAACGGCCCCTTTTGTTCCTATGCCACGCAAGAGGCCTAGTGAGCAGGATAAGGGAACGGATCTGTTATTCCGCGATGAGTCCAAAGTCAGAAAGACATCGTCATGGATGCGCCAAACGGAGTCCAAGCAGTGGGAGGTTGTCTTGGATGAAGATCGGAAAAGGTCGCTCGATGCATGGGTGCTCCTTGTGCTTGACAACCCCCGTGCATCAGTTGCGGGCACGTTGATTCATCAGGAAGATCAGGATGGTCAGCTGAGCGTCTTAGCGGATATTTTCAGGGCCAAGGCAACAGCCACCTTGCGGGCAAGAGCTTCAGCTTTGCTTGCTTACATGCGGTGGGGCAGGGCGGAGCATGGACGGACTTTTACACTTTTTCCAGTCAAAGAGGTGGTCGTGTATGAGTATCTGTGCTTTTTACGGGACACCAGGTCCCCACCTACAAAGGCGGAGCGCTTTGTGCAAGCTCTAGCTTTCTGCAAGGGGACACTGCAGGCGGATGTGGACAATGTGCTCGCGTCTAGCCGGATCAAAGGTGCTACCATTCCAATCGAGGGGCACCGGGTGGTTCGGAAGAAAAGGCCTCTCACAGTGGCTCAAGTTGCGGATCTCTCGAGGAGGGCGTCCACTGATGAGTCTGCGACGGGAGTATTCTGCGGGTACTTGTGCTTTCTGGTGCACGGCAGGCTGAGATGGAGCGATGGCCAATATGTTGCAGAAGAACCAACTATTGACACATGTCCTGATGGGGCTGGGTCGCTCGAAGCTGGCTTGTAACAGGCAGAAATCTGTGATACGTCGGTTATTGCCAGCAGCTTGCTCTTTGCCGGGTGTCTCGGGGCTCCCCTGGGCGCAGGCATGGCTCCAGAATAGAGCAAAGCATGGCCTCAGGGCTAAGAGGGGGCGCCCCATGACCCCGCTTGCAAGCGGAAAATGGGATTCAATTCCGTTGGGAACAGCCGAAGCCATAGTGTGGATGAAAGAGGTTCTCCAGGATGCCCAGGGCGACGTCGGCACTCACTCCTGCAAGGCCACGGCCCTCAGCTGGATGGCGAAGGCAAACGTGGACAGGCACATTCGCCGGCTTGGAGGTTACCATGTTGCTCCGGGTGAGCCCTCCGGCCAATTTCCGAAACGATGGAAGCCGGCTAGGTTGACATTGGAATCGCTGAAGAAAACATCCCACTGGGCAAGAAAGGCTGCCTTGTCTTCGTGTGCCAAGGGAGCCGCGGACCAGCAGATTGCAGATGCTGTGTGGAGTGAGACTCAAGATCAGTTGCAGCGAGGGTGGTTGAAGGGGCCCTTCACCGAGGCTGACTTAGATGTCAGAAACAGCGGGGTTTGGATTCCATCCCGCCGGTTCGGGGTGAAGCAGGGCGTGGACAAGATTCGTTGTGTGGACGACTTCAGTGAGTTCCTTCTGAATGAAGCCACAGCCACCAGCGAGAAGCTTGTGTTGGAAGGGCTAGATGACATTGTCGCCTTGGCCAGGTTTTGGCTGTCAGTGTCGGAGTCCAAGGGCCAGCCTTTCCCGGTCTTAAAGAGCAGGTGCCTAGACTTGAAGGCGGCCTACAAACAGCTGGCAAGGAGCCCTGAGCATGCTTGGGCTTCAGTCATTGCAGTGTGGTCGCCAGCTGAGAAGAAGACGGTTTTCTTTGAGTCTGTTGCCTTACCTTTTGGCGCGGCGCTGTGATTTCCTTCAACCGAGCGGCCCGAGCCCTGAGGGACATTCTGTGCAAACTATTCCGCATTGCAGCCACAAACTTCTTCGACGATTTTTGTACGGTGGAGGGTGAGCCTCTTTGCCAGAACTGCCTTACGGTGTCGGAGATGGTGATGCAGCTTTTGGGATGGAAGATCTCGATGGGGGACGCCAAACGTTTCCCATTCGAGAAGAAGTTTCAGATTCTGGGGGCCGTGATGTCCTTCGAGGGATCCACCGAAGGCCTGGTTGCGGTCGAGAACAAGCCCGACCGGATTTCTTCGATCCGACGAGCCTGCGAGGAGTGTCAGAAGGGCGGGCTCACGGATGCTGATCTGGCATCCCTTAAGGGGAAACTTCTGTATGCTGCGGGTCATACTTTTGGAAAGGCAACGCAGCTTGCGGTGCAGCTTCTCGGCAGGCAGGCCGCCCGAATCAAACAGGATCAACAGAGGGTCTTGCAGGCAGTGCTGGAAGTGGTGGACGTCCTAGCGGCTGCGCGGCCCCGGGTTCTGAGACCAATGGGTTGTGAGCCTCCTGTCATCGTATTTACGGATGGGGCTTGTGAGCAAGAGGGCAAACTGGTCACCCACGGGGCAGTGCTGTGTGATCCCTTGCATTCAGTGAAGGAATTCTTCGGTGGCGTGATTCCCGAAGCGCTTGTGACGGAGTGGGCATCATCTGGCTCTCGCCAGCTCATTGGTCAAGCAGAGATCTACCCGGTGGTTCTAGCAAAAGCCACATGGGCGGGTTACCTCGCCAAGCGCAAGGTTATCTGGTTCATTGACAACGAATCAGCACGGGCTGCATTTATCCGATCCTTCTCTCCAGTGTTGCAGAGTGTGAAGCTCCTGTGGGCAAATGCCAGGTTAGATGTACGACTCGAGCTGTGGAACTGGTATGCCAGAGTTCCATCTAAGAGCAACTTTTCGGATGCTGCTTCTCGCCTGGAGTTCGGCTGCTACCAAGGGTGGAAGCAAGTGGAGCCGTGCTACGAGGGTGTGTTCGCGTAAAAGTAAAAAGGGGGTGGTGCGAGTCCCACGATTCATACAACACCTCAACCCTCGCTGCAAGGGCAGCCGTCTTTGTGAAGACTTGGTTTCTCTGAGTTAGGAACCGGGTTTTGGGTTGTGTGTTGTTTTCTTGTTTCGTGGTCAGGGACACTACCCCCGTCGCTGGAAAATAGGGTGTGTCGAGTGCGTGCATCTTTTATGGTTGGCTCGAGCTCTGAGTGCTGGGGGTGCAGCGCCCTGCCTTTTTATGTTTATGTTGCTGGTCTTGATGACGGATGCTGTGACATGTTTTCGTTCGTAGTGCAAGTGGAGCTGAGGCAAACGGAAATAAGTTAGCCCTCACTTTAGTGATAGCGCTTTATTTCCCAAGCCTCTGTGATCCAGGGGGGGGGCCCCGCCTATTAGCACTACGGTCGTTTGACACGCTGGCGTCCTAAGGGCGTACCTGTTTTGGGAAACAGGCTCGTCCCCGGTTTGTGAACCGACGCAGTGGTTGGGACTGCAACCTTTTTGGATTTGCGGCTGGTGTTTTATGTTTTGCTGTGAGCAACAAAACAGGCGAGGATTGCATGAGCTGTCTACCATGTGCAAGAGGGTGTATGCCACTTGTCATGGTTCTTTTCATTGAGCTGAAAACGCGAACAAATTGTTTGATGGCAAACAGCGGACCAACATTTGCACGTGTAACACGAGCTTGTTTTACCGAACGAGCTTGACTTGAGAGAAGTCGTGCATGGATGAGTGCATCTTTTTGTGGCCGCGCAATTTTTTCGGCTAGGGTGGGTGGGTCCCGCCCTACCCCGCGAGTCCCACGATTCATACAACACCTCAACCCTCGCTGCAAGGGCAGCCGTCTTTGTGAAGACTAGGTTTCTCTGAGTTAGGAACCGGGTTTTTGGGTTGTGTGTTGTTTTCTTGTTTCGTGGTCAGGGACACTACCCCCGTCGCTGGAAAATAGGGTGTGTCGAGTGCGTGCATCTTTTATGGTTGGCTCGAGCTCTGAGTGCTGGGGGCGCAGCGCCCTGCCTTTTTATGTTTATGTTGCTGGTCTTGATGACGGATGCTGTGACATGTTTTCGTTCGTAGTGCAAGTGGAGCTGAGGCAAACGGAAATAACTGGCGCGCAAGGGCGGGCAGTGGAGCGACCACTTCGAGCAGACCGCTTCGGCCTACAACGCGCGGCCCCACGAGACGGTGCACGGCGTGGAGAAGCAGCCGGCCACGGAGCTCAGGGTCCTCCAAGACAACGCCGACGAACGCGGCGAGAAGCTTCAACCCTCAGTACGGCGACGTGCAGCAGCTGGGGGCCGTGGACTCCATGACCGTCCGCAGCACGGAGGGGCGCGAGACCCTGCTGAAGCTGGCGCTGCCGGCGCCGCAGGGCAGCGGCAACGCGGCGGGCCGGCTGACGAGACGGGGCAGGCCGGCGGCTGTGAGGCAGCTGGACGACTTCCTGGCGCCCAGGACCCTTGACTAGGGGTCCTCGGGGACAACGGGTTGGGCGAACCAATCAAATGAGCGGGGGCTGGCATGGGCAAACCGTGCAAAACCGTGCAAAAGCTATTAGTCCAGTGTCCATATTGACACCTGCGCAAGGTACCGCGGCGGCGCGTCCAGGATGCGCCGGGCCTTGGCCACCATGCAGTGCTCAAAGCCCAGGACCGCGTAATGGATGGGGCGGTAGGTGCCGCTCAGCAGTCTCTGGCGTAGACGAAGTCCCACACCATGCCAGCATTTCGTGGCGCAAAACCGTGCAAAAAAGCTATTCCTCCAGGCTGTAAATGAATATACACCCTGTAAGAATAGCATTTCGTGGCGCAAAACCGCACAAATGTCCCTGGGTTTGGCTCCACTCTCCCCCAGCTCCATGCTTTATGTGCTATATGTGCTATATGGACGCCAACCCGCTAACCTCCACTCTCCCCCGGGTCCTTGCTATATGTGCTATATGTGCTATATCTCACAAGACAACCCACTGAACATCCACTCTCCCCCAGCTCCTTGCTAATGTACTATATGTGCTATATATTCTGTACGCACGAAATCTGCAGTATATGTGCTATATAGGGCCATATAGCACATATAGTACATAAAAAAGCAAGGAACCCGGGGAGAGTGGATGTTCAGTGGGTTGTCTTGTGAGATATAGCACATATAGCACATATAGCAAGGACCCGGGGGAGAGTGGAGGTTCAGCGGGTTGCCTTGTGAGATATAGCACATATAGCACATATAGCATGGGCCCGGGGGGGAGCGGGTTGGGGGGCATATAGTACAAAAAGCATGGACCCGGGGGAGCGGGTTGGGGGTCAGCGCGTCGCCCAACTGTGCGTCTTTGGGCAAGGCGGCCTCACGTGCGGCAAGGGTGCAGTGTGCCAGAGCGGCCCGCGCGATCTGTACGGAATGCGTTCGGTCGGGCTTCTGCCTGGTCTGTGCCCTCAAAAGGCAGGCCCCCGTGTCGCGAATTTGGCCGTTGTACAAGGCCCTCAAACTCTCCGCCATGGAGATCGCCTTGTCGGACCCGAACTTTCGCTGCGCCGTCGCTTCCACGAGGATGCAGCGCTTCAGCACCGCGCGCGTGTCCGCGTCAAAGACCTTTTCAAGCGGGCGAGCGCGCCACTCAAACCCTTCGAGCATGAGGTCCGGAGGGCAAATCTTCGCCATGTCGTCCAAGTTGTGGTGGAGTTTCGCCAGGTCCTGCACCGTGATGATCCTGAACGTCTCCGCAGGCACCTTCACGTCGTTGTAGCGACATTTGATGGTGGCTGGCAAGTCGGGCGACAGACCGAGGAGATGCTTCAGCGTGTCCACTCCCCCGCCTTGGGCGCCGTTGGCAGGAGGCTGCGCTCGACCGCGGATCGCAGCATGTCCGGGCTGGACACCATGACGAACTCGTCCAGACCCACGTCGCGGGCCACCATGGCTGCCAGGCAACTTGCCAGGGGAGTTTTCCCCTTGCCGCTGTCTCCGTAGAAGATCAAGGTCCTTCGCTCGTCGCGAGCTCGCCCGTAGGCCTCGAAAAAGTCCAGTGGCTGCTTCTGGTGGACCTCGGGGTTGTACCACCAGCAGTTCACGGTGCTCTCGTTGATGACGAAGTCGGTCATCAGAAGTTGGCGATGGCGCGACACCAGCAGGCTCTCCGTTTGCAACTGGTCGTCCTGGAGTTGCTTGCGGAGCTGCAGTAGTAAGGAATGTCTGCTTATACTACCCTATCAATTTTCGGATTTGGGTCCCAAAACCCTGCAAAACAGCCAAATTCTCCAACCCGCTGAACGTTTTTCCGATGTCACCGGTCTTTGTCACCACTCCGTTTTTGGTGCAAAAAGCGCTGAAAACGGCGAACTCCGAAAAGTGCGTTTTTTGTGTCCGGCGTCAAAAGTGCTGCCTGGGCCTCCAAATTCGCTCGTTTTCCTCCGAAAACCGGCTCCAGGTGTTCGCAGTGCTCCAAAATCCGTATTCTGCCTCGAAAAACCTGCGAATTCCAGCCCGCTGAGCTTGTCACCGCCGAAGTCACCGGTCTCTAACACGTCAGCCTGCCGGGGCACACCACAGAGTCAGCCAGTGTCTGACACGGCAGCCCGCCGAGGTGCTCCCGCGTAACACGTCAGCCTGCCGAGGTTCTCCCACGTAACGCGTCAGCCCGCTGAACTGGTCACCGCCGATGTCACCGGTCTCTAACAACGTCAGCCCGCCGAGGTACCGGGGAGGAATCGAACCTCCGAAACGTCGCTCCGGAGACCAACGCCTTAGCCATCTCACCATCGGCTCTCGTTACCGGTCCAAAACGGCGCTTTTGCGCCCAAAAACGGTCTCACTGCGATGTCACCGCTTCGACACCGCTCTCTTTGGGGCCGAAAAAGTGCGCAAAAGGCTTGGAAAAGCGAAGTCGGAAATCCGACCTCGCTCCAGGCCGAAGTCGGATTGGGGCCTGGTGCGGGCCTGGTGCGGGCCTGGTGCGGGCCTGGCGCGTGCCTGGTGCGGCGGGCCTGGTGCGGCCCTGGCAATCCTGCGTTGGGCACAGGATTGCTGCTTCATTCCTGTCGTGGGCACAGGATTGCTTCATTCAATCCTGTCGCCACAGCAGGATTGCCCTGATGCAGCACCAGCAGCTCTGGCTTGGAGCCGTTCTTGCCCGAGCACAGCCTTGTGATGGAGCCGGCCCTGCTGTAGAGCTCCCAGGCTTCAGGCACGTCGTTGATGCTTACGAGGAAGGGCAGGCCGCTCGCGAAGAGCGCGTCTCGGAGCCGAGTGGAAGGCCAGGTCATGCCCCCGCCTTCTCGTGCCATAGTAGTTCATGCTGCGGCCTGGGAAGATGTAGGGAGGATCGGCGTATATGGCTTGTCGGGGCGCCTGGCGGGGCAGAGCGCGTAGATAGGCTAGCGCGTCCTGGCATCGCACGGTCACATTCGCCGGCGGGCGCTGCAGACGCCGCACGCTGCTCAGCCCCAGCGGCCGCTGCTGTGTGAAGGAGCCCCGCAGGACGTACGAGCAGGCGGCCCGGCGCCCGGCGCGGCCTCTCTGAGCGCCCGGCAGGAGGCGACTGAAGTAGAAGCGCCTGTCTACCTTGCGCCCCGCCAGGCGCAGCAAGGAGCGCAGGAAGACCGGGTCTTGCTTTAAGTAACAGCGGTGCAGGTTTGCGACGGGCTCGAAGGCGTCGACGCCGCGCACCTTCAGGGCCGGACGCCGGGCTGCGAGGTAGTACTCCAGCTTTCCAGAGCCGAAGAAGGGAGAGTGAAGCACAGCGACGTCCCCCAGCAGCCGGTCCACGTGTGGGGCCAACCACGATTTGCTTCCCATGTACTTCAGCCGCATGCCAGCCTTTAGATTCATCCCGGTCTCACTGCCCGGCTTCCCCGCGTCGAATTTGGGAAGTAAGGCAAAGGAGATGGGGACTGTTTCCTACGGCAGAGTACAGCAGCAAACAGCCCTCGGACCCCGTGGTGCCCCTGGTACCATGTACAGGCATCTTCCTCGGCCCCAGCAAGTCCGGCAAAACCGTGGTGATCAGCATGATTCTGGAGCAATACCGCGGAGTCTTCGAGAAAATCTATATCTTCAGTCCGTCCATCAATATCGACGACGGCTGGATCCCCGTCAAGAAGTACATAGAGGAGGACCTGGGGGTGAATACCGAACGGGAGAGGGCCTACTACGACGAGTGGGACGAGGCAGCGCTGCGGGACATCAACCAGAGGCAGCGCAAGATCACCGAGACATCCAAGAAGTTGGAGATGAAGAAGCTGTATCAGGTGCTGATAATCTGCGACGACTTCGCAGATAGCCCGCAGCTCCACAAACCTCATGGTGCCCTGGATACGCTCTTCATCCGCGGTCGGCACCTCCAAATCAGCACATGGGTCAGCTCACAGAAGCTGAGGCTCATCAGTGCGGCAGTGCGGGTGAACATGCAATTTCTCTGCTGCTGGAGGCTGCGCAACCAGCACGAGCTGGAGGCCGTCATCGAAGAGCTCAGCGCCCTGCTGCCAAAGGACAAGCTGCACAGGATCTACGAGCAGGCGACCAGGGACCCCTACAGCTTCCTCTTCGTCTACTATCTGAAGCCAAAGAGCCAAATGTTCTACTTACGCTTCGAAGAGCGTTTCGCTCTGGAGAAAGAAGCCGATGGGGGCGGCGCTCAGCTTCCTAGGCCAGAAGCTGTTCGCAAGTTCCACACTGATCAGCGCACGGTTTGAAAATATCTCCTGCTGCACCTCCGTTGCAGCCGTCCACCCGCCCATCGTTCGCCGAACAGGTGGCTTCCTAAAGAAAAGAATGACCACTATCTACGTGGACAGCCGCAAGAGGGTAGCCGGCTCGGACAGCGACTTCGAGGTAGACCTGGGAGAGTCCCTGCACCTGCAGAGCGACGCCAGGCTGGCTGTCTACAAGATCAGAATCGCGGACAGCTTTTTGTCGACTGATCGCGGTCGCTACCTCTTCTGGGTGGACGCCGCGCTCGGCACGCTGAATTGGGCGCTCCTTCCGGAGGGCGCACGGGCTCCCGGCTGGCAGCCTGGATCAGCTCCAACTTCGCTACTGCTACCTATAGCGAAACCACGAACAGCCTCAGCGTAGCCTACGACGGCAACCGCCTCATTCTGAACGATCTGGAGCTGCAGCAGCAGTTCCCTAACGTTGTGGACTACCCCACCTCACCGGCCGCCTCGCCATCCAAGCCCTTCAGCATCGACCACATGCTCGGCCCAAGCTTCGTCTCCGGCGGGCAGCAGGTCTTCGAGTTCGTGCGCATGATGGCATACAACGAGGTCTACCTACGCTGCCCCCAGCTGGCCAACGCCAGCCGCGTGCTGGGCAATCTGGGGGACGACATCCTGTCCAAGATAACGCTGAAGAGCGGCGTGGGCACCATCGTGGAGACCGGCTCCGATGACGGGCACTTCATGGCCGTTAGGGGCCCCATCACCTGCGCTTTCGGCTGACAGACCTGGAGGGCCAAGTCGTCCGACTGAGGGGCTCGTCCTTGTCCTTCGTGCTGTTTTTGGATCACGTCTAATTCCCCGAAGGTCTTTTAAAAAAATATTTTCTATTAAAAAAACCGATGAAGCAAGCGCAACCGGCGCCAAGGCCTAGAGGCAGACCTCCGGGTAGTAAAAACAAGCCGAAGCCGCCCGAGCTGCCCCTGCCGAAGAGCAAAAAAATGATCGACGACCTGGCGAAGAGAAAAAAAATGATCGACGACCTGCCCACGGAGCCGGCCTATGAGGCGGACTCCCCCTTCCGTCCCAAGAGGGTGAGATTTCCCACAAAGCCCAAGACGGCTCCCAAGGCTGCACCCAAGGCAGCACCCGTGGCCAAGGCAGCGCCCGCAGCCAAGGCGGCACCCAAGGCAGCACCCAAGGCACCGCCCAAGGCAGCACCCAAGGCAGCGCCCGTGCCCAAGGCAGCACCCAAGGCAGCACCCAAGGCAGTTGCCGCGCCAGCTCCCAAGCCCAAGGCAGCACCCAAGCCCAAGGCTGCGCCCAAGGCAGCGCCCGTGCCCGAGCCGCAGCTAGAGCCCGAGGTACAGCCCGAGCACGAGGTACAGCCCGAGCCCGAGGTACAC
>CAUJNA010002234.1:32500-39726 GCA_963377175.1 Effrenium voratum | reverse complement strand
AAGACCCATCCAGTTTGCTGTGCAAACGTACCTGTTGAAGTGATTCAAGGTTCGTTTGGTTCCCTGCCTGAAGCGCCGTTGCTTCCTGGTTTCCCTGTTCAAGTAACTAGAGTGAAGCTGAGTGACGTGCGAGCCGAAACTCATCGTACTCGAGACTTATCAGTTGTACTCGAGACTCATCAGTTGTATTCGAGACTCATCAGTTGTACTCGAAGGATTAGCGCCCTCCCTTGGGAGTTGAAGTGTGACTACCCCAGTTGGGGGGAACCTCGGGTGTACCCATCGTGTGACCCCGGGCCGGTTCGCCGGAAATTTGACCTCAACGTTCATATCATAGTCCAGCGGAATTTCACGATTTAAGCAGGAACGAGGTTTCACTAAAGGGAAGACAGCCGTCAGTTCATAGCTAAGTCTCACAATGGCTGCTGTTGGCTGCATGACCACGTGTTGATCTGTGCTTGGCTTGAACTTTCGTTGACTTGCATCTTGTTGGATTCGATTTTCTCAAGATTGAGTTGTCGCGGTTTTGAGTTTGTTGTGCCACCGTGTCTCGACGGGATGATCGTGACAGATCTAGAACTTGGCGCAGACGGGATAGGAGCCCATCTTCACCTCCTCGCAAAGCACGCAGACGTGATCAGGACGACACCTTGGTCTCGGACGGCATGGATTGGAACAACCTGATGGCCTGGCAACACAATCCGAGCTACAACGCTCCCAATGCCTTTCCAATGACACAAAGCAACTACCAGCCGTCATCGCAGCTCTATCAGCACCCTCCGGTCAACTACATGATGCCGTTCCCTCCGGAACCTGCACCGGCGAAGACCGTGAAGTCGATGATGCCGCCTCCTGGCCACGCACAAGTCCATCCTTCACAAACAACGACAGCGACTGGCTATCCGGCCACGCTGCCAGCGCAGCCTCAGAAAGCATGGCTTACTCCACCGGAAGAGTGGCAACCTGGTGACGGCATGTTGGACAAGAACCAGCTCTACTCCTTCAGCCTGCCCATGACGGTCGCCAACACCCCACATAATACGCAACGGGATATGGGTTTGTTCTTTTTTGGTGTGTTGAGTTGCTTCAAAAGGCAGAAGGTGGGACCTCCCCGAATCATACCCCCGAATCATACCCCCGAATCATACCCCGAATCATACCCCCCAATCATACCCCTTAAAACGCATGCTGCAAGATGCTACTGTTCTTCTACCGTTTTGTGTTGTTCACTGTCTCCACAACAACCACCACCAGCGCTACCCATT
The DNA here is from genome assembly GCA_963377175.1 of Effrenium voratum. Lineage (NCBI taxonomy): Eukaryota > Dinophyceae > Suessiales > Symbiodiniaceae > Effrenium > Effrenium voratum. The sequence goes on along the minus strand of CAUJNA010002234.1, from coordinate 38,461 downwards.
ACTACAAACTACCACTGCCACTGCCACTACTACTACTACTACTACTACTACTACTACTACTACTACTACTACTACTACTACTCCAATTACTACTACTACTGCTACTACCACTACTACTACTACTATTACTACTACTACTACTACTACTACTACTACTGCTACTACCGCGACGAGTAGTATTACCACTTCCACCGCTACTACCGCTGCTACTACTACTCTACTGCTTCTACTTCCGCTTCTGCTACCCTTACTACTAACTACTACGACTACAACCTTGACTACTACTACTACTACTACTGCTACTACGACTACAACCTTGTCTACTACTACTACTACTACTACTACTACTACTACTACTACTACTACTACTACTACTACTACTACTACTATTCCTGCTTCTGCTGCTGCTGCTGCTGCTACTACTCACTACTACCACATACATACTCCTACTACTACTGCTACTACTACTACTACTACTGTTGTTACTACTACAATATTACTACTGGCTACTTTGGCGACTACTGCTACTACCACTACTGCTGCTGCTGCTTCCGCGAATCATACCCCCGAATCATACCCCGAATCATACCCGCGAATCATACCTGCGAATCATACCCCGCACTCAAACCTTCCTGCCCGGCCACCCTAAAAAATAACAAACCCATGCCGGGCATGGACATCCGGGACGTTCGCCTGGTTCAGGATTCACGGTGGCATCTCTAACTGGCTACTGAGGCCATTTGCTCATGGGCCCATGGGAGATTCGTGACGTGGGAAGGATTTCGCACCCGCACCGAGGCCTTGCTTTTGGAGTGCCTGTTCGAAGTTGCTCCGTCGTACTTTGGAAAAGGACTTAGCCAATTCGCTGGGACTCAACATTAGCGGATCAAGGTCCACGATCACTTGGGCAATCTGGTGCTTCAGTTTCTTCAGCAACATCATCAGACTCTCACACCCCATGCTCAAGAAGATGAGACGCTTAAGAAGTACAACAATCTCCAACGAGCACACGAGTTGCTCCAGGCACAGTACTCGGCGTCACAGAGAACGTCGCCTCCTTCTACGATGACATCCCAGAAAGATGATGCAGAGCTGGTCACACCGCCTCCGGTCAATCACTCGCAGTCTTCGACGCCTACCAGCTCGCTGCCCACGGTAAGTGCGGCAGCCCTTGACGGCAGGTCGTTTGATGTTCCGTCTCAGCAACAGCCTCGGATCATCCAATCTCTTCACGGACTGTCTACCCCACCTTCCAAACAAGCAACACCTCAGTTGCTCACCATGCACAGCACGCCTGAAGACATCATCAAGCACTACACCTGGACCAGTGATCAGCGATTCTACCTCAAGCAGGCTCCTACCACTACTACCGTGCCATCGCTGATCAAGTGGGCCAACCACCCGTCCCGTCTCAACGGCAACAAGTCTCTGGATCCCATGGCAGTTCAGCTCTTGCAAGCGCGTCAACGTTTGCCAAAGGGTGATGCTCCTACGTTTGCTTCAATGGCCTCTTTGTGGGGACTGGAGCCAGGCTACACCACCAAGCTCTCGGACAAAGCGCTGTGCCTCCTCATTGTGGCAGCTCGACTTCTCACCGGATGAAGTGTGTCTGCCTTTCAAATATGAGCCCGGAGTGGCAACTTTGCGGCGTTGTGATCTGCGCTTGAAAACTTGTCTGCGTTCGACTGGGGGCTTGTCATGACTTGTGAGTTGCGGCCAGAGATGCTGGATGACATCCAAGCACACTATTCTACTCTGTATTGGTTGGGATCTAATACTGGTGCGTCGTTTCAAACCATGCGTGAACTTTTATCGGCGGCTTTCCCTTCCACCCAACTCTACTATTTCCTGCGGCTTTCCACCTTTGTCAATGAACCTTTTCGCTCCAAGGCTCAGAAGCTTCTCGCCCAGGTCTTGCGTAAGCGACAACTCCAGGTACCAACCGCCATGACACAATTACTTCTTCCACCTCTACATGTTCGAGACTGGAAAGCTCAGCTTGGAACCTGGTTGCAGCGTTGGGTGGCATCTCACCGTGGCCTTTTTCCTTCCTTATTTCTTCCGAAGATCCGGGTTGTGGAAACTCGCAGTGCCACCTTGGGAGACCGGATCTACAACTACCGCAAGTGGTAACGAAGATGGACCCCGGATACGTCTTTCCCGTGTCGCTGCATTGACATGGACGACCGCACCACTTCTCGTGCACATTCTCATGCGGTGATTTTGGATGAGTTTTCACGCATCAACGCTGACATTGACTCCGACATCATGGCAGCATCCATGAAGGATTAGTATTTTGGTGATGTCAACAAACTTCAACAACGTTTTGACATGCAGCTTCGCAAACTGTCTCGCCGATGGCAAGTACAAAGATCCTCACTACTGACTATCAACCTGTTCTGACGGAGTTGTTCGCTGAACATCGCTCCAATGTCCAAGACCGTGCTCACTAGACCTCCGCGTCATTGCAACACACTGCTCGCGCCCTGTCATCGTGGGCGCGGATCATTTCCCTTCGCGTGCTCATGTGATCTGCCCATCCTTGTTTTCCATGCTGATGCACAACACCTTTTGCACAGGTGAAGTGTTTGCACTATGCCGTGAGTCTGCTGCATCTTTTCGCGCCGAAGTTGTAACCATGATACCTGCTCGATTACAACACCGCTATGCGTGGGGACTTCGACTTCACGCACCTTTGCCCACGGCTCGCATTCTACCCAAACCGACCAAAGACTGGCTCAAAGCGAGACCAATCATTTCCTTCTTCCGCACATGGGCAGCACCCCTCCTCACGGTCTTCGGTGCCCTTATCTTTGAGCTCACCAAGGTCACCTTTCCAGACGTCCCTGGTCAGCTTTCAGTTCAGGAGCTAGCACAGCAGCTTTGGGATGCTCTCTCATGCGCGGACCCCACGGAATATATACAGTTGGTATCACAGGACCTGCTCCGCACTCCCCACTCCTCACTCCACACTCCATACTCCCTACTCCACACTCCCCACTCCCCACACTCCACACTCCGCTCTCCGCACTCCGCACTCCACACTCCACACTTCCACACTCCACACACCCCACTCCCCACTCCTCACTCCACACTCCAGACTCCACACTCCACACTCACTCCACACTCCCCACTCCACACTCCACACTCCCCACTCCCCACTCCTCACTCCACACTCCACACTCCACACTCCACACTCCCCACTCCTCACTCCTCACTCCACACTCCATACTCCCCACTCCACACTCCCCACTCACTCCACACTCCATACTCCCTACTCCACACTCCACACCCCCCACTCCCCACTCCTCACTCCGCACTCCACACTCCAGACTCCCCACTCCACACTCCCCACTTCGCACTCCACACTCCCCCACTCCACACTCCCCCACTCCACACTTTTACACTCCACACTCCCCACTCCACACTCCACACTCCCCACTCCACACTCCCCACTCCCCACTCCACACTCCCCACTCCACACTCCACACTCCACACTCCGCACTCCGCACTCCCCACTCCCCACTCCACAAACTCCCCGCTCCGCACTCCCCACTCCGCACTCCACACTTCACACTCCCCACTCCTCACTCCCGACTCCACACTCCACACTCCCCACTCCCCACTCCACACTTCCCACTCCACACTCCACACTCCGCACTCCGCACTCCCCACTCCAAACCTTGCTCATTGGTGACACAAATCAACAAACAACTCACCAAAACCATGGTGCAATCATGGTGCAATGTTGGTGCAGTGTTGGTGCAGTTTTGGTGCAGTTTTAAAACAGCAAAACTGCACCAACATTGCACCAACATTGCACCAACATTGCACCAACATTGCACCATGGTTTTGGTGTGTGTTTGTTCCAAAATTGTTGTTTGGGGAGTGGGGAGTGCGGAGCGGGGAGTGCGGAGTGGGGAGTGTGGAGCGAGGAGTGCGGAATGCGGAGTGTGGAGTGTAAAGTGTGGAGTGTGGAGTGTGGAGTGTGGAGTGGGGAGTGGGGAGTGGGAGTGGGGAGTGTGGAGTGTGGAGCGGGGAGGGTGGCGTGGGGAGTGTGGAGTGTGGAGTGGGGAGTGTGGAGTGTGGAGTGTGGAGTGGGGGAGTGTGGAGTGGGGGAGTGTGGGGAGTCTGCAGTGTGGAGCGCAGAGTGAGGAGTGGGGAGTGGGGAGTGGGGAGTGTGGAGTGTGGAGTAGCAAGTATGGAGTGTGGAGTGTGGAGTGAGGAGTGGGGAGTGTGGAGTGTGGAGTGTGGAGTGTGGAGTGTGGAGTGAGGAGTGGGGAGTGGGGAGTGGGGAGTGTGGAGTGGGGAGTGTGGAGTGCCGAGTGTGGGGAGTGGGGAGTGTGGAGTGCGGAGTGCGACTATGAAGTGTGGAGTGTGGAGTGTGGAGTGTGGAATGAGGAGTGGGAGTGCGGAGTGTGGAGTGTGGAGTGGGGAGTGGGGAGTGTGGAGTGTGGAGTGAGGAGTGGGGAGTGGGGTGTGTGGAGTGTGGAGTGTGGAAGTGTGGAGTGTGGAGTGCGGAGTGCGGGGAGTGGGGAGTGTGGAGTAGGGAGTATGGAGTGTGGAGCGGGGAGTGGGGAGTGTGGAGTGTGGAGTGTGGAGTGGGGAGTGGGGAGTGCGGTCTGGGGAGTCTTAGTGGGAGTGGGGAGTGTGGATGGAGTGTGGAGTGAGGAGTGGGGCGGGGTGTGTGGAGTGTGGAGTGTGGAAGTGTGGAGTGTGGAGTGCGGAGTGTGGAGTGTGGAGTGTGGGGAGTGGGGAGTGTGGAGTGTGGAGTGTGGAGTGAGGAGTGGGGCGTGGGGAGTGGGGGGGGAGTGCGGAGTGTGGAGTGCGGAGTGGGGAGTGTGGAGTGGGGAGTGTGGAGTGGGGAGCGCGGAGTGTGGAGTGCTGAATGAAGAATGAATGAACGAATGAATGAATGAATGAATGAATGGAATGAAATGGAATGGAATGGAATGGAATGGAATGGAACGAATGAATGAACGAATGAATGAATGAATGGACAAGTACAAAACGCAGGGCGTGGACAAAAGGTTTCTGTGGTTTGACGGAGTTGGGCCAATCTCTTGAAATTCCCAACCAAGTGTCAAGCCCACTTTTTCTTGGTCAGTGACTCTATGTAGTGTTGATGAGTTTTAAGAGTAGAAATTGGGAACTAAAGCAACGAACATGAACGAAAAGGTAGCTGTGGCTTGATGGAGTTGGTTCAAGCCACTCGAATTGAAAATCGCCAGTGCCAAAAACCAAGCGCATGCGCTCACGCTTCGCTGTTGCTGTTGGTCGCCCACAGGTCCAGGCGGTCCTTTCAGCTTTGGGCCGCTTTGGTGTGGGGTCAAAAAAGGGTCAAGAAAATCGATTTTTCTAGCCACTATTTAGGTTTCACATGTGCCTCAGCTTTGGCTCGTGCAAAATCAGGCACAAGCTGCCATGACGCATCATTGGTTGATGAGTTTTAAGGGTGGCATCGAGTTGTTTTTGAACAATTGGAAAGCTGCAAGCATTTCAATTACAGGCAGAAGCCCAATGTTGGTTTCACAGAGTTGGGCCAAACTATTGAAATCATTAAAGTCGAGCGTGCCAAGCCCCTTGCCTACAATACGTTTGTATAAGGGAAACGCGAGGGAAAAGCACGGATCACAACCCTGGTTCACGCGGAAAAAACAGCGCAATGTCGCACACAACCGGACATGACTCCCGGAGAGTCAATTGGATTTCGAAAGCTCAAAAACTTCAAGGTTGACAGGTACGCTGGAGCTAGGAGGCTTGCTGGTTGAAGCACGAATACGGAAATGGGGAGATCCAACACGCAAGCAACAAAGTTGTATGTCCTTACGGGCTGCGCTGTTGCAGGCAAGGGGTTTAAAACATGAAGTTTCCTAAAACAATGTTCGTTGATATCGTAGCCTGAGGACACATTCAACCTCAAAAACCATTTGACGAGTAGTACCCTGAGCGTGTTTTGCT
>CAUJNA010002234.1:2500-27500 GCA_963377175.1 Effrenium voratum | reverse complement strand
CCCCCCCCAGGATAAGAAGCTTGTCCCCATGATAAAGCCAAAATGGTAACGTTCGTTGTCAACTGCACACTTGCTCTACAACCCCCCCCCCCCCCCCATGATAAGAAGCTTGTCTTCATGATAAAGCCAACATGGTAACGTTCGTTGTCTACTGCACACTCGCTCAACCCCCCGCATGCTAAGAAGCTTGTCCCCATGATGAAGCCAAAATGGTAACGTTCGTTGTCAACTGCACACTCGCTCTACAAACCCCCCCCATGATAAGAAGCTTGTCCCCATGATAAAGCCAAAATGGTAACGTTCGTTGTCAACATGCACACTCGCTCAACCCCTCGCACGCTAAGAAGCTTGCCCCCATGATAAAGCCAAAATGGTAACGTTTGTTGTCAACTGGACACTCGCTCAACCCCCCTCATGATAAGAAGCTTGTCCCCATGATAAAGCCGAAACGGTAACGTTCGTTGTCAACTGCACACTTGCTCAACCCCCCCCCCATGATAAGAAGCTTGTCCCCATCATAAAGCCAACATGGTAACGTTCGTTGTCTACTGCACACTCGCTCAACCCCCCGCATGCTAAGAAGCTTGTCCCCATGATAAAGCCAAAATGGTAACGTTCGTTGTCAACTGCACACTCGCTCTACAACCCCCCCCCCATGATAAGAAGCTTGTCCCCATGATAAAGCCAAAATGGTACCGTTCGTTGTCAACTGCACACTCGCTCAACCCCCCCCCTCATGATAAGAAGCCCCATATATGACGAAGCCAAAATGGTAACGTTCGTTGTCAACTGCACACTCGCTCAACCCCCCCCATGATAAGAAGCTTGTCCCCATGATAAAGCCAAAATGGTAACGTTTGTTGTCAACTGCACACTCGCTCAAACCCCCCCCCCCCCCCATGATAAGAAGCTTGTCCCCATGATAAAGCCAAAATGGTAACGTTTGTCGTCAACTGCACACTCGCTCAACCCCCCCCCATGATAAGAAGCTTGTCCCCATGGTAAAGCCAAAATGGTAACGTTTGTTGTCAACTGCACACTCGCTCAACCCCTCCAATGATAAGAAGCTTGCAGTCCCCACAATAATGCCAACACGGTAAGGTTCGTTGTCAACTGCTCAATCCCCCGCATGATAAGAAGCTTGTCCTCATGATAAAGCCAAAAAGGTAACGTCGTTGTCAACCCCCCCCCATGATAAGAAGCTTGTCCCTATGATAAAGCCAAAATGGTAACGTTCGTTGTCAACTGCACACTCGCGCTTCCCACGGCGGCGAGGGGACCGCCTCCCTAGTTGCAACCCTCTGTTCTGGCTTGCTCCTGTTCTTGATCGGGCGGGTGCAGGCTTTCATAGGCAAAGCGCGCTGGCTCTTTGTCTGCGATCCCACCCAACTCCTGTGTTTTGCATCTCCGTCCTGTGGAACTCCCTGCAATCTTTCCTCTTCCTCGTCCTCTGCTTGCTCTTCTTTCTTCTCCATGCAGACACGATGGTGAGGGGGCACATGGAATGCTTGGACAGAATGCAACCCGCTTGTCATCTCGAAGAGATGGCCCTGGCTTGTTGATCCATTGATTTGCAGCCTGAAGGTCCTGTAGGGACGATGCAATTGAAGCCGGGACAGCTGTCCTCTCATGCTAGTTACACCGCATTTGAAAATTGTTCGAGATCTTGCTTGGGTGACTCTTTCAGAAAACCCTGTGGCCTTCTTTTGGGTCGCTTGCCTTGTTTTCCAAGGTGGCAAGAGAAACGATGCAGCTGCCAACCTAGGGCTCCGGCCAACATGCCTCATGAATATCTAGGGATTGACTTGCACTCTTTGTCAGTCCAAGCAGCGTGCCCATGCCAACATGAGCCAACCCGACTGGCGGAAGGGCGAAGTGTTGACTCGCCGAAGGAGCCCTCGGCGCAGCATGGCGGCTCCTTGACCGAGCTCAGCGTTCGGCGCGGAGGCACAGAGGTCCTTCAGGGCTCCAACATGTGTTCTTTTTCTGTTTGGTTTTTTACATCACCATGTCAAGGAATGTTTGCTACGTCGCTCCTGTGGCTTTGAGGAGAGGCGGGTTGATGTTATATGTTCTGCCCAGTTCCATTACAGTTATCCTTAAGTGGGGGGATATATTGACAATAGTTGACAATATTACATTTGACCTACTCAAAGCAATGTTGCAAAGGATAATTATGTTCAAAACGTGAAGGAGGATGCTGAGTTCCTTTCCGCAAGCTTGTTTTCAAAATCTCGACACATTCTGATACGTCTAGATATTTCTTGATTACTTGATTATCTCCTCGATGTGGGTTGGGTTCATGGACAATAGGCTTCTGGCAGATGCTTGACTTCTTCAATGGATATGCTGCTTTGTTGAAGGCAAGCAGGCTAGGCAGTGAACAGGCAGTTGGCAGTACCGCTAGGTACCTGCTGCTTTTAATGGTTAGGATGGCCAGCAAACTGCGCGATGAGGTCCAGTTCCCATTCAGATGAGGCACGGGCGGCTTGACGGGGCAGGTTGTTTGAAGCAGCTGGTTGTTTACAAACTGACACCCTGCAACTCCAAGAGCACTAGCTCACTTTATGCCAGTTTCCGGTGCAAGGAGTGTGAAGGCACGGCATTTCGGGTGGATGTTGAGTTGTACCTTGTCTGTTTGCGCCCGGTGTTGCAACTTCCCTGTCTAGCTCCTGCAACTCGCAGATATTTGATTCACTGCAGCGGCCGCGCTTTTGTTTGTGCCGCTGCATCGGACCTCTTCTTGTGTGAAGGCAACCGTTTGTCTGCGGATCAAGCTGTTGAGAGTGTCCCATTCATTGGTCTTGCAAGAAGTTGAAGCCGGCCACATGCGACTAATTGTTGGTGGCCGCGTGCCTGGTCCCTTCCACGTGTCCGAATGCTTGAACAGGCATGCCACGTGGGCACGCAAACACTGCTTAAGGCAAGCGGGATTGCTGAACCTGGCACCTTGGGGCCGACTGGTGGGCACAGCGAGCGTGACAGATTGGACCAGTATGCACGCGCAGAAATCCCACAAAGCAATCCTCGCTGATCCATGCAATGTGGATTCGCGGTGTTTCATGTCCTTGGCGAGGTGTACACCCAAGCGCCTATTGGTGGTCGCGCCTTCTACGCTGCTCATGCGAATCTGGAGTTTCCCATCATGGTACCGGCCTGCGTTCGACTTCCTGTTCTCGTCGCCGCCTGTCTACATTTGTAGTCCTAGTTGCCTTGATGCAAGCGCTGGGCGTGCAAGGGAGGACCTGTGGGTGAATGCTCAGCATGCGTGGAAGCTTTTTCGCGCGTGCTTTGGGGCACAAAAGTTGCGCCTGCTGGCAGCTCGCTGGTGGCTCCGGCAACCCCTCGGCGCGCGGCAGGTCAAAGTTGTATTTGTGTGTATATATATATATATCGGCCAGCCGCACGAGCTTGTTGAGCTTATGGTCATGACTGCGCGGAATTCGGCAACGCTGTCCGTCCGATGAGCAAACAGGCTGGGTGTTGCCTGACATTGCGGCTCGGCCTGCGTCCTTGCGAGTACCGAAGGGTCGCTTTTGCAGCCCGTCGCTCGGCGCCGAGCCCTTAAGTGGTTTTCGGGGGTTCTCTTTTCGGACATTCAAGCTGCCAAAGCGCAGCGCTTCAGCGAGCAATTAACACCTTAACGTTATCGCTACTAGTGCGCTGAACAAAGCCTTGGGCGCATCCTGCATTCACCGTGTCCTGCTTCAGCAGAAGTCCGAAAACGTAAGAGAAAGCACCTCGCCTTCTCGTGCTTGCACTTGGACTGCGGTAACTCCTTAGCCAGTGGAACCGGCGTGCGAAATGAGGAACTAGAACTACCCCGCGAGAATCCTTCCAACCAATGCGTTGGCAAGCAGGCCCCCAGCAGCAGACACAGGTGGAAGTGCCCGTTACATCAGTGAACCTTGGCAGAAGCTGGGCTTGGGGTGCTCGAGAAGGTAGGTCGCACAAGCCACTTGCCTGTTGAAATGGGCTGGTAGGCTGGTCTGAGATTCTGGTGCACTCACGATATCACTCGGTCGCATCATTGCCACGCTGATAGATGTGCACAGGATGACGAGGGTGTGCTGGAGCTACTGGAGGCTTGGCTGAGTTTGAGGTGGGGATCTGCAAATGGACCCCACGCTTCAAGTTAACGCCCCTCAATGGAGAGAGGATCATTTGTCGGAAAGCAGGCTAGTTTGAGACGAACGGGACAATTTGTCAATTTCAGAATTGACAAATACAGTAGCCGCCTAAAATGGCAATTCAAACTCCCCTTTGGATGGTGATTTTTTGTGGCGGTGCCTCCTAGCAGCAAAGACCCAAAGATGTTGACATCCCCTTTTTGGCAGCTTGGCACCGTGCATCAAATCCATCCTGCAGGCAACACCAAAGCCTGGGCGCAATATAGCAATGGCCTCAGATCCATTGTCGGAACCGAACAAATCTGACCGGCAAGATGAATCTGGCTTTGCTGACTGATTGTAAGCATGGCTAACGTGCATGGTTACAATTTGGAACGATTCATGTTCATTCCTGCTAGTTGCGTCGATGTTCGAACATTAGCAAAGCATCAGCCCAGGGTGATGCAATTGCAGAGGCTGGCCTGAGAGAAATGCTTGGGCTGGGGCTTGATTTGTCTTTATGGCCGAGTCGCACCCGCTGCCAGTTCTGGGACATGATACTCGTATTTTGCAATATAGTCCTTGCTCGAATGAGGATCCGCTCAGGGATCCTTCGTTTCAGATGATTGCAGTTATTCCAGTGCTGACAAACCGCCACATTTGCAGGCACTCCCGTCAGAGACTGATGGCTTCAAGAATGATGCAAGAGAAGAAGAGGGAGCCCGCTACTTAAGCTTGCTACGATGTGGGTCAGTCGCATTATCACCCCCACTTGACTGGTATTGTGTTGCTTCTTCAGGGTGCCACCTGAGTCTGATGGCCTCCTTTTAATGATACAACTCTTTCATTTTTATTTGCCAGAGAGAGTCTCAATTCTGCATTCAAGATGTCTCAACTGACCTCGAGCAGTTTTTGGGTTAGCTCATTGCGCTTGACACTGCGCCGGTTGATGTTTGCATCAGGTATGTGCACAGACTGCCCGCCATGGCAAGCGACTGCAGAAGCACCAATCGAGTAGTCCACCGGTTCATGATAAGACTGACTTCCATTTGCTATCCGCTTTGTTTCCAAATGTCCAAAAAACAAGCAAGTCAAAGGCTAACACCCAGCTGGAACCCCCGGAACCCTAGCAGCCGCTCCGAACCGCTCCAGAGCCTATCTGGGCAAAGACGCTTAAGCTTTCAGCCGTTGGGGAACAAGATGTGATTCACTTTTGCAATGAGCAAGCAAAAGAAGAAAGAAAGAAAGAAAGAAAGAAAGAACGAAAGAAAGAACGAAAGAAAGAAAGAAAGAAAGAAAGAACGAAAGCAAGCAAGAAAGCAAGCAAGCAAGAAGGCGAAAAAGCAATAAGCAAAGAAAGATATACAGAACGAAGCAAGAAAGAAAAACATGATGCAAGAAAGCGAGGAAAAAAACAAGAATAAATAGACCGCAAAAGCAAGCCAGAGATGGTGGCTTAGGTTGCTGGAAGCGCGGGCCATTCATCGGAGGCCTGGCACTCAGTGGCTGCTTGATGCTGCTTGAAACCTTTGAGGGAAGCTGAGGCTCAAGAATTGATAGGGAAGCAGAGCCCCGGACCAGTGAATTGGGCTCCTGACCGACGTTTTTTTTGTTTTGAGACGCTTGAGTTCTTAAGTGTTTCGGACCGACTGGGCTTCGAAAAGGCTCTACACTTATCGATGTCCGATCGCTCAAAAGAGGTGTTGGATTGGTCAGTGTTTTTGCAGATGGGACCTGGCTGTTCGCCTCGTTTCTGTCAAAGATCCTCAAGATTTTGACTACGATTGGCTCCTACAAGCGGAGAATCATCAAAGAGTCCCGGTCGGATGTACGTTGCACTTTGCAAGTCGGGCCCCTGGGCCCAAGGGAGAGAGTCTTGCCATGTCTGGTGACTCCTCCAAAGAACATGTAAGCTCGTACCATCCACCTTTTTCAGAGATGTTCAGGGAAGTGAGCATCTCAAGACACTCCCTGCAAGGCCACACCAGCATCACCCGGCCGTGCAGTGCTCCCAGCGTGCTGAGTCACATGTTTCGCAGAGAGCCGTGTCGTTGATAGGTCACTTGTGGTCAAATCAACATAGATGGTGCAAGCACGGGACCAACTTAGCCATTGGCAGCGCACATCCCTCAGTCGATGTGGATTTTGTCAAGCTGCTTGCAAATTGCTGATGGCTTGCTTCAGCGTGGCCGTTGAACCCACGCATGAGGTTTTGTGGTGCACGGATCACACTTCGGTTGTCGGTTCAGTGGTTGCTTCCCTTAGGCATCCCCCAAGCTTCCGCGCCTTGGCAGCAATTCGCAGGGCACAGGGTTGGGGCCAAGGGAACTTACATAACACAACTGCTTGCCTTTCTTGCTTCAATTTGTTGGGGCTTATGTTCATGCCTTGGGAATTACGCGATCAACCGACTCATTCGGCAGAGCTAGCAAGTGCTGGTCCATAAAACATTCCAAGCGTTGAATCCAACCCCTTACTTATTTAGCTGCAATGCATTCCAAAGAGCAGCAGCAGCAGCAGCAGCAGCAGCAGCAGCAGCAGCAGCAGCTATTCAATCCAGAGATTCATAATGTCTGTAAGTTCAATCTGTTGAGCGGTTGCCTGTGGCTAGGCATAAGTGGACTCACATCATTCTCAGCATGCTACACGCATGTTCAAAGTTCACAAGCATAGCAGCCTAATTATCTCATCCAAGAACTGGCAGATGCTGGTGCTGAGGCTCCCCGTATCAAGGTCTGTAGTCCGTTAAGCTTTACTGAACTGGAACGACTTGAGGTCCGAGCATGGCTCGAGCGGCAGAAGCGAGAGAAGTGCAAGAAGTGCGAGAAGCGCACGAAGTGTGAGAAGTGCACAAAGCGCGGAGGCTGTCTGTTGCAAGCGATGGGTCGTTGCCGAGGGGCTCCTTGCTTTTGTCTTGTTGAACAAGTGCCAGATTCAGCTCAATACTGGTTGAAGAAACTCGTATATGCTGTATTGCATGAGTTGGGCATCAACGTCAGAGCCATGTGAACCCAAGCCCCGACCTTTGCATTAACCTTTCTTATGGCTGTGCTTGTTGCTTGTGAGCTTTGATTGGAGTGCGAAGGGAAGTCACAGAGGCCATAGTCAGCGCTCGTTCATCAGAGGCGTTGCTCTCAGTCAGAGCAGGGTGAGTTGAAATGGTGCGTTTCCGTTCCTAGGCTGCCTCTTGCCAAGTTGACAAGCAACTGCGGATGTCAATGTGTGAGTACTGGGACCCCTTCTGGCTGGTTTCAAAAGGACGTCTTAGAAGAAAACCAATTGCGATTGGAAAGCGTGCATGTGGTGATTGTGCAGACGGTTTGCTCCAGCCCGTTCATAGCTCAGGCTCCAGGTGCGATGCAGGTCGCCTGGCTCAACGCTGTGTGTAGTCAATCCCTTGAAGTGACTGAGGCTGTCCTGAAAGAGTGCACTCCTTCAATTGTTCTGTTTCTGTACGGCCACGCTGAGCGCGTGTCAGAGATGGACTCATCTTTTATTTTGGCCCGCCTAATTTTGAGATAGACCCACAGCGAACTAGGGACCTTTGAGGGTCAAAGGTTTGCTTCGGAATTCATTGAAGCCGGTTTTCAGGGTTTGCACTTGATGTTTGATTCCATGCCTGGGCAGGCATGTCGGGCAGTTCTCAAGCTAAAATGGAGCCTGGGTCAATTTACGGACGCTCCTTGCAGGCCTGTTGAGTGCTCCATGGCCTTTGGAAACGCAGCTTATTGGCTTGACAATTTCTTCTTTGGCCCATTCCAATGCAAGCGGATGCTGTAAGAACGGGCTTCAAGCGGATGCTGTATTCCACATAACTGTTTGGCCTTGCTTCCAGCCAAGGCCACGACACCGCTTCCGGCCTCTGCCAGATCCTCATCGCATGTCGTTTTGAGAAGCTGGTGGCCAGTTCGCACAGTTCGCAACCAACGACGTCTTGCTCTGGTTGTGTCTTGCGCTGCCAAGCTCAGTGTCTTGATCCCGGGGGGGTGGAGAAGTGTTTTGAACTGCCTGAAAAACAACTAGATGCCAGGCACTTGGCACAGAGGAATGTCCAGACTATAGCTCATGCAAAGGCCCCTGATTTTCCACTAAGACGTTGCCGTTCCACCTGATTTGTCACATTGTTCCCCTGTCCATTCGTGCGATGCAATCGCATGCTTAGGCCTCGCCCGGCTTTGCGTCCCCCAGCCCCACGCCCACGCGACTCGGCCGTTGATTTCTCAAGGATACCAACGCTTCAAACAGATATGAATAGTGACATCCAAATGTACCAGTCCCTGGGCCACGTACCCCCCCCCCCCAATGGTATGGTCCCCACTCCCCCGCATCATCCGCATCTTGGGGATGATGCGGGCAATGCTGGGGATGCTGTCCAGTACCGTGTGAGCCCTGCAGCTTCGGTCCCAGACTCCCCCTTTCACCCCGTGAACCAACACCCCCACACCTCTCGCAACATCATACCCAAAACCAAACCACCCTGCAACCCCTCCTTAACCCCAACCCTAAGCCTAAATCAACCCAAACCCCAAACCCACCCGAAACCCACCGCAAACCAACCCTGAACCAACCCTGAACCAACCCTAAACCAACCCACCAAGCCTAAACCAACTCCGAACCACACCCCACCACCACCACCCCACCACCCCCCCCCCCCCCCCCCCCCCCCCCCCCCCCCCCCCCCCCCCCCCCCCCCCCCCCCCCCCCCCCCCCCCCCCCCCCCCCCCCACCCCCACCACCCCCCCCCCCCCCCCCCCCCCCCCCCCCCCCCCCCCCCCCCCCCCCCCCCCCCCCCCCCCCCCCCCCCCCCCCCCCCCCCCCCCCCCCCCCCCCCCCCCCCCCCCCCCCCCCCCCCCCCCCCCCCCCCCCCCCCCCCCCCCCCCCCCCCCCCCCCCCCCCCCCCCCCCCCCCCCCCCCCCCCCCCCCCCCCCCCCCCCCCCCCCCCCCCGGGGGGTGGCCTGTTGATGGTTGCCTGTTCTGGTTTTTATGTTCATCTCAAATCTGTGTTCCCCCTTATTCGTTTTGAAAAGGGGTTTTTGGGGAGCTTATTTATCGTTTTCGTTAAGGTAATCATTTGGGTAAATTGTCCCCCTTGTTCATTGTTGGGCTGGGGGCCGACATTTTTTTCATTTGAAAGAGTTAACCCTTTTAGTAGTTATCAAGTTCTGAGGTGTTGGTGGTGTATTTGTTTTGTTAGTGTGTTTCTCACTAATTTTCATTTATAGGTTAAAAGTTCGCTATAATTATAACATATAAGAATATAAATGTTATAATTATGGTTTAGTTTTGAATTACACTAGTTTATCAACAATTAGTTTAAACCTTAGACTTTTTACACCTTTAAAACTCATTCTATTTCTGAATTCATCTATACGACTGTATATTTCTTGGTGCGCTGCTCTCAGAACATCTTTTATATTATCTTTGGTTACATTATCTACAACATCACTACTAAGAAAACGATAACTAATAGTGATAAAACGGTCGTCATCATGATAATTGAAATGATGAAACCTTACAAGTAAATCCGCCTCAACAATTATCTTTACTTTGTGACTTTCATCGTCTACAAGACCATCAAACAAACAATCTAAGGTGTCATATTCATTAAAAACTATGTCTTTGATACTTTTGATGCCTAAAGGTATATTTCTTGAAATGAAATACTCAATGAAGTGTCTCTTCATAATATCACTAGCGATAAGACTGGGAAGAATCCCCTGTTCTATCTCTCTTTGTGTTCTGTTTATTTTATATCGCTGTTGTATTCCCTTTAAAGTCTCAATATGATTATGTGTTATTTTCAAATACTCAGGTTCCCCTAATTTATATGAAATGACACTTTTTATTACATCAACAGGTAAGCTAGTCCAATTCTCAACCATAAAATTATTCTTTGACATTTTACCCTTACTCATTTTTCTCTTAATATATAAGGCTTTTTCTCTTTAAGTAGTTTTGGGTAGGGGTTGCTGGTTGGGCAGTCTGGGTTTCAGGTTTAATTTAAATGTCTTAACCTTCTTGTTAGATTTAAAAACTAGGTTTAATCATATTATAATTGAATAATATCATTAAACTAAATCACTCACGCTTTCCATTCACCTATTCCATCCCACCAGAATTCAATAATTCGCATCTGTCCATCTACTAGACTGTCTTCTTTGTTTAGTTTCCGTATCGCACCTGATAAGATATAGTGGTTAATAATCATTGCTTCAAACTTTCCATCTCGATTTAACTTTTTACCACACTCTTTTATAATGTCTTCGTTTGTTAGGTTTTCATACATTTCATTAATGATGTCAAACCTGACAAAGGAGTATATCGTCATTAAGTTTAGTCCGCTATTGTCTCTAAACCTGTTAATGACAACTTCCCAGAATTCCTCATCTCCAGTTGTAGGCAAAGGGTGGTTATTCACAAAATCCATTATTTCTTTATCCTCTTCTTCAACACTCATACTCTCTTAATATTATAAGGTGCTATTCGTTTAAGTCATGTTATTTAATGTTGAGGGTTCGGGTTCTGGTTGGTTTTGCTTTAGCCATTCCTGGTGTTTCTTAGTTTTAATATGTTTGCTCATATCTGCTTTTCTTGTAATTGACCCACACTCACACTCAATCTTTTCTTTGTTCTTTTCACTAAGGGCAACTTTACGTGTTTCATAAAGTTCTCTTTGTCTTTTGGTTAATTCTTCTTTATTTTCTTGATAGTGTTCTCTTCTTCTTTCATTGATTTCGCCTTGATGTTTGTAATAACTTTTCCTTCCTTGTTCATTCACTTCTTCATTAAACAGTTCTCGTTTTAACCTTGCCCTTTCAGCACAGTATTCCTTGTTATGCGCATACCATTCTTTTCCTACTTGACTTAATCTTTCCTTATTGTCCTCACGGTATTCTTTATGTGATCTTCCTTCTATCTTTTTATTGACACAGTCATTGTTCCTGATATGAATGCCTTCTTGTCTTTGAAGCATTGATTTACTATCACTTGGAAATGTCTCTATCAATTCAATCTTACAATTTTCAATGCCAAACTCATCAAACAGCAAAACAACATTTGTATGTTTCTTTCCAGTTCTTAAGTATTGCTTGTATTTATCCCTATGCCTTGCCATTCTCATACATAAACATTCACAAGTGCTTCCTATGTAGCATATGTTATAACCATTATCGGTTATTTTGTATATCTTACCATTTTTATAACGGTTCTCCATAATTATCTTTACTTATCATTTCTTTATAATATTTTCTTTCTAATTAATAATATAATGGCAAGAAGATTAACAAAAGACGAGGTTATGAGTAATGTTTATTACAATCTGGATACTGGGTATGGTAGTATTCAAGCAACTCACAAGAAGGCAAAAGAAGAAGACGCAACCATAACGTTAGATAATGTTAAGTCGTTCTTAAAGAAACAACCAAACAAACAAATCAAAAATTACAGAGGCACTAATTGTTTTACTGCTCCGTTTTCCAGATTCCAGTACCAAATCGGTATAATGCACATGACACCACTTGTTAAGGATAAAGACACACCAGAGTATGCTTTAGTTGTAATTGATATTTTCAGTAAATTAGCGGATGTAGTGCCTATGTTCAATAGAGATGGTGAAAGTGTTGAGAAAGCATTGAGAGAGAGTTTCAAAAGAATGGGATATAGTATGTCGGTGTATTCCGATGACGATGGCGCTTTCGCTAACAAAAACAATGTCCAAAAGTTTTTTGAAAGTGAGGGAGTAAACCACATCGTCACGAAGACCCATGCAAATGTAGCCGAGCGTTTTATTAGAACGATGAAAAACAAAATTCACGATAGAGTTAGGTTTAACAACATGAAATGGACCGACGCCCTAACGCCAGCATTGAAACAGTATAACAGCACATCACACTCATCAACAAGGATGACACCGTCCGAAGCACACAAGGACGACAATGAAATAAATGTAAAGGACAGTCTTAAACTACGAGAAAAAACAAAAGAAAGTATCCCAGAATAGAGGAGAACGACCAGGTAAAAGTGTTCCAAAAGAAAAGGGGTAATTACACCGACAGAAAGGAGTATAACTCTAAATTGTCTAATAAAATATTCAATGTTGATAAAATTGAATATGATATTATGGGTAATAAAACTTACAAAGTAGCAGGAATAAAAAAACCGCTTTTGAGACACGAAATTTTGTTAGTTAATGATTAAACGTATTTCTTGGTGTCTTCTTTATACTTGACTTGATAGTAATCCAGACTTGATTGTTTAGGTTCTTTTATGACTTTTTCATTCAGTTTTTTAACATAAATGTTTCGTTTATTTGTGTATTCGCTACTGTCTCTATCTACTTCTTTTGCTTGATAATTGTTATTGTTATTATATGTAGGTTTAATATTCATGCTCTTTAAGATTTTCAGTATGTTTTCATTTTGCTCCAACACTTTTTCTAGTCTTGGAAACAACAACTCCAAACTACTGTCAATGTTCTCTAAATGTTCTTCCATATATATATACTAAATTATAAAACTAAACTTCTAAAACTAAATGTTGCAATTATGTTAAATCTACTCTTTAAATACTATTTGTTCATCATTTCACGTATAGTTTCCTGTGTTTCCTTATCACCATTACCGGATGGAGTAACTCCCCTCCCAAAGCGTATAGCAATATTATGAACATCTGTTTCTAAGTTGATACTGTCTTTAGTTTTATCAATATTTATTTTCTTATCATTCTTACTTTTGTTGAAACTTGTTGGAATACACGAACATTTACAGTTTCCTTTCTTTTGTATTTCTAATTCATTCTTCATTTCTAACATCTTTTTACACATTGGACAAGCAAACTCAATAACTGATGTTTCTTTAACAATTTCTTCTTTTTTCATCAGTTGAAGAAACACTTAAACCTGTCTTATTATTTTTGTTTTTCTTTCTTGGCATTTATATTAATATTTACATTTTATTTTTTGATATATTGAATTCCTAGTTTAATTAAGTCTAATGAATAATAACAACATGTCTTAATTTTATTATCGGTTAACTTGTTCTATATTCTCCACTTCATCTATTATATTAACATAATGTGTATAACTCCTTTTCATATTAAATAATAAGATAAATGTTTTTGGTCATTTCTGTCTTTCTTTTCTTGTACAACTTGATAGAACTTGATAAGTTCTATCAAGTTCTAGAACTCTAGAGTTGTACAACTTGATAGAACTTGATAAGTTCTATCAAGTTCTAGAACTCTAGGAAAATGATTCTTTTTCCTAGAGTTGTACAGTTGTTCATTGTATCGTCTTTATTCCATCTATATTCCTCAAATTTCTGATGATGTTTTGAATTTAGATGTTTAAATAAATATTTGTCATCATAAGTTTTACCACAACTGCAATGGATAATGGTCATATAAATAATAGCATATAAAATAATAAATATAAAACATTTTCTAAATAACTTTAATATTATTTTATTATGTCAGATGTCCCAATAATAAAACCAATAAACATAACTGATTACGATTTCAAACAATCTAAATATGAGCACGTGCCAAAACTACCATTCCGCTCCATCGTTGTAGCATCATCAACGGGCGGCAAAACAGTTCTAATCCAAAACCTTATCCTAAATGTTTATAGGGGCTGCTTCGCCCGCATTTTCATTTTTAGCCCGTCAGTTCATAACGACCCTACCTTTGTTGAAGTCAAGAAATACCAAAAAGATAATATGAAGGTTCATGATGAAAAAGAAAAGTTATATTATGACACCTACCAACCTGAAGAACTGGAAGAAATAATTAACACACAAAGAAAGATAATTCATTATATGAAAGAACAGAAGATGAAGAAACTACATTCAATTTCAATAATTGTTGATGATTTTGCAGACGACCCTAAATTTGTTGGATATAGTACGTTACTTCATGGACTGGCAACGAGAGGTAAACACGATGCCATTAGTTTTTGTTTAAGCGTTCAAAAATATCGTGTCCTAGCGCCAATCATTAGGTTGAATTCTAATTCGTTGTATATCTTCAAGTCAAAGAATGTATCAGAGTTAATGTCATTCATTGAGGAAAACTCCGCCATCGTTGATAAAGAGCAACTGTTAACTATGTATCATAAAGCGGTAGATGATAAGCCATACTCCTTCTTTTATGTTAATATGAACTCCAAAGATGTTAAAAATATGGTTTATGTTAGATTTGAAAAAGCCTGTAAAATAAAATTAATATTTAAATATATTATGTTATTTTATGATTTACCATTAGACATTAAACACATTGTATTATCTTATAGTTTGGGCGATGTTCAATTATTAAAAATAATAATAATAGTACTATTAGAAATTATATTTATAAATTTAAACCAGTTTATAAGTCTTACAAATTAAAGAGTACGCAATATTTTGAAATTGATAATATCAATATAAAAAATGATGTATCATATATTTTTAATTTAAGTGACTTAGATAAATTACATCAAAAACATAAACCATTAAAATTATTAATTGAATATGATATATTTGTTACATCTACCTCATTTAAATGGTTGAATCAAGTTCGTAATCGTACTTTAACATCAACTAATTTATTTTATATTTGTTATTTGCTTAATAAAGACCTTCATGAAACTAAATTAGTGTATAGGCGTAATATGGTTAATTTTATTTCATTACATGTGAAAAAAATAACTATTAAAGTCATCAATGATGATAGACAAAGTGTTATTAGTAAATTTTATTCATATGTTTACAATTACTAATATTAATAAAGCATATTAATATTAACTTAAATCAATGAAGCGTTGCATAAATTCAACGCAGGTAATTTATATAATAGTTTGTCCGGTTTTTGATTTTATAACTTTTCTATTCTCGTTACACATTCTTGAATATATTTTATTATTAAAGTATCCGCTATTGTTTTTTCATCTACTCTTAAATTCTTAATGTCTTCCATACTGTTATTTTCTTCGTTTTTGCTTTGACCAATACCCATTATATGTTATTATTTAGATTTTTCTTTTTTAAATTCCTTAATTTATTTTTCAAGTTTATCTATTTTATCATTCAATTCTAAAACTGCTTTATGAACCAACACGGGTAAAACTAAATAATTCAATCCTAAATACTCTTTATCTTTACATACAATATTTTCAAACTCTTTAGGAATTGCTTTTAATACTTCATCTGCGATATATCCTATATGAGTTTTACCGCCATCATTTCTATCGTGTCTCTTAAACTTCTTTGGCTTAAATTTCTTAATAATACTCATACAGTTAGATTTGACATTGTCTATGTCATATTTCAACCGCAAATCAGATGAATCAACAAACGTTCCGTTAATGGTTACTGTCGTTGCTGTTAATTCTATATTAGTTCCTGTTGATGGTTCAAGTGTATTACATAACAATTTATTCGTTCCTAAAACTGTTACATTTTCATTAAAAATTCATGAAGCATTATTTGTAAAGTTTTCTGTATTAACGGTGGTTCCAAATGTCTTATCAATAGATAATAAAACTGAAGGTGTAGTTGAACTATCTGAAACTCTAAACGCTGTATTTGATGTTCTGAATATTACATCAATTGTAGATAAATTAGTTCCATCGTAATAAGTTGATATTTCACTTGTTCCCATTAATATATCTGTTCCTGTTGTCATTGAAATATTGTTCAAAAATGAAACCGTTGTTAAATCAAATGATTGAATTGTATTAGTTGCTAAATAAGCATTTTGAACTGCTAAATTAGTATCAACCGTTATCAATGTTCCTCCGTTAGGTGCTATATGATTACTTCTTAATGCTCCATTAGTTTTAACATACATATCATCAGCAAATAAATTACCCATTACATCAGCAGTAGAAGTATTAAAAGTCCACCCGCTAGAAACATTAACAGCTCCAACTATATTAGATTGAACAGCAGGGTCTCCACAGATAAACCTAATTGAAGAATTAGCGTCAGTATTTCTAATATCAAAAGATGAAAAAGCACTAACATATCTGTATAATTCACAATTTGTATCAATTGTTAATTTACCATCAGTATCAATATTAACATTATCACAATTAACAGCAGCATTCGTATAAATATTACCTAACACATCAACAGGTTTATTAAAAATAGTTCTATTAACTAATCCATCACACATCATATATTGATTAGAAGCATTACTAACATCGCCAACACTAGTGGCAACAAAATCATCATGAGTCATATATAAACCTTCGATTGCATCTGGTGTATATCTTCGTATTGAACCATTGTTATTAAAAATTCAAATTCAAATATGAACCATTGTTAAGACTTATTGCTTTGTCGGTTCCCATAAACTGAACTGCATCGGTAAATCTTGCTTGGCCAGCACAATTTAACACATAACCATTAACTCCCACTGCACCTAAACCGAATCTATCTTTTACCCACACTCTTCCAACAATAGCGTCTCCTATTTGTGTTTCCCACTGTCCACCACTACTTGACACCCACATACGTCCATGTCTGTCAATATTAAATTCACGATTGAACATTTGAAAAGCCATTTGCAATCCGACAACAAGGCGACGATGTAGCGCTAAACCTATTACATATTATACTTCCAGTAGTTAACATATTTAAATTACTGTGTAAAGTTGTATTATCACTAAAATTAATAGCACCTGCTACTGATTGAGCGTTAGTATCTATTTTATCTAACTTTTGTCCTAATGATGTATCCTGTGAATTATGAGTAGTAATTATTGAATTAATTGTATTTGTATTTCCCGCTATTAATCCACTTAATCCATCTGATTGTAAAACATATCTAGCATCAGAACCTGCTATATTTAAAATAGATGAACAAGAAAATAAACCGGATACTTGTAAATTACTTAATATTGGGGTATTATGATTTAATATTATTTTATCATTTTGAAAAGTTGAATAATTATTAATTTCTACATTGCCAACACCTCTTTGGTTCAAAAACATAGTTGAACCAGTCAAACTTCCATAAACATGGCTATCAAAATAATTATTATACATTTCAAAGAAATTATTATAATTTCCAAATTCTGCTATTTTGAAAGTGGCAGTAGGTGTTATATTATGTATTAATGTATTATTTAATATTGATGTATCTAATTTTTCTGATAATAAATTATTAGTTGTTATTTTATTGTAGTCATCTGCTTCATTAAATGAACCTCCATTCTGTAAATCTAAAATTGAAGTAATATGTGAATTTACTGTGCTATTTAATCCTTTTATTAAGTTAGAATTAGAACTAATATTATTAAAATTAGTTGTCCTAGTAGAATTTAAATTATTTATTAAATGTGTATTGGATGAAATATTATTAATATTTGTAGTATTTAAGTTAGAATTAGAACTAATGTTATTAAAATTAGTTGTCATAGTAGAATTTAAATTACTTATTAAATGTGTATAAGATGAAATATTATTAAACTTTTTATTTGAAGTTATTGTAAGATTGCCTATTAAAAATGTATTTGAACTAATATTATTTGATAATACATTAACTTCCGTCTTATTGTATGATTGAGTTATATCATAAAAATTAGCGTCAATCTGTGCTTTTGTGTAAGTATCTACTTGGTCTGCTTTGTTGTTGAGTAAATCAACTATATCTGATTGATTAGCGTATATGTTTCTAATGTTTGTCACCCCACTTGTAGAATTGATTTCGCTAATTGTGTGCGCTAGAACATTTTCAAAGTTTGTTAAATTTATTGAAGGCATTATATATTAATAATATAAAATGATTATTTATTTTAGTGTTATCATTTTTACTTATTCTTAATCTAAAATCTGAACTCCGGCATCGCGTATGGATCATATTTGTTCTGATACTAATGTTATGTATATATTGTATCTGGCATATTTGCTGTTACCATATTTAAGGGCTGCCGCCCAGTGCCGCCGACCCCTTCAGTTGGATGGGCGAATTCTTGATTCTCCGGCGCGGCGTTCGCGAGCGAGAATCGGGAATGCGCCAATCCATTTTTTTCCTGTGGGGGGGGGGACCCTTTCAGCTGGATGGGCGCATTCTTGATTCTCCGGTGCGGCGTTCGCGAGCGAGAATCGGGAATGCGCCAATCCACTCTTTTTTTTTCTTGGGGGGGGGGGGAGACCCCCTCAGTTGGATGGGCGCATTCTTGATTCTCCGGTGCGGCGTTCGCGAGCGAGAATCGAGAATGCGCCAATCCACTTGTTTTTTTTCTGTGGGGGGGGGGGGGCCCTTTCAGCTGGATGGGCGCATTCTTGATTCTCCGGTGCGGCGTTCGCGAGCGAGAATCGGGAGTGCGCCAATCCACTTTTTTTTTCTTGGGGGGGGGGGAGACCCCCTCAGTTGGATGGGCGCATTCTTGATTCTCCGGTGCGGCGTTCGCGAGAGACAATCGGGAATGCGCCAATCCACTTTTGTTTTCTGTGGGGGGGGGGGTGACCCCTTCAGCTGGATGGGCGCATTCTTGATTTTGTGGTGCGGCGTTCGCGCGCGAGAATCGGGAATGCGCCAATCCATTTTTTTCTGTGGGCGGGGGGGGGTGACCCCTTCAGCTGGATGGGCGCATTCTTGATCCTCCGGTGCGGCGTTCGCGAGCGAGAATCGGGAATGCGCCAATCCACTCTTTTTTTTCTGTGGGGGGGGGGGGGGTGACCCCTTCAGCTGCGGCGTTCGCGAGCGAGAATCGGGAATGCGCCAATCCACTTTTTTTTCTGTGGGGGGGGGGGGGCGTTGCATGCTGTCTCCGTCGTGTGGGGGGGGGGGGTGACCCCTTCAGCTGGATGGGCGCATTCTTGATTCTCCGGCGCGGCGTTCGCGAGCGAGAATCGGGAATGCGCCAATCCACTTTTTTTTCTGTTGGGGGGGGGCACGTGTCCCTGCAGCTACGAATTTCAAGAGGGACCGCCCGGAAAAGTTGGTCGTGGACACAAACAGAGATTATTTAAACAAGACCTCCCACAGGTCCCCAATCATAATTCGTAGTAGTTTGCGGGCCAAATCCTTTAAGGCTGGAGCCCGGTGCGCCGAAAAGAGATGGCGCCTGTTGCTCAAGTTGCAAAGCGAGCCGGTGGGATCCGGCTAAACATTTGAATGGTCTTCGATTGTTCTGGCTCAAAAGGGAACAATTGAGTCGTGGATGACAGTCAGCGAAAAGTCTTGTTCTGAAGACAATTGGCGTGGCGTGAGCCATCAGCACGGCGTCCCACACTCCTGCTCTTTCCCGGAAATCCCTGCAGCTAAACAAGCCTACAAAAGGCAACCGGATCGCTAATTGATTGAGAAATGATCAACCAAATTGATTTCTAGACCTTTTGCGCGTTTCTTTGGAGTGGATTTCCTTTTAGAGCCAAGTAGAAAACAAAAGGCGCCTTGCGTTTGCCTTCAACCCATCAGTCCTGGGCCAGATTTGAACACCAGTGCATGGCGCTTCCGTCTGTGGTTTTCCTCGAGTTTCCGACAGAAGCTCAAAGCGTAATCGGATGTCCTAGGAAAAACCCTTGATCAAGCAAATGTCTTTTGC
The DNA here is from genome assembly GCA_963377175.1 of Effrenium voratum. Taxonomy (NCBI): domain Eukaryota; class Dinophyceae; order Suessiales; family Symbiodiniaceae; genus Effrenium; species Effrenium voratum. The sequence continues at coordinate 7,862 of CAUJNA010002234.1, read as the reverse complement.
TAAAAAGGGAAACCTTGACGGCCCGCCGCATCGATGGGATGCCTGCTGCTGCTGGTGAATCTTTTCAGCCCCGGGCTTGGCGAGTGGCTCTGACGTTTGAGCAAACTTTGTACCACATCCAACTGGACCCTGTATCTTTCGAGGACCCTCCGACCCATGGTTGAAGCATGGGTTGCAGAGGCGAGCTTGGACACAAATCCCATCAGCCCCTCGTCAGAATAACAATGGTCGAATTGCAGATTTCGTTTACTTTCTCGGACATAACCGGCCAAATGGGCTAGGTTATGGAATTTTGGGATAAGATGATAGTTGCACACTTCGGCAGATTGCGCTTTCACAACCAAAGCTGGGTACATCACCAGGAAATTGTGAATCGGGCAGAATCAGAAAGCCACTCCGATCCTGACGCTGAAGCAATTGATCGGCCAACACTGCGTGGGGGCCAATTTTCCGGTTGCCATTTAAGTAGCCAAGAAGCGATCAAATATTATAGCTTCAATAATTTCATTCCATCAACTAGATTTGCACCCAATAACCCTAAGTGCGTGGATGTCTCACTTGCATGATGTACATTCCGACCATCATGCTTGCCTCAAGCAAAAAGCGCGCTTACATTCTGTGTCGGGTCGAAAGGTGACCCTTCTAGGTTGATTTGCCTAATCTATAGGTTATCAGCCGTAAGCGGCGCTTTGTACAGGTTTGTACGGCATGTCAGATGATCCTGGATACTCCCCTACCGAGATCATACCCTCTCCTGATGAGCGGGCGAGTGTGGATCACTCGCTATATGATCCGACAAGTCGCGCGAACTCAGAAGTGGCCAGAGAGCTCATCAGGAAGGGGCAAGCTATGAGCAGCCACAGCCCCGCGTCGCTAGGTTTAAGAAGCGACCGAGAACGGCCTGATCGTCCTGGTGCCAGGTCTCCATCACCTGTCGATCGAGATAGGCATCAGCATGGGGACATCGTCATGTACGACCCTCGGGCCGATCTCGCAAGGGGAACTGCTGTGCCACCGTCCTTGAACCAGTACAACCAGAACAGTGCGAGTATGCATCATGATACTTCGCTGGATGTGCATAACGAAATGAACAATTACCAGCAGATCAAGGCAACTCAGAACAACGCCCAGTTCAACCAGTACGTTAACGAGGACACTGGTCCTCTCGTTGCCCAGGTTGCCGAAGCCCGACACAGCGAGATCATCGCCGGACTTCAGAACCGATCTGAGGCAATGAGGTGAGAGATGCAGTTGAATGCCCAACGACATGCTAACACGTTCCTGTCCCGCCTGATCAACCAGAACAAGTTGCATCTCCACCCGGCCTTTCTATTCCGAGCCTTAGTGAGTGGTCAAAGGTCGGAAGCGATCCCTATGGCAAAATAGGATCCGTTCCCGCCGGGACCGCTGGAGATGTAGCTCCTGGAAACGGAGAGCCTGGAGATTATGGTGACCGCAATGAAGATGAGAAGGAGAAGAAAAGGAAGCCGAAAAAGAAAGAGAGTAAGAAGGATCGGAGCCGCCGCAGGCGCCGTGACCCTTCCCCGTCTCCATCCTCATCATCGTCTTCGTTGTCTTTTGAGTCGGATGAATCTTGTCGGCGAAAATTCCTGAAGCAAGTCACGCGATCGAATTCATATTCCCCGTTGTCCGAAACCCGAGCAATACCGTAATTGGAGGATCAAAGTTAGGGATGTTGTCGTTGGTACTTCTAATAAACCCGAGAAGGCTTTTCAATCCCTGACCAAACGGTTGAGGCACTTCGCGATTCAGGCTTATTTGTGCACCTTGATGCCAAACTGGCCTCAGCATTGACGAACATCCTTGAGGGTGACCTCGCTCGCTAGATCGCTATTTTCCAGGAGCAGGAAGCCAAAGCGAAGCGATACGTCAGGGGGCGCCAGATTCTATTGATGAGTCATAAGCATTTCAGCACGAACATTAAGCACGGCGCAATCTGCGACTTTGAGGGTTTGTTGTCTGTTCAGCTGTTCAATGAATGCTTGTGAAATTTCCTTACTCGATGGGATTCTGTGATCGCAGGGATGGGCAATGAACAGAATGACAAAACCCTTGAGGCACTATTCCATAGGCAGATCAAGAAGTATCGCTCTCTTTCCCAGGACCTCAATGACTATGATCGAGCTGAAAAAAAGGGAACCGAAAAGAAGTCGTATCAATTCTTGATTGAAGCTGCCAGGAACCATTTGGAACGAAAGAGGCTTGTTCAAATGAGAGACGCAATGTCAAGCAATGCTACAGGACGTGGCCGAACTCCGTCGAATAATCCTGCGCTTCCCGGAGTTCCCAAAGGTGTTTGTATCAAATTCCAGACTGGCCAATGTACCTTTGGAGACAGCTGCCGCTATCAGTATGTAAAAGCATCACAAGGGAAGGGGAAAGGGAAGAAGGGCTCGTCTCGACCTCAGTCCCCCAGAAGGTACTGATTTCAGAGCTCTCCTGGCTCAAAGGATCAATCTTGTAAGTTCTACACGGCAAATCGGTGCGAACGAGGGAAAGAGTGATCCTCCGGATCTGAAAGCCACGCCAGCCCCGAAATCCGATAAGACCGCTAGCGGGGACACACCAAAGACATCGCCAAGAGACAAGAAGAAGAAGAAGAAGAAGAAGAAGAAGAAAAAGAAGAAGAAGAAGGGTAGCAGGCCCTCTTCTCAGGATTCTAAGGGTTCTAAGGATTCGAAGGGATCTCAATCCCAGAAGTCTCCCCGCTCTTCGAAGGGCGGGAGTGCGGCAGTGTGTCTAGTCAAGGCAATGGTGTGCGCCGCGACCATGGAGTTGGTTGCCTCGCATCCTGGTCTGCCTAGTTTGAAGTCTGATGTATTGAATGCAATGCCTTGCTATGGTAAAAGTGTGCAATTCCTGGACAATGTTTCCACGAGAAGCTATGAGACTAATGGCGAACTTTGGCCCTACACTGCTTCGTCAAGAAAGTTTGCAAAAGAGTTTCCGGCCAGTTTCATTCCGAAATATGATGAAAGAGCTGTTTCCGATGCGCGGCTGGTTGGCACAATGCAAGACAAAATGGTTCGTAAGATGTGAAGGGTACGACAACCCAATGTCACTACTTTTGCGATGCAGACTTTGGATGCGATCACTGCCTTCCTGCAGGTCTAGCGGCCGGGCCTGAAGTTGCAGAAGATTCCTCATCAAACAAAAGGGCTGCTGTTGCAAGAATGCCAATGGGCTCAACCCATATCCCATGGATCGCAGATACTGGTGCGGCACAAGACTTGTTGCCCCGAGACGATGCTCAACCGGAACCTGACTCTTCTCATCCAATGAAATTTCGACTGCGAATGGTAGTATCTCTGGGACAGAACAAGCTGACGTAGGCATTGAATCCCCTCGACAAATGCCCGTCAGTGCTTTCTGTGGGAATGAGATGCCTGCAAGATGGTTATGATTTCGCTTGGCGAGCATATAACAGATCTTATTTCAAATTACCGGAGGGGAGGCGAATCAAGCTTGAGGTCAAAGACAATGTACCATTCATCCCTGGGAGTGTCAAGAACGCTATCCCGGCAATATCTCAATGTATTCCTAAGGTTAATTCACTTCCGTCAGCCCCTATCGAGGTTGAGGATGAGGTGGTGGTTATCGATCACGAGCGGGGGTTTATTCTCCATTATTTCATTCCATCAACTAGATTTGCACTCAATAAGCCTAAGTGCATGGATGTCTCGCTTGCATGATGTACATTCCGACCATCATGCCTGGCTCAAGCAAAAAGCGCGCTTACATTCTGTGTCGGGTCGAAAGGTGACCCTTCTAGGTTGATTTGCCTAATCAACAAATATGTTTTGAAACCGGGCCATTGCAAAGGCGCAGCAGGCTCGAAGTTTCCCTGACTCGTCATCCTAGAAATCCTTGAGGTAATCCGCTGCCTAATAGAACATCAGCTTCACTGCAGCAGCTTTGTAGCCTCAGTTTACTGGCAACAAGCGCTTGCCAACATTGCTCATCCCGAGGCCCTCAAAACTCAAAAGGCTTAATGAGGTGTAGACCATGGCTACATACTAATGCAGGCTCGCAACAAGAAGCCAGAACTGGGAGATGGGTGTACTGCTTCCTGTTGAATCTGACCAAGTTGAATCGGACAGAGACCGCAGAAACTGTGCGCTTCTTGCAAAAGTCCTTGCTGGTACATCGCGTTAGTGGTGGAGTTCAGAAGATCTGTTGCGAACATCACTGAACTGTGATGTCTGGCTCAAGTCTTACGGACCTTCGCGGCCTCGGATGAGCGTTGCCGGGCCCCCACGTCGATCACCGCCGTGTGGAAGGAGAAAGAGACTTCGGGGATTGTAGCCGCCCGTGAGCTTGCGCCAGCGTGCTTGCTCTGGCGCTCGCTTATCTGCCGGTGTGGTAGGTTGCGCGGCACGGGATCAGAGCTTGGGATCGTCTGACACGGTTCAACGAGGAACTTTGGGTGCCTGAGAGTCTTGGCAGGCTTTGGGTTTTTTCATTCTGCACACTTTCGCGGGCGTGTCCACACACGGGACTATGCGCGAATATAATACATGTTCGCCTCGGAGGCTTTCGAAGTTTCGCGTTGCCTAACTGTCTCGGCTGGCTTGTTCCTTTTCGATCGAGCTTCGGCGCTAGAGCAGCTGGCGAACGCTCAGGTTGCGTGACCAGGTGTGGGATTTGCGTAACGGGTTGCGTCAGCGGGCTTGGAAGGGTCAGGCGGCTGGACGGTGACGCAATGACGCCTAGAGTCTTGTGCGCGTTGGGGCGCTGCGAGTTCTGCGCTCTTGTGTGGGCAAAACACTCGCAGGGCGATGTGCGAAGATACCACTTGCAGGTTACGCGGCACAGGTTCAGAGCTTTGCATCGCTTTGCACGGTCCAAAGAGGAAGCGTTGGCGCCCTAGAGTCTTGGAAGGCTTTGGGTTTTTGCTTTCTGCACACTTGTGCTGCACGCAGTGCGCGAAAAAGGAACGAGGGCGCTGGACTTGTACAGTCTGCGCAGAGCGGCTGCTGCGTAGCTTCTTCTCGCGATTCCAAAGATGCCACCCCAAAACTCGCAATGGCACGATAACGTGCAACGACTGCCTCCAGCAGCAGATGACGACAGCCACCGCGACAAGTGCGGTGCAAAGACCTGCGCGAAGACGTGAGGCGTCCCTCCTCAACCGCTGAGACGTGCAAGCCGTTCTCCTGCCGCGCCGCAGCTGTGCTGCTGGCGAAGTTCACTCCGAAGTTGTTCCAGTGAGAGAGGCAAATGAACGGACCGGGGGTTACCCCGGAGTTCGTTTTGACGTATGCATGGTCATACGCACATGGCGCCGTTCGGCGAGAGTGCGTCATCTCTGCTGCAAACAGTTGTGACCTAGTGTCTTCAT
>CAUJNA010002233.1:0-39765 GCA_963377175.1 Effrenium voratum | reverse complement strand
AGAAAGACTACGCGTACATCCAGGAGAACCACGACGAAGAACAACAACACGAGCATCATGAAGCACATAGAGCAAGAGGACTACGACAACCACATCAGCCCACTCCACAACAAATAGCAAAACACAACCTTACACATCTACCATACAGAAACTGGTGTCCAATTTGCGTTCAAGGCAAAGGACGCCAAGACAACTACAAGAAACAACAATCACGACAACCTGTCATTCAAGTAGACTTCGCCTACATCAAGTCACAACAAGACCCAAAGACCACACCAGTACTGACAGCAGTTGATGTTACTACACAACTGTGTATGGCAGTATTGGTTCCAGACAAATCATCAATGATGGACTACATGGTCAACAACCTACGAGCATTCATCTTTGAGTGCGGAAGAACACAAGGCATACTACAAAGCGACAACGAAGACACACTCAACGCACTTCTAAAAGCTACAGCAGCAAAAGTCGGCGCAATGAGTGTACGACATTCACCTTCCTACAGCAGCAACAGTCAAGGAAGCGTTGAGCGACTACATAGAACACTTCTCGGACAAATCCGCGTCGTCAAAGCTCAGGTTGAAAGCAACTACAGCATGACGATGTCCACAAAGCACTGTCTACTACCTTGGATAGTACGACACGCAGCATGGACGGTAAATCGCTACGTCATTCACTCAGACGGCTACACAAGCTTCGAACGCCGCTGGGGAAGAAACTACGTGCGAGCAATCTGCGAATTTGGCGAGACACTACTCTACCTTCCACCACAACACAAGAAACTTCCGAAAGCAGACCTACGGATGCAGAAATGCATCTGGCTCGGAAAAGTTTCCGAAACCGGCGAAAACTACGTCGCAACGGAATCAGGCGTACAAAAGGTACGAACAGTACGGAGACTACAACCGGACTTCAAATACGACCTCGCACTGTTGAACAAAGTCTCCGGCACACCATGGGCACCACGACGGAACACCTACAACCCATCGTTCGCAACACTGTTGGACACGCAACTACAACCGTCAGAGAAAAGAAGGTCCACGCAAGATTTCGGACAACAAACGAACGCGACGGACGACATCGTTGCGGAACCCGCAACAAAACAACAACGCACTACACCACCTCCACGACTTCCGTCTACATCGACGTCAAGTTCACGACCACTACCGGATAGTCCTATGGCTACTTCACCAACCGGACGACAACATCCACCACTACCAGCACCACCTCGACAAACACTACGACGTTTAACTCCGGAAGAAGTAATGCAACCAACTAAAGCACAGAAGACCTCAAAGGACACTACAATCAGATCAACGGAGCAAGCAACCAAAGAACCACCACCACTACGACAGAAAATCAACGCAGTGACACTTCCCAACGGAAAATCCATCACTCCCTACACAAACGACGACACCTCAGAAGACCAACCCATAATCTTCGACAACGAAGGTTACGACGAAACACAACTACTGGAAGGAATGAAACACGAGTCAAACCAAATGAAACTACACGACGTCTACGACGAAGTAGATGCGTCTACCGTCGACGACAACGTCAAGAGAAGCGATACCTACAAGATGGGTACACAGAAAGAAAGGACCAGGAGTACGAAGCCGAATCGTCGCAAAAGGCTACACCGAGAAGATCGAGGACGAAGACTCCGTCTACGCCTCTACACCAATGTTCACGACACTCCGGACACTTCTCGCACTACAAATGTCACGACCAAACTGGATCGCGCGACTAGGTGACGTCTCTACAGCATTTCTACACGCACCCATCGCAAAAGACCACGACGGTAAACAACGTGACGTCTACCTTTGGCCACCTAAAGAACTTTGTCCACAACAGGACAAAATCTGGCGACTAAAGAAAGCCATGTATGGACTACGCAGTTCACCAAAAGCATGGCAGGACTACCTGGCTGAAGTGTTACAAAAGCTCAGCTTTGTAAGACTAAAGTCAGAACCCAACGTCTACACCAATGCGACTCGCGACTGCTACATCATGGTCTACGTGGACGATCTACTAGTACTTGGAGACAAGACTGCGGTCGACTCCACTTTCGAGGCCGTCCAGAAGCAGGTACTACTCAAGCACATCGGCTACCTCGAACCTGGCAAACCACAACAATTTCTTGGAAGAAACATCGACCACTTCGGCAACTACTGCAATCTTGGACTAAAGGACTCCTACATCGACAACATGATCGAGGAGTCTGGAATGAACAACTGCAACTCAGTAAACACTCCAGAAATTGCACACTACAAACCAACAATAGAAGATGAAGCACTACTTGACCACGAACAACACAAAAGGTACAGAAGGATTGTTGGCAAACTACAATGGTTAGCATACACACGACCAGACATTGCATACTCCACAAAAGAACTAGCACGAGACCTCACAGCACCTACAGAACTTTCACAAAAGAGAGTCAAACATCTACTACGCTACTTGCACGGCACCAAGCACTACAAATTCACCATAGAACCAACAACAACACTCAGAGCAAACACCAACAACATCCTGGATCTCGACGTTCATGTCGATGCCGACTGGGCAGGATGCCCTACTACCAGGAAATCAACTTCAGGTTTCAACATCATCTTTCTAGGAACAACAGTTGCATTTGGCAGCAGAACACAAGCTACAATAGCACTTAGCTCAGCAGAGTCTGAACTCAACACCAACTACGTCATCATCCAACTCCAGATTGAACAACCACTACTCCTGAGGTACCTCACTTCAGGACAATTTCTACACTTCACAAGGGACTACATCTCCTACATGATGTCGGTACTACACAACTACTACCTCCCGACTACAACACTGCCACAGACCATCTTCAAGGTGAACTACAACATGACCACCTTCACTGACAACTACAGCCTCAGGAACAACTACGTTTGGAACTACCACATGCCACTACTTCTACCTGAACTACTCCATTACCTTTACAACCGAGACCAACTACACGACTTCCAGCACAAAGCAATCACTACAATCCTCTGCAAAAGCATCCAATACTACGGATTCACACTACTCACAATGACCAACCTCACACAACACCACAAAGCACTACTACACCGCTTTCTACGGGACTACGACCAACACATGTCGTGTCCCGAGATTGATGATGAGCGACTACGGGGAGCTCCAAACTACATGACAACCTTTTTCACCACCAACTACTACGCGACCTTGGACAGTCGACTACAGATGGTCCAAGCCTACCGCACCCAGAAATGGGGACTACATTTTTGAGCTCCTGCTCTACTACAACAAGTGCCTGCCTTCACTACTTCCGTCCAGCGCCCTACATCGAGCTGGAACCTGAACAGCGTGAACTACTGAGCGCAGGTCACTACTTTTGCCAATACAGTAGAATTGATGAACAACAATGGTTTTCATCACTACTGTCAATCCATGTTTTGCACTTCAGTTGAAAAGGTACTACAAAGACCTTTTAACTGAGGGGCCGTGTCAAACTACATGCTTCACTTTGCACTCTTGTTGCATGTATGTTCACTACCGCAGGCCTTGAGCTTACTACTCCGCATGAGTCAAAAGGTTGGCAGCTGCAGACTACATTGGTTGACTGTTTGTTTGAACACTACAGCACTTGCACTTGTAAGCAAAGTAACAACTGATTTTAACGCGAGTGAGAGAGAGAGAGAGAGTGGTTGTAAGTCAGTGAGCATAAGTCGAGTGAGCGAAAGTAGGTATGTGTAGAGTGAGCGAGGCATCTTGGACGCTTGCTGAATCGTTGTGCTCTGCAAGTGCTTCGAACTTCACGCGCGTGTGTGTGTGTGTGTGCCTGACACTCTGCATGGAATGAGCGAACTTGCTGTGACACCTGAGCATGTCGCATGCTTCAAAGAGTTGGGAATGCCACTCAGGGACCTCAGGGACCTCTCTGACTCCCTTGCACGATCTACTGGCATTTCTGCTCTGCGAGCCCCACTTCAACGCCAGCCGTGCGATCTTCTTCAGCTCTGGAAGCAGAACTGTCCTGAAGCATGCGGCTCACCCCCACTGAGAGTCTCACGCAAGCGCTCCTGTCCAGCTTGGACCCCTTGCGCAAGATATTTGCACCTGATGCTCATTTGTGCATCACGTGTCTCCTCCCTGTTCAACGTGGTTCCGCTTAACTTGTGGCTCTTCCCGTGGCATTCGTCTCGATGTTTCTATATTTCCTTTGTCCCGTTCCTTTCGGTGTGCGCCTCCTGCCCGCATGGCCACCGCAGCCTCCGTGGCCACGTGCGGCGTCTGTGCGAATCGCTCAAATCAATCGCTCAAATCGCCTAATGTGTCCCGTGTTTCCCGGCGTTTCCCGCGTTTCCCCGCGCCTCCACCTGCTTGAACCCTGCCTCGTGCAACGCACAATCGTGCGACTCTCAATTCAATCCACTGGATGCGAGATGTAAGATGGCACAGGAGCTATGCATGAAGCTGGCCCTTGAAAGCAAGCATGTCCGAACACAAAAACAACTCGACTTGCAAGGGCCTATTTCACAATACGATCATATATAAATTAGAGAAGAAAAAGCTCTCTTGGAAGAAATCAGAATCTGAGCGGTACATCGACTCATTAAGTTGGCGTAAATTTGGTGGCCTCTGCCTTGTCTAATCAAGTTGTGTCAGCTTGAGCCCCAAGGAGCACTTTCCCAACGCACCAAGCAGCCGGCGCCGGCGCGGGCCAGGTATTGTCCCATCTGTGAGCCCTTCTGCGCAAAGAACACCTCGCTCCTAGGCTCCTAGTCAAGTATGGAGCGCCTCTCCATTTCCGAATTCCCAGTCAGCATCAGTTGACATTGGGTCCCACAGCATCTCGTCGTTGAAGCGCACCCAACCCTCCCCTGGCGGGATCAACCGCTCCTGGGCGAAGCCAGTGACTCGTGGCGCAAACCAAATCAAATCTCGGATGGCTGAAGCCTTCAACGACATAAGCTCATGGCTGGGGCAATGTTTCGCTGCATGGCACTGAAAATGCCTGAACGCACAGCAAGGTATTGGCTGCCTGCATGCATGTCCCATGCCTTCTAGCACTTCCGATGCCTAGAAAAGCAACCCAACGCAATTTCAAACTGCATGAGACATGCGTGCTTCGGCTTTCTTCTGGTCCATGTTGGCAGCCTTGTCACAGCCCCTCGCTCATTCGGTCTGAAGGGTGGGCAGCTGGGCAGCTGGCGATGCGCTTCACGCCTGCTTCTCCCTCGTTCTCAAAGGCCTGCCGCAACACCTCACAGTCTTTGATGGCCTGCGATACGCTGATACGCCCGCGCAAACAAAACAAGCAAGCACCATGTGCGCGCCATGTGCGCGCCATGTGCGCGCCATGTGCGCGCCATGTGCGCCATCTAGGCACGCCTGCGCCTTGTTGTCCCGGCGGGGCCTTTCGGGGGCGCTTGCGCGGGATTCCCATGAGCTCCATGAGCTCCAGGGCCGCGGCCCCTGCACCGCAATCTCGTGGCCTAGAAAACGAAAAACGAAAGACGCGGGTTCAAAGCCTTTATCCCCGCGACCCGGGCCTTGCAAACATGATGTTTCCCACAATACCCATTTACGCAAGGGGCGTACGCCTTTTGGAAGCGTGATCGGAATTACGGTGTCTTCCTGTGGAGTCAAGACAGACCGGTACTGGCTTTACATTTTTGGTTGTTGGTGACCATGACAGAGGCCACGAACTCGAACGCAAAATGTGATCCCAAGGGCAATCTCCAACAACATGACTGGAAAAGCAGCCTAAACGTAATCCACCAACAACATTCCCATCACATGACCAAAAGCATACCCAAAAACACCCACACAAACAAAGGACGGTGCAAAGAAGGCGTTGCAACGCAAAAACAGAGCGAAGGGCAAAAGAGCAGTGTGCACCCACAAGTGCTGCTGCGATCTTTTCGTGACACAGCGAGTGGCGATTTGGTGTAGCGCCTGCCGCGATTCTGTAGCTTGTCGCCACAGAAGATGAGTCTCACACATGCTGCCCAGAAATCTTGCCCCAAGGCCCCAAGAGTCGCAAAATAAATCGCGACAATAGCTTTTGGCAAGTGATTCTATTTGAATACATTACATCAGGGTTGTTCTTTTCGAACGCTTGCCTATGCCGAGGGCTGTGTCCGCGAATGCCCGCCGCGCATTCGAAAACATGATTCCCGTAAAAAAGTTGGTTGCTGCGCGTGCTGATTGAATTGGTTTCCTCTACGAGATTTCTAGCTGCCTTGCTTCGCACACGGCACAACCTAAGGAGCAGCAAGCGCAGCTTTGCCAAGACAGTCGAAGCAAACACACCCAGCGACATCCCAGCGATCAAGCCCCCGTCCAAGACACCCCCACAAGCATAGGACGCAGCCCAACAAAACCAGGAGACAGCCACCAAACTGAGCGTTGACATCTTCAAACATACGCTCAAAACGGACTCGGCTCAACTGGCACGTGCTCAGCTGGCTGAACCGGGTCGCCCCAAGAGACAAACGGCCAGTTCTGCGAAAGCTCGCAAACCGGAACTCATTGGGTCTCTGGGGCACTCGCAGCATGGCTTGGTGAGCAAGGCGTGAAAATCTGCAAAATACCTGCCAGGCAACGATTACGCTATTGCGCTATCAAACGATATCCACTCACCTCTGACTGGCAGACTCTGTGATGACATCGCTTTCCTCGGCTTTGACCTGCCACACGGCTTGAAAGGAAGGATGACTCATGTGAGTGCTTTCGCGGGCCAAAAGCAACACAGCAGCAGCAGCTGTCAACGCTCCAAACCATGGGCGCGCCAACCGCGCTGGAAAGGCATTTGGCAATTGCCCGATGCCGGATGAAGTTTGAAATTGGCGCGACATCCTGCATGAGCTCCAAGGGCATGCCGTGGGATTACTCCGAAAAACACGCGGAAGTCCTACAAACCCACTGGCAACTAAGGAGCTCTCCACCAGAACCGCTAGGAACAGTCAGGGAACCGGCGGCCACGCACTGATCCATGGAAGCTTGCCAATCAGCTGGCGCGCTTGCACGTCTGCTTGCCCATCACTCACACACAAGAGATCAGCCAGCGCTATGTGCCTGGCTGCGACCAAAGTGTTGGCGCCATCAAGATCCATCACAGCGCGCGACGCCGTCTGCGGCTTGTTGCGCGCGTTCTGGATGTTCTTCTGCTACATCGCCGCTTTGAAACTTTGACCGCAGAACTCCGCCGCGGCAGAGGAGATTGCCCCGCCGAAGTCGACCTTTGCGCGCGACAAGTTTCGCATGTCCGGGCGCATGGGCAAGGAGACTTGCGCAAGCACCAGAGCCATGGCGAGGTGTGGAGTCACAATGAAATAGCTTTTCAAGGAGGCTGCAGGCCGCAAGAGACGGTTTGCGCGTTAGAACCAAAATAGGACACGCTGGCCTCGCAGCTCAGACCTTGAAGTTCGCGCCTGAAATGTTTCCCTTGGAAGGGCGGCAGGTCTTAATGGGTAGCATCAACCTCGCGTTGCCACGCAAGGTAGCAAAGCCGTTTCAAGCAAGCGGCCCTGCCAATCAGAAACCCATGAAGACAGCCAGTGGACTGAACCTAGGAAGCCCTCTATATGATCGCAAATGACGGCGCGGCAGCAGGTGCAGAGGCTCAACGTCATGTCAAGCCTGCAAGCAAAATCTGGCGCAGGGTTCGGCCCAGAGCGCTTTCCTCAACCAGTGCCAGCGCTTCGCCTTGCTCGGGGGAACGGGCCCACTTTGGGAAAGCTGTCCGGCGGCCGGGCTTGGTCCAGCTTGCTGGGCAACTTCGACAAAGCCTGCGCGCGGCCTCTTGTCCGACCCCGAAATTCAATTCTCACCAACGCGCCTTCAACAAGTTGCTTCAGTTCGGACCCAGCGCCCGGGCCCAGCGGCCGGGAATAATGCGCAACACGCGTCCAGCTTTTGTGGTGGAGTGGGGGGCGGTTGGGAGCCAGGTCTACACAGGAGAGGCCGTTCAAGCCACGCGAACAAAATCCCAGATATTGTGCCCCAAGAACAAGGTTGTTGCTGGTGAAAGGGGTTGGCGCGGCGCGCGACTTCACGGGCCTACGCTCACACGGCTGGACTGGTCGCGAAAACGCGCCCGGTTAATGGAAGCTTCGGCATTTTGGAAGCATGCTTCCCGCGCCAAGCGATTGCCTTGGCACCTGATTCGGTCAGACGCGTCCACAGCCACCTCCTGACAGACAGGACAGCGTTGGAAAGAGGCTTGAAAGGCGCTGCAAAATACTCTGATGGCTGCCATGGACACAGCATCCTTTCGGGGGGGGACCTTGTGCTAGACGGCTGTGCCTGACCGAGACCTCCCCAAGAACAAGGTGAAGTATCACAATGGCCTCACGTGTGGCCAGCTGCGGAGCTGATCGCAGCCATGCCGGCGGCGGATCAAACAAGCTGAGCACGCGATAAGCCTGAACACAGGCGCACGTCTTGATTTGGTCCGGGAGATTAGACCGGCCCCTTTTTCGAGCGTGCACCAAGTTTTCCCCGCCAAAGAGTTTTCCTGCCAAACAGACTGGCAAACTTAAAAACCGACAAAGAGACTGGTAAACAAAAAACACAACAGGAACACGCACACACACGAAAACAAAACACAAGGCAATCTTCAGACAAAGCAGCTAACAATGTAGCAAAGAAGATGGATCGGCCGTACCGGGCGGCAGCCCTGAAAATCCCCAAGCAGCTGTTCAGCTGGCTCATGAGAGAGTCCAGGTCGTGAAACGTCGTGAACGATCTTTTGTAAGGGGCCCAAGTAGACTCAACACATGCCAGCCACTCCGACACTTGGACGATGTCCTGAGGCAAGCTGACACCTTGTTTCAGCTCATCCAACAAGTAAATGAAAAACACATGGACAGCGCAACTCCAAAGTGTGAGAGATGTCGTCTCCTTCTCCTTACGCATGGCCTCAGCCAGGAAGCTCCTTTCTCTTCTCGTTTCTTTTTCTCTCTTTGCCTCTCTCTGTGCGCCTCTACATCACGCTTGAGCAGCTCGAGCCAGGATCAAGTCTAATTTCACTGGGCTCGCTTGCCTGACCCTGGACCGCCACTCCGACACCGGATTGCTCCAGAACACAAAATGCCTATGCAATATATGCAACATGCTGTTGAATCTCCCATCCAACTATATCTCCAGGCATCAGGCCTCCCCAGTCGTCCCCAGTCCTCCCATGTCTCCCATGTCTCCCATGTCTCCCATGTCTCCCATGCCTCCCAGGTCTCCCATCTCGAGACTCTTTTTCACTCGCGCCAAAAACGTCGCGTCAGCGCAGTAAATACATGGCTCTATCACAAGGACGGCGATCGAGTCTCTCACACCGCTGATGCTCCACTGATGATTTCGCAGAGTTCTGTGGTGATCTTCGCCTGCCGAGCGCGGTTGAACTGCAGCTCCACCTTGCCGTACATCTCCCCAGCATTCTTGGAGGCATTCTCCATGGCGTTCATGCGCTGGGCTGTCTCTGTGGTGGTACCTAAGCCGAGCGGAAAGGCCAAAGAGCCAAACAAACAAAGAGCCAAAGAGCCCAAGAGCCAAAGGCGAAAGATCCATGCCACCAAGCTGCTCTGAATGAAGCTTCCATAGATGACGCATCCATAGTAAAACTCGTGCAGGTCTTGCCAGACCTCATAGATGGACGGCTCGAAAGAATACACATCCATGGCCTTGGTCCATTCTCCTCTGTCCATAGTTGTGGCCTAGGTACAAGTAGCGAAACTCACACATTCCTTTATTCAAGTCATGCCTCGTCAACGGTGAAGGTGTGCCTTGCAATGGTGTCATAGGACACCATGCTCTTGAACTGGTTGCTGACCACCTGAGCAAGCGGCCCCTCGGGTCCTGACAGGAACTGACAGGACCTGACAGGACCTTACATGCGCATGAAATACACAGATTGTTTAGATCTCATTTCGCGAGCAGTGCTGCAGTGCTGCAGTGCTGCAGTGCGAATGCGCCTTGCATCGCGCCGGCTTGCTGAGAGCAATTCGCTCAGCGATCAAAGATGCTGCCGCGAAGGTGAAGGGCACCTTTGAGCACTCCTGGCGTCCGAAAGGCATCTTTTTCACATTGGTTGGGTGAAACGTCCTTTTGCCTCACAAAGCGACATCTGCACTTACCAAACCCAAAGAGTTGGTCCTCAAAGGTCGTGGAAAAGCGGTCTCCGTAGAGTCGCTTCAGGGTTGAGACGCCCTGAGGTGCATGCGACAGAACGCGGTTTTCGTTTTTCTTCTCCCTTTGCTTCTTTCCTTCTTTCCCTTCTTGTGCTCTCCCTCCCTTCCTCCCTTCTCTCTTCCCTCCCGCCTTGCCGCCCACCACCATGATCTTGGCCGTGTTGCCCTTGGCCTCCTCCGCCCCAAGGCCCAGCCGCACCTGCTTGGCCACCTGTCGAAAGGCTGCGCTCAGATCCGAACTCATGGATCAGTTCACCTCTCACTCAGTTCGTCACCTGCGCGTTCACGCCGCCACAAAGGCCCTTGTCAGAGGTCACGGCCACATAGGTGATTGGGCCTGCCTCAGGTCAGCAATGTCTTCTTCCCTGTTCCCCTCTCTCTCTCTCTCTCTCTCTTGCGCGCCTTCTCCTCAACTGGGAGGCGCTGAAAAAGGTTCAAGACAGGCTGGGCAAAGGGCAAGCCATTCTCCATCGTCCTGAAACAGCTCTGTGCATGCTCGCGTGTAAAACAGGGCTGTCAGCTCAATCGTTGGACCTTGCTGACAGGCATGCAACATGTGTGCTCAGCTGCTATAGATGCATGTGTGCGTCTTCCCCTATTTTATCGGCATGCGATGTACACCCATGTAGCCGTCCTCATATCCTTCTTGAACTTCGCTGTTGCCACCATTTTCATTGCCTTGCAGCAATTGCAAGGCATAGCCATGGGTTGCAACGGCCCACCTTTGTGATCTTCTGCATGTTTTTGATTGCGCGCATCCGGATGGAGAGGGTCTTGAGTGTGGCCGCATTCCTCGTCTGCTCATTGAGGCCTGGGCTTGAGACAGATCGGGAGCCTCCCTAGCGGCCGCGGCCGCGGCCGAGAGCCCGGCCGATCGGGCGGAGCCCGCTCGGGCGGAGCCCGCTGGCCAGCCTGCGTCTCCCGGCTCCCGGCTCCCGGATTCTCCCGCCCGCCCGCCCGCTCCCGCCCCGGGGCCACCTGGAGAACATCTCAACGGGTCTCTCAATGACTCACTTTGAGACTGTCGGCTGCACT
This sequence comes from Effrenium voratum, assembly GCA_963377175.1. Classification (NCBI taxonomy): domain Eukaryota; class Dinophyceae; order Suessiales; family Symbiodiniaceae; genus Effrenium; species Effrenium voratum. The sequence continues at coordinate 28,558 of CAUJNA010002233.1, read as the reverse complement.
TGCAACAGTCCAACATGTCAATGTTGACACGAACTTGTCTTGTGCATTTGGCTCAGCTCGCAAAGGCTCGCAGCTCCTCTTGAGCTGTTGCCATCTACACAGAATGCGGGCTATGACACTCCGAGAGCCCACTGTCCTGGCAGTGGTCTTTTCCAACTCTCGACTTGAATCTTTCGCAAAGCTTGTACTAGCTTGAGCAAGCCCTCACAGAGAGCCTCTCGATCCTCGCTGGAGGGATCCTCCAAGGTGGCCACAGAGGACAAAGACAAGCGCCTGGCCGCGGGATCGTCGTCGGTATAGATCGGTCTGGGGTCCCGCCTGCGCCACGTGAGAGACGCCGGCCTAGAGATAGCGAGCTCAGCGAGCTCAGCAAGCCAGGAGCTACGAGCTCTCAGGGCCCCACTCCCGCACCACCGCCCGAAGCCTCGAGGCGCCAAAGGCGCCAAAGGCTCCAAAGGCGCCGAAGGCGCCAGAGAGACCGAAAAAAAAGAAAAAAACAAGAAGTGACTTTGCACTTTGACATGTCCATGCGAGCTTTGGTGACTCGAGCGACTCGAGCGACTCGAGCGACTCGAGCGAAAGGGGCCGGGCTTGGCCCAGTGCGAAGACGCGCGCACCTGGCAGCGTGAGCCGGCCCTGCGACCGCGAGCTGCGCGCGAGCCGGAAGCCTGTGGATTCGGCCGCCTGGCATGGGGCTCACCGCCCCGCGTAACCCGCGTCACGCGTGCGCATGGGGGAATGAGACGGGGAAGGGTGAAAACGCCTCTCTTGCAGAGGCAGGAGCTGATGACCTAGGTCTGAGGTCCGCTCGCAGGTCTTTGTCCCCATTTGCACCCTTTGCACCCTTTGCACCGTGGCACGTTTACACTAAGCTTGCTTGCTTCCCCATCAAATCTAGCGGGTGCAAGCAACTGGCAAGATGTGCTGAAAGCTAGCCAACTGCAACAATCATTCATCGCTGCATCGCTCGGGGTTCGTGATGACACTGTGCGCCCAGTGCATCGAGCTGCAGACATCTCAGGCCAGCTATGGCAAAATCCAGCCTCTGACACCTAGCTGAGAGCGAATGCCTCAAGTCAAAGCCCTGGGAATGTCTCCGTTCGCCACCAACCTTTCCCACCTCAGAGATGCCTTCGGCGCAGCGCCCTTGGCCCACTCCAACGTGGTGATCCCCGCGTAGGCGAAGTACGCGTGCAGGGCTAAAAAAACGAAGCAACCGAAAGCACTTCCGCAGGGGATCTCTCTCTTTCTTTCTCTCTTAGATTCGTAGATTCAAAATATATTCTTATAGTTCTCTCTTTCTTGCACACGTCTCGCTTTCTCGCCGCGCCTAAGATCATAAGCAGCCAGGCCGTGGTCAGCGTGGCCAGCGCGCCAGTGACCTCACAGCGTAGAAGTCGAAGCTTCGGAGAGACTCGAAGAGACTCGCACAACTTTGAGTTTCGGAACTGCTTCGCAATCCCACTCCTAGTCGCATAGGCAATGTATTGCAATGAGACAGTTTTGCCCTGCATAAAACTGATCTAGTCATGCAAGGCCAACCCTTTTTGGCGAGCTTTGGCTTAGCAAAAAAGCCACTATCCCCACTGAGATGCCGGCCAGGACAGCTGGTCGATGCCCAACAGCAAGTCTTCGACTGGGTGCAACACTAAGCGTACAAAAGACAAAACAAAAGGACAGCAAACAGAGACAAGAAACAATTGAAGCAATTGGTTGTTCGGCAAATTGACAATGAGTGTTTGACCCACAACTTCTCGACTGCCCCCGCCTTCTCACGTGGCGGCTGCGGAACAGCGCTGAAACTGCAATGCAGGAGCCTGAGTCTCAATTGAAAAATGCATTGCACCCAGATTTGAATAAACTATTGATTTGCCTTGAGTCGAAGTCACTCAACAACATCGAAAACACAACCGAGAAGACTTCTAGGAATTTCATGGTCGTACTCTAAATGTACATGCAACTCTGCTCGAGACAGCCGAGGCGCTGAGCAAAGTCCAGAAGCAGAGCGCAGCCAGGAAAACCACCCAGGGCCGGTAGTTCCGAGTACCAATGCACTGAGGGGAGGCGGGTGCTGTCACAGAGTCACACGCAAAACACGCAACACACACAAGGCCATCACATATGCTGCATATGCTCTACACTCTCCGTGTCTACCTGTCTCTCATGCTCCAAGTGTCGCACCGTGTTCAGCCAAAGGCAGTGGTGGTCAAAGCCCGACACACACTTGTCACCTCGTGTGCTTTCCCTTTTCGTTTCTCAGTTCCCGTTTCCGGTCTTCGTCTTAATCTCTCTCTCTCTCTCTCTTTCTCTCTTCTTTCTCTGAAATGTATCCTTCTATCTCTCCTCTTCTCCTCTCCTCCTCTCCTCCTCTCCTCTTCTCTTTCTTCGTCTTTCGTCTCAATTGAGCGACTTGACGCGCCCGGCCCGGCCAATCGATTTCTCTGCGCCAGGCATCGGCGACAGTGCCTGGTCCTCGGCGCCAGCTCGAAGACGCACCTGAAAAAGACGCTCACGCTGAGAGCGCCGAGAATCTGCGTGTAAGCAGCGTATCACCCCGTCCAGAATGGTGGCAGAGTTCGGGGCGAAGCGCCGCTTACAAAGGGCAAATTCATCACAACCATGTGCAAATCATGTGAAGGCACATGCAAGAGTCCTGACAAGCTGTCAAACTGCGAGGCCATCCCAAAGGTCACAAAGCTGCAATGATGCATGCCAGAAGAAAAGTCAAGAGACAACAAATGAGAAGATAAGAGAAATGAGAGTGAAAACAAACAGAGAGAAGAAGGAGTGAGCAGAGAGCGAAGGAGTGAGAAGACTGACAAGATATTTGGAAAAAAAGCAGAAAGAGCACTGAAAGTAAAGAAAGGAGACTTGGAGAAGAAAGAATAAAGGGAAAAACAAATTATTGGACAGGGCGGTCGTCCGAGAAAGGCAAAAAGGAAACGAAGGACAAAACAGAATAAGGGATAGAGGAAGAGAGAAAGAGAGAAAGACGGAGATGGAGGAAACGAGAGCAGGAAGAGAGGAAGAGAGGAAGAGAGAAACAGGGAAACAGGGAAGATTCAACACGGGGAAGGACGTCGGAGAAATTGAAGTAGACAGAAGGCACACCCGGGGCGGGGACCCATACTTGCAGCGAGCCATTTGGCCTGTCGCAACGCACGCCACGTTAAGCAAGTGGCAAGCGTCACAACACCAAGTCCCGCCATCCAAAGCCCGCGCACGGGGGTCCTCAGCTCAGGCACCCCGTTGCACTTCGGTGATCTCAGTCTCCGGCGCTTGTGAGGAGCCATGCCAACAGCGGCAGCCAGACTCAGCAAGCGCGACACGAGATTCACGGCGGCTTTCAAACATCATTTTGCACGTTTTGCACGTTACGGGATTCTGCGGATTCTGCGACTGCCAGTTCACACGAGCGCTGCGCTGGCTGCCGTCGCAGCCCACGCCTGAACACAAGCATACACCCACATGCTGCTTGCACCTATGTTTTCTTGCAATTCGCGATTGGTTCAGGGTGGGTGGAATCACCATTCGGAAGCGCGTTGTCTGCTTGCGGTGGTCATCAACATCTAAATGTGTTTTGGCTCGCGATTTGTTGAAACCTCCACTTCTTGAAGTTGCAGGTTTGGAGTCCAGGTGTTGACTTTCACGAGCTGTGTTGGCCGCAAGAAGCGAGTGTTTGAGTGCCTGAGGGCCTGTGCTGAACTTCCAAGCTTTTTGAATGACGCGTAGCTTTGCGCATCTGTCTTTGCCATCAGTCGAGCAACATGTTGCCAGGACGCTTCGTGGGCATGGCTGAAAGTCTTTCGCAAACATCGAGCTCGAATCGAAAACGAAAACATTCGACTCCTTTCGTCTTCCGTCTTTTTCGTCCTCTCCGATTGTTATCCGATTCAAGTTCTCTCTCGCTCCGATTGTTCTCGCCGTTCGTTCCTCGTTTCCTCTTCTCATCTTTTCTCGTCTTTAAATGCTTTCTGATTTCGTCTCGTGTTCTTCGAAGGTCTTGCGAGTTCACCTTCTCTTCCTAACAAGTGCTCGTTTTCTGTCCGAGTTTTCTTTTCCTCGACTTTGACATCCGAGCTCTAACACCTCTCTCTCTCTCTCCTTCTTTTCTTCCCGTCCTTCCCTTCCCTTCCTCTTGCCTTTCTCTCGAGCGTCCCTCGAAGCCCGTGTTTCCCCTTCTCTTTTCCTCTTTCCTCTCTTCCTTCTTCCTTTTCTTTCTTTTTCTTTTCTTTTTCTTTTCTTTCTTTCTCTCTTCCTTTTCCTAAGCTCGTCTCTCTCTCCTGCAAGGCGAGGGCATCCACCTCCGTGGGCTGCGGCAGACCTGGCACGAGACGAAACATAGAGAAAAACACGAGAGACGAAATGCGAGTTAAGAAAGAGAAGGAAGTGGAGAGAGAAGAGGAAAAGGAAGGAATGAGGAAGGAAGAAGGAATGAGGAAGGAATGGGAGGAAATACGAAAAGATTCGAAAGTGTGGGAAAACGAGCAGTTTCACATGTGAAAACAGCGACATCAAGAGGAACCTCGGCAATACAAGGCCGGGAAAACAGTTTGCAGCCACCACGCCCACCATCAGGGCAAATAGGATCACAACGGCCCACTGGCTGTGGGATGAATACCTGGCATTTAAAGAACCCGCTCCTGCCCACAAGGGAAGCAGCCGGGAAGCAAGACCAAAGTGGCGCAAAGCGGCCGCCCAAATTGCCGCAATTTGTTTGGCCGCGCATTCAGAACTTCCTCAGCGCCGTGGCCAAATCAGTTGGCGCCACCCACCTTGGCGCTCTTCCTCTCACCAATTGCAATGATCCGCAGACATGTTCGTATTTGTTCTTTCCCTTTTAATTATCCCCCTCTCTCTCTCTGCTTCTCTCTGTAGTTTCCCCTCCCTCACTGCCAGAACAGCTGCTGCGCGAACGCGTTTGCCGTCGCAACAGTGAAGCCATCTCTCACGTCAACCACTCGCTTTTCCTCACAGGTCAACACACGTCCCTCAGCCACAAGACCCGGTCACATCCAAAGAAAGGCGTAACGAAACGGGAACTTTACAAAGTTGTTGCGGCAGCAAATGACTGCTACACACGGCAGTTCTCTGGATGGTGGCTGAAGATTTGCGAGATCTACATGCCCTGATGTACGTGTGTCTGTGCGTGTGTGTGTGTGTGTTTGTACGTGTCTATGTGTGTATGTATGCGTGTGTGTGTGTGTGCGTGTGTATGTCTGTCTGTATGTACTTATGTCTGTGCGTCTGTCTGCGTGTCTGTGTGTAGCACCGCAACGTGATGCAACGCGACGGTACGCAATGTCTTGTAGCGCCGCGCACGTGATATAATGTCATGTCATTTCCTGCGTTGCAAGGTAACGCACGCGTGTAACATGTGTAAAGGGTGTGTCAGGCTGAGCAATTTCACAACAATAAGTTTAGCCCCCGCTCCTGTTTCCGCAACACGCACATAACTTCCAGCAAGAGCAGCATTGTCTCTTCCGCGACTGCTTATTCTCCCTCTGACGCCAGGAGTAACCAGCATCAGAAGTACACAGTTTTTGCTGTTTTTCCACGATGCGAACATCACAATCCGAACATGGGAGATACGGTGTTCTTTCGCTGCTTCACTTCCAGGGACCCCTCCACCGCCCTCCAAACCTAAAACAAAAAACAATCGGGGCCCGAACACAAGACGCGAGCAAGCAGAGAAACAAGTTAAGCCTGAACCACGTTTTGCCAAGGTACTTCCGGCCCAGCTCAAAAGCGACCTCCACGGACCCCAGCGGGATCTTGTCGGACGTCTGGCCAGGATGCAAGGGAGCCAAGATAGGACACGGATCAAGTGCAAAACGCGTCCGGGGCCTGGTCTGCGACAGTCACCACCTCCCCCTCACACCTGAACACTTGTGCCTCCAATCCCTTTCCTTTTGTAAGTTAATGTCTCAAAGTGCTCCACATTGCCTGCTCGAGGTCCAGTATCTTATTCTCTTCACCGTGCTCATCCTTGCCTTTTCTCGTTGTCTCCTAAAGTGTTTACACTTTCCGCCTGCGGTTTCCTCTTCACCTCTCTGTTTCTTCTTCCCCCTCTCCTTCCCTCTACTCTGAACTTCTCTCTTTGGCCCCCGCCAGCGCCGCGCCGAGTTGGACCACACTGAGCACCTGCCCAGTCCGAAAAAGAAACAATGGAAAACAAGGGGTAGAAGGAAAGAAGAAGAGGCAGGAAAGGAAAAAAGAAGAGGAGAAGACGAGAAGATGAGAAGAGGAGAGAATAAGAAGGGAAGAGTAGAGGACAAGAGTAGACAAGAGGAAAAGACGAGAGGAGAAGACGGGAAAAAAGGACAATAGGGGCAGAGGAGAAACAAAAGGAAGGGGGGAACAGAAGAGGAGAAGAGAAGAAGAAGAGAAGAGGAGAAAAGGAGAAGAGGAGACGAAGCGAAGAGGAGAAGAGAAGGAGAGGAGAAAAGATGAGAGAAGCGGAGAAGAAGAGAAGTGGAGAAGAGAAGGGGAAGAGAACAAGAGGAGAAGATGATAGAGAAGAAAAAGATGAGAAGAGGAGATAAGGAGAGGAGGAGAAGAGGAAAAGAGAGGAGGAGGAAAACAGGAGAAGAGGAGAACACAAATCAAAAAAAAACGAGTAGTAGAGAAGACGAAAGAAACAGGAGAAGAGGAGAAGAGAGAAGAGAAGCGCAGAAGAGGAGAAGAGGAATGGAAGAGAGCAAAAAACGAAGAGAGGAGAGGAGGAGAAGGGGATAAGAGGAGAAGAGGCGAAGAGGCGAAGAGGAAGAAGAGGAGAAGAGCAGAAGAGGGGAAGAGGCGAAGAGGAGAAGAGGAGAAGAGTAGAAGAGGAGAAGAGAAGGAGAGGAGAAAGATGAGAGAAGCGGAGAAGAAGAGAAGCGGTTAAAGGTTAAAGGTTAATGAGACGAGATGACAAGAGGTTAAAAAACGAGGAGAGCAGAAGAAAGAGAAGAGAAGAGAGAAGAGGAAAAACTGAGAGAAGAGAAGAGAAGAGAAGAGGAGAGAAGAGGAGAGAAGAGAAAAGAAGAGCAGAGAAGAGAAGAGACGAGGAGAGAAGAGGAGAGAAGAGAAAAGAAGGGCAGAGAAGATGAGAAACGAGAGGAGGGAAGAGAAGAGAAGAAATGCGAAAAAAGGAGATGAGGCAAAGAAGAAAAGAAAAGAGATGGGAAAGGTGGACACAAATCGGAGAAAGGAGCAAGCGAGAACAAGAGATAGAAACGAGATGGAAAGAAATTGACAAATATGAGAAGAGATGGGAAGAGAGGAGAACAGATGGCAAATGAGCAGAGATGACAAAAGCTAAAAAAATGGGGAGAGCAGAAAAAAGAGCAGAGAGGAGAGAAGCCTGACAGATTCAAATGGAGTAGATTTAGGTCATGTTTGTATTACTCCGGGAGTAGATGCATTTACTCCGAAGTGGAGGAAATGAGCCGGGAGTAAATGTGAAATTTACTCCGGGAGCAAACGGGCGCAAACTGCACTCTGCAGAGCGCAACTCTGCAGAGCGCAGTTTGCACTCTGCAGGGTGCAGTTTTCAAACTGGCCGGCGCAAACTGCACTGCGCAGAGTGCAGTTTGCACTTTGGTGTTTCTAGGTTCCTTCGCGGAAATTGAAAAATGCGAAAAGTTGTTTGCCTTGTTTGTTTGTTTGCTCGCGCGCGACGTTGTTTTTTTTTTTATGTTTGCTTTTTGGTTTCTTTGCGTGTTTGATATTTTCTTGTACATTTGTTTTTGCTCGCGCTTGTTTGTTTGTTTGTGTGTGTTTGTTTGTTTGTTTGTTTGATTGATTGTTTGTTTGTTTGTGTTTGTTTGTTTGTTTGTGTGTTGCGTGTGCTTGTGTCCGTGCGTATTTTGTCTCTTTGTGTGTTGTTTGTTTTTGGTTTTTGGTTGTGTGTTTGTTTGTTTTTCTTTGTTTGTTTGTTTGCTTGCTTTTGGTTGCGCATGTGTGTGTGTTTTTGTTTGTTTGTTTGTTGGTTTGTTTGCTTGCTTGTTTGTTATTTGTTCGCCGGTTGGTTGGTTGGTTTGCTTTTTTGTCATGTGTGTGTGTGTGTTTGTTTTGGTTTGTCTGTTTGTTTGTTAGGTTGGTGTTGTTTGCTTGCTTGTTGGTTTGTTGGTTTGTTGGTTTGTTTGCTTGTTTGTAAGTTTGTGCTTTTGTTCGTTTGGTTTGTTTTTCGCTTGTGTGTTTGTTTGCTTGTGTGTTTGTGTGTCGTTTGTTGTGGTTCATTGTTAAGTTGTTTTAAGTTGTTCTGGGCGGTTGTTGTTGTTGTGGTTGTGGTTGCTGTTGTTGTGGTTGTTGCGTACTATTCGCTGGTTTGTTTGTTTGTGCGTGTTTGATTGTTTGTTTGTTTGTTTGTTGGTTGGTTGGTTGGTGTTGTCTGTTGCGCCAGTGTGTATGTGCACTCTGTCCATGCTCGAAGTTCATGTCGACCAGCTGCATGTGAGTCTCGGCTCCTCAGCTGCCGCTTGCCACGCTGTGATTTTATTTTCGCGCCAGCCAAGCGAAGCTGACCCACTTGTAGGTTCTTGACCCAGAAGTATTTATCATGAGCAAGGACTTGCAAGAAGCACCAAACCGCGGCAAGAACTGGCAAGAATTGGCAAGAACTACAAGTCACGGTTTTCTTGTTCATGCTCGATGTTCGCTTGGCTCCGCAGACAGCGCTCGCCGTGTTCATGCTTTGATGTTATCTACCCATTTGCATGTTCTTGGCCCATGTAGTGCAAAAAATGCAAGAACTGCCAAGAACAACAAATTGGCGTCTTGAGTTGGCAAGAACCACGCTTGGCTGCCGCGCTGGTGCTCGAGAAACTGAACGCGAGTCTCGATTCCTCAGCTTGAGCGCGCCATGTTCTTGCTTTGATGTTCATGATGTTCACGTCTACCAGACTTGCATGCTCTTGACCCACATGTAGTTTTTGGCGCACCAAGACTCAGGGTTGTAGGAACCATGAGTGGTCTTGAGAAAGCTCTGGAGCTTCAAGACAGCCTTGCTAGAAGCAGGTCTCGGGGGAAGGGTAAGCAACGGCTGATAGCGGATCCGCTTGTGGCTTCGCGCGACTTGGCGAAGTTCATGTCGACCAGCTGCATGTGAGTCTCGGCTCCTCAGCTGCCGCTTGCCACGCTGTGATTTTATTTTCGCGCCAGCCAAGCGACGCTGACCCACTTGTAGGTTCTTGACCCAGAAGTATTTATCATGAGCAAGGACTTGCAAGAAGCACCAAACCTCGGCAAGAACTGGCAAGAACTGGCAAGAACTACAAGTCACGGTTTTCTTGTTCATGCTCGATGTTCACTTGGCTCCGCAAACAGCGCTCGCCGTGTTCATGCTTTGATGTTATCTACCCGTTTGCATGTTCTTGGCCCATGTAGTGCAACAAATGCAAGAACTGCCATGTGGCCCTCCGCCGCCTCCATCTCCTGCGGCTGCGTAACCCCTTTGAAGGCTCCTTAAAAAAGGCAGTGGGTATGATTCCAGCAGCCCAGGCTGTGTAGTTTTCAGCGGTTGTGGACATTTGGGCAAGGTGGAAGAACTTCAAACATTTGCCCAGTGGTTTTGAGAGTGATGTGAGCACGCGCTCCTCCGTCAAGTCACCCTGATGCTCCCACTTGGGCCGGCCCTGGGCATTGAATCTTAGGCAAGCTGCTGAGCGGCTTTTTTCCTGCAGCAAACGTTAGACCTATGATCGAATAAAAATCCTGGCTAAAAATGAGCGGGGTGTCACCCCAATGAGTGGAGCACCCCCGCCTGACTATGATTTATAAAGCAACGCGTCTTGATTTGGAGTCATCCTTAACATAACCAATGTTCGAAGATTGCTCCAACGAATCCCTGTGAGCATCGAGCGCTTTTACAATCCTACGGAGTCGCAGCTTGCAAACCAATGCCTGGCAATTGGACGCATGCGCCACAGCTTATCTAGAACATGGTGCTTGCAATCAGGGTCGCGTGCGGACCGCGTTGCTAGCAACAAATCTGAATGTGGATACCAAAAGGCATTGGACATGTAGCCCTCTTCCCGAATGTCCTCATCAATCCTGCCACTCTCGAATCATCACCGGATAGCACATAACTGAAACAAATACCCAGGGCTGCAACAAAATGGCGCTCTAAGCGCACAATGCTGAGAACTCAGAAGATCCAACGCGCCATCCAGATCTACTTAGATTCATACTCTTGCCCACCCCCCAAACATCAGTCAGCCAACTGAGCATCTCGTCGGCAGCTGTATCAGCTGCGTCAGCAGCTGCAGCTTTGTCTGCCGGCGGCCCTGGCACCTCATGCAACTGCTGCGCCACAGCCCCACGCTGCGCACCGTCAACGAATCAGCCTGAAATCAGCCAACACATACACATGCGCGCGCACACACGCAAACAAACAAACATGTTCACGTCTACCAGACTTGCATGTTCTTGACCCACATGTAGTTTTTGGTGCATCAAGAATCAGGGTTGTAGGATGCTGTTGGTGTTGGTGTTGTTGTTCTTCTTCTTCTTCTTTTTCTTCTTCTTCTTTTTCTTATTCTTCTTCTTGTTGCTCTTCTTGTTCTGTTTTTTCTTATTGTTCTGTTTGTTCTTCTTGCCCTTCTTGTTCTTATTGTTATTCGTGTTCTTATTGGTCTTGTTGTTGTTGGTGGTGGTTGTTAGTGGTTGTTGTTGATGTGTTGGTCTGTTTGTGCGTTGTGTTTGTGTGATTGTTTGTGTGTGTGCGTTTGTTTCTTTGTTTGATTGTTTGTTGGTTGGCTGGTTGGTTGGTTGCTGTTTTTTTGCTTGCTTGTTTGTTCGTGTGTTTGTTTGTTTGTTTGTTTCCTTGTTTGTTTTTTGGTTTTTGGTTGTGTGGGTTTGTTTGTTTTTCTTTGTTTGTTTGTTTGTTTTTTTGTTTGTTTTCTCACTTCCCCAGTTCCCGGGTTTCAAACTTTTCGGGAAGACCATGTTGGTGGTAAATATACAGTCTGAACTTTTTTTGCAAATCCACTCAGGAAGTGTTTGTTTATATGTATACTGATTCTTTGTCTTTTTGTGCTAGTGGTTTTTGGTAATTGGTTTTGTTTTTGTGTCTTGCGTTGCCTTTGTTCTTCTATCTGTCTCTGTGTTTCTTTCTTTTCGTTTCTTTCTTTCTTTCTTTATTTCTTTCTTTGTTTCTCTCTATCTATCTTTATTTCTTTCTGGCGTTATAACTTTAGCTCAGCCGATGCGGATTTATATGCCAAGCGCTGGCTCAACTTGATTTTTACTTCTGCGCGCGTGCGTTGATTATGTTGAGCTGCAAGCGAAAACAACGATCAAATAGCAACGACAAGCCTAAATCCAGTGTGAAATAAGCGAATTTTATCGACCTTCGCGGGCGTTGCCAAACCTAGCCCAAGGGAGTAAATGAAATTTACTCCCGAGAGTGAATTTCATTTACTCCCGGGGGTAAATTTCACTTACTCCCGGGCCGCCGGAGTAAATTTACTCCCGACAAAGGAGAAAATCACTAAAAAGAGTGACTTAACTCCGGGGAGTAAATGTAGTCCATTTGGATCTATCAGGAGATGAAAAACAGGAGACAAGAGGAGAGAAGAGGAGAGAAGAGAAAAGAAGAGCAAAGAAGATGAGACAAAGGATGAGAAAAGAGGAGATGAAGCAGAGAAGAGGAGAGAAGAGAAAAGAAAAGGAGAGAAGAAAGAAGAGCAGAGAAGAGGAGAAAAGAGAGGAGGGAAGAGAAGAGAAGAAAGGAGAAAACAGGAGATGAAGGAGAGAAGAGATGGGAAATGAGAAGAGATGACAAGAGATTGAAAAAACCAACGCGGAGGGCGGAGAGCAGAAGAAAGAGAAGAGAGGAGACAAGAAGACAGAAGAGGAGAGAGGAGGAGAAAAGAGGAGAGAAGAGGAGAGAAGAGGAAAGAAGAAAAAAGAAGAGCAGAGAAGATGAGAAAAGAGAGGAGAGAAGAGGAGAGAAGAGGAGAGAAGAGGAGAAAAGAGATGAGAAAAGAAGAGATGAAGCAGAGAAGAGAAAATAAGAAACGAGCAAAGAGGAGATGAAGCAGAGAAGAGGAGAGAAGAGATGGGAAAGGTGGACACAAATGGAAAGAATTTGGGAACAAAAAAGGAGCAAGAGAGAACAAGAGATAGAAACGAGATGGAAAGAAATTGACAAATATGAGAAGAGATGGGAAGAGAGGAGAAGAGAAGAGGAGAGAAGAGAAAAGAAGAGCAGAGAAGAGGAGAGAAGAGGAGAGAAGAGGAGAGAAGAGGAGAGAAGAGGAGAGAAGAGGAGAGAAGAGGAGAGAAGAGGAGAGAAGAGGAGAGAAGAGGAGAGAAGAGGAGAGAAGAGGAGAGAAAAAAAAAGAAGAGCAGAGAAGATGAGGAAAGAGAGGAGAGAAGAGAAGAGAACAAACGAGAAAAGAGGAGATGAAGCAGAGAAGAGGAGAGAAGAGATGGGAAAGGTGGACACAAATGGAAAGAATTTGGGAACAGAGAGAGGAGCAAGAGAGAACAAGAGATAGAAAGGAGATGGAAAGAAATGGACAAATATGAGAAGAGATGGGAAGAGAGGAGAAGACATTTCAAATGAGAAGAGATGATTCTAAAAAAGAAAAACGAGATGACATGAGAAAAGAGATGAGAGAAGAGGAGAGAAGAGGAGAGAAGAGGAGAGAAGAGGAGAGAAGAGGAGAGAAGAGGAGAGAAGAGGAGAGAAGAGGAGAGAAGAGGAGAGAAGAGGAGAGAAAAGGAAAGAAAAGGAGAGAAAAGGAGAGAAAAGGAGAGAAAAGGAGGGGAGAGAAGAGGAGATAAAACGGCCTTACTAGAACCGATTGGCACTCACGACGCACTTGCCTCCCAGCAAAATGTGTTCTTCGTAAGTCTTGCAACACGCAGCAGCTCCATGCCAAACCCTCTACCTGAGCCGCAAAACGAGGACCGGAAAAGTCGAACGGAGACACGACAGGCCAAGGAAAGCGGAAAGAAAAGACGAAGACAAAGAACAAAGATTAAAGACTTAGGGGCCTTGTAAGACGCTTCACATTTTGCACCTGTCTCCTCGTCTCCAAGCGTCCTCGCATCGCTCGTGCGGCTCCTTAGTGCCAAACCAAGACCAGTGCCCATGCCGCGGATACTACCTGTCATATTGCATTCGTACCTGTATCAATATTGCGATCTATCTCCAGAAAGCAGCTGTAAAACTAATGCATCATTCGTGTCGGAAAAGCTGCAAGTAAGGCATCAGTGGTGCACGGACGCAACACGAAGATGCGCAACAACACAGAAGAAACAGCAAGGTATTGAAGATGGGCCTCCGCAAGCAGAGCCGCTCGTAGCGTCGGCCGCTTTCGAAGCAAAGGCCTCCCGCTGCAAAAAGTGTTGGGATCGGCAACACGCAGGCGACACGCAGGCGACACGCAGGCGACACGCAGGCGACACGCAGGCGACACGCAGGCGACGGCTTTTGTCCTTGCAAGTTCGAATTCTGACGCATCATTTCTCGGGCTCCATCTTCGTGCCCATAACCTGCGCACGACTAAGGAACCGGTGAAAACATGTACACAAAAGATTCCAAACGAACTGCGACATGGAACTGCTCTTGCTCTCCTGGCGAGAGATGTCCATGAGATCAGACCCGTGGATGCGCCCGTGGTCCTCTGGACAAACTCAACAGCTCGGAGCTCAAAAGCGACCCTGGTCCTTGGGATCTGCCTTCAGCTTCTTCTCCTGCAGCATGGCCGTGATCTCATCCTCCTCGATCATGACCTTGGAAGGGAAAGGGTGCGGTCTCACCGGTCTGACCTGTCTGACCTTGCCCGCCCTTGCCCGCCCTTGCCTTGCGAGCTCCGTGGGCCCGACCGATCGCAAGGCGATGGCCAACTCATGCTCAAATTTCTCGGGATCTCAAGCGCAAAACCCTCACAGAATATCAACTGCCTGAATCCTTGACTTGGCACATCCTCTTGGCTGCTGACGAGCACTGAACATCACCAAAGCCAGCATTGCCGTGCTCCTGCCACGCATACACCTTGCTCCACGCGCTTACGGAAATGGGTCGAACTCTGAAGGCCTCCCTGGAACTTTGTCGCAGCCAGCAACAGCTGCATTTGCCAGGAAACCTCGAACATTTGCGCAAATTACTTCAGTCTGTCCCTTCAGCTCCCCGCGGAGATTGCAAATCCCGATGCCCACATCTGTGACCTCAGACAGGGGCAGTTAGCCCTCCCACCAGGGCCGAGACGCCTCGTTGATCAACGCATCCACATCAAAGTCTGGCGCCGCCTTCCGACGCTTGCAAACGTTGGCGCCATTCCAAATGAAAACGTGTGCCTCTCTCAAAGAATCCTCGCACACGTCGAAGAATCTCTCCACCTCATCCCCTGTGAGGCGGCAGTCCTGGCAACTTCATCCCATCCCGTGATGGAAGCAAAGCTCGCCTTGACTCCGGCAACATCAGCATTCCTCACAGAGCGCGAAAATTTCAAGGAAGCGCATTGCTCTGAGAAAGCGTCATGAAGGCTTCCAACATCATCTGCAGCAACTCAGCACCTCAAAACGCCGTGTTGCAAGACAAGAAGCAAGGGCGAGGGAAGGCACAGCTCACTGTGTGCAGCTCCTGCAATGTGTCCTGGAGCTCAAAGATTCAAGCCAGGCAAAACAACGCAAATGGAGAAAAGTGGAAACGATGAAGACGAATGGAGACTGGATGAAGACAAACACGACCGGAAGCTGCCAATGGATGCAAATGGAAACGAAAGAAGGAGCCATCAGACGACCAAGGCCAACGGAGGCGCAGAACAAGTTAATCCCCTCGGCCGGGATCCTTTGGAATGTCTCTGCTGTAGTTCTCCTTGATCTGTGCTTTGAGTGTTCTGATTTGTCAAAACAGTGTTCTGTGCGCTCGCTCAAATCCTCCTTGCGATTGTGAACTGCGCGCTCCCGAGTTCCTTGTGGCGATGTTGCCATTCTGGTCGGCCACGGTTGCGACCAACGCTGTCAGGAAGTCTTCCGGGTCCGACTGTCGTATGGAGTGTGTTGTTCTTCCACACTCAATGAGGAAGCGTTGTAGCCGCGTGTACGTCACTTGCTGCGAGAATTGGATGCCAAGCCCTTGATGTAGCCGCAGTCGAGCTGTGTGATTGGAAGCTTGCTATGTTGCTTTGGGCGGTTGTTTGGGCTGCCTCTTGCTTGTACGCATGTTACACCAACTCCTGTGGGGAAGGTGTGTCACGCTGCTCCAGCATCTCTTCTGGTGTTGGTTGCTTTGGCGCTTGCACTACCTTTGTTTTTTGCGCCTTCTTGTCTCTAGTTGCGCTGGAACTTCCTGTCTGATGTCTGTGTTTGCTGCGTTGTCCGTTCATCTTCTACCAATCTTGCGCTGCGTTCTTCTCCTTTGCCGTTATCTGTCTCCTGTCTGGCCCGTCATGCGTCTGCCCTCGCTGCCATCGCCAGCAGTCTCCTCCGTGAAGTACTTCTGAAGGATGCGGAAGCCCTTGTCTCCTGTGTTGTTGGTGGTGTCGCCGTGCGTGGATTGCGCGGAGTCACTTGTGGTCCCTACGCGGCGCGTTCTTTGGCTGTGTCTAGTGTCTCTGGCACTGTTATGCACCTTTCTTGGTCCTGAAAACTGTTTCTCCATTCCTGAATCGGACGGTTGTTCTTCTGCGGTCCTCAAGTTGCTCTGTTGGGACTGGACGCTGTGTTCTTGATGGTGTGAACATGTCTTTCGGCTCTGGCAAGCAAGCTCATCTTTTGTGTTGAACTGCGAGCAGTCGTGCCATGCAGCGTGAGTGTTGTATGCAGCTTTGCTTCTTTTGGCAATGCTGCGACTTCTGCCTGTAGGAAGAACAAAAGCACACTGGGGAACCCTTGTTGCGCTGTTGTCTTGGGTTGTCATCCAGTGTAAGCTGGAAGCCTTGTTTCACCAGCCTTGTAACCGAAAAACCGGCTAGCGTAACAGGGTGCGCCCATCTGTTGCCCAGCAACCTTAAGTCCTGTTCCCTGTTCAAGTTGTTGTACTGGAAATTGCATTGCACACCGTGGTAGCCGCGACGCTGTCCATCACCACAAGGATGACCCGTGTGTTGCACTCTGTGTGTTGCTGATGGGTGCTGTTCACTGCGGTAGCGCCAGCCGTTGTGTCTGTGTCTGATCCTGATAGACCAGTTAGTTGCGGCGTAGCGCGCATGGTTGCACCAGCCGTCTGTCTGGTCATTGGTGTCGAAGTTGCAAGTGTCGCAGTTGTAGATCGTCACTCTGCATTCTTTGGCCATGCGTCCTGGCTGCCCGCATCTGTAGCAAGCATTTGTTGCATGTTTTCCTTTGGCCTTTGCCTCCATGTTGGTTGTTATTGTATCTTTGTTGCTGTCCTTTTCCTTCGCCATATCCAAGTTGTCCTTTGACTTGTACGGATTGCCTTTTCTCCCGTTCTATTTCTTCTTGTAGCGGCGGTTGTTCCCGTAGCCGACGCAGCCTTTGCCTTTCTCGCAGCTGCCTCCGCCCTTGCGCGTGTCTTTCTTTCCTTTGCCTTTGTACCATGTTGCTCCTATGTCCATTGGCGGTGGTCCTTGGTTGTTGTTGCCACCTGGTGTAAGCGCAGTAGTCTGTCGAACGATGATGCTGCTCCGTGACGCTCTATCACCAGAGATCTGATTTGTGAATACGCTGCGATGTAGCTAGAAGTGCTGCTGTAGCGCTCCATTTTTCTTGTTGGGCAATGTTACGGTTTGAGGTAGGTGGGCGGCGTTGTCCTGTTCGCGCTCCCCTAAAGCTGAGAGGATGAGAGGCTTTGTGAGATTAGCAACCCACGCCCAACCACAAAACCAATGCCCAACACACAGGCCTTCCCACCGCGCCTCGAACTGGTCTAGATTTTGGCCCATTGTTTTCTGAACCACCTCCAACTTGGCACGGACACCGCCAAGCCTGTCACTCAGGCCACCCAAAACCCTGCCAACATCTGCGAAGGTTTTAAGGCCGGGTCTCCTTCAGCTGAGAGGCAAGCATCTCGTTCTTGGCCTCAAACTACTTGTGGAGCGCCAGCTGTGACAAGAAACAAAAGAACGAAACTGAGCTTGAATCGGAACAAGCCCAGCAAGCCATTGCAGGCCGCTCCAAATCCATTCCCAGCTTCCAAGCCCGACAATTCCCCTGACCGACGGACCGACTCGCCTTGAAGATGTCGTTCTGCTTCTCCATGGCGCTGACCTCCCTTTCTAGGCCCTGCCACGCTCAAGACAGTAGCAAACCCTCGCGCGCCGCACCCTCGCGCGCCACGCGTCTTGCGTAGCGCGTGCTTTCACTTGCATTGTGTTGCTGCGCTCAAGTGAGCACGCGCTGCCTAACTGCCGGGCGCCTCATGCGCATAGGCTGCTCCAGCAGCAACTGCCGCTGCTACGCTCAGCCTGACAGCCACTCTGTCGTCGTCTCTGGGCTTCAAGATCGTGAGCTGGGGGCGCGGCAGCAGGGCGGCAAACGCCGCAAAGCCGTCCGGCTGGCCCCCAATCTGGGTTCCAAAACGCAAGCCGTTTTCCCGTCAGTCGTTGTTCGCACTTCAGGTTTCTGCTACGGGCACAGCAGGCTGGCCAGTCCTTGCGGCTTGCTCTGCACCCGTTCTGCGCTCGATCTTTTTCTGGGTACACCACGCAGCCAGGATTGCCAAAAGGACTGCCAAGCAGGCACCTTGTGGATTCGCGGGGTCGACACGGCAACCTCACACGTCTCGACGCCGGAGGCACCGGCATGCCGCGAAGGTGTAGGTGACCAGCCGGAAGAAACCAAAAGGCCCCAGCCAGCCACCTGGCGGTGCCTTGCAACGCTTCCCTCCTCCCTCTCTCTCTCCCTCTCTCCCTCTCTCTCTCTCTCTCTCTCTCTCTCTCTCTCTCTCGCGTTAAATTGAGACTGTTGTTTGCTACAAGCGCAAGTGCTGCAGTGTTGTAACACAAACAAGCCTGTAGTCTGCACAGCGCCTATTTTGCATGGGCTCTTGGTGTTGTCAAAGGTAAGCTCGAGGCACGCGGTCATGCGCAAGCTATGCAGTACAACACCGCATGTACATTGACAGCGTCCATCAGCTAAAAGATCATGTAGGTTCTTTCAAGTGACAGTAGTGATGACAACAAGTATTTTTAAACATGCTACTGTGGTGAAAAGGAAAACAGGTGTAGCCCCTGCTCAGGATTCAGTCCCTAATGTAGCCGGACTGAACGGAGTTCGTGAAGAAGCACCTGGTGCGAAGCACCGCGTGTAGTTTGTTGGGGTTGTTGCGCCAGTAGTCCCTTTGGGACTGGCAAAGGTCCTGCAGTGATTGGACCGTTGCGGGCTCGCTCATGTAGTTCAGGTATTCTTCACCTGAGCCACGCGTTCTGTCGCAGTCTTTTATTAAATACGGGTAGGCTGTAGAGGTGGAGTAGTTGCTGGGTTGTGAGTAGTATAGGTGGAAGTCTCAAATGTAGCCGTTGGACAGGGTGTAGTGAAGGGTGGAGCTGTTGAAGTTGTAGTTGATCAAAGAGGCTCCCTGGTAGTGGTTCAAGCGAAGGGTGTAGTGGCTTTGAATTGAAGTTGGGTGACTGATGTAGTCACGCACAAAGTAGTCCAAAGCACTGTCTTTGAGTAGTTGTTGGACGTAGCCTGTGTGAAGCGAGGTTGCGACGAGAATGTAGTCGTTGATGTGGCTGGTGGATGTGTGGAGTTCGGCCAAGCTGTAGTATTGCCACAAATGGGCATCTGCTGCTGCGTGCGACAGCCTTTTGCGACTATCCTGCTTCGCACGCCTGTTCCTTTCCTTCTGTGTACCCAGCTTGTAGGCATTGCTTCTCTGACAACGTCAACATTGACTGTAGACGTGTTTCTTCGTTGTCGCAGATTAGGGAGGTGAAGGATGTTCCGTTGGACAGCGTTACTGCGTTGATTCTGTGTCGTAGTGGTTGTGGTTCTTTAGCCGCTTCTTCCGTTGGTCTGATTGTCGTGTCCTTTGAAGTCTTTTGCGCCTTGGTTGGTTGCATTACTTCTTCCGTGCGATCACTACTTTAGAAAAGATCATCACACGCAACATCGTGACTATCACCACCTGCTGATTGACTCAGGAGCACCTACACTTGTTTGCCCAAACACTACGCGCCGGATCTATACGACTTTGTGGAGTCCAACATATTCCCTACAAGCAGGACAACTTCGGGATCATGATACCCTGCTACATCTGTGAAGCGAAGTATCCTAACCTCAGCGCTGAAGACCTCAACCCGCAGCACTGCACTATCAAACAGGCGCAACAACTAGTTAGACACTCTGGGCTATTCTACCTACGAGCAGGAAAGATCGACATGCCTGCAGGACAACCAATCGTCCACACCAACGCAGCTTGGGACTGCTACATCACGCGTGGACGACCTACTCGAAGGCGACAAGACTACGGCAAGCATAAGGCAATGGCTTCAGGATTCCTACATCAACAACATGACAAAGGCAAATGGAATGACCAACTACAATCCTGCGGCAACTCCGGCTCAAGGAAAATGCTCACTACAATCCAACACTGGAGCACGAAGCACTATTTGACCACGAACAACACACAGAAGGATTGCTGGTAAACTACAATGGTTAGCCCACACACACGACCCGACATTGCCTACACAACAAAACAACTAGCACGCGACCTCACAACACCTACAGAGCTTTCACAAAAGTGAGTCAAGCACTTGCCGCGCTACTTGCGCAGCACCAAACACTGCAAGTTCACCATAGAACCAACAACAACACTACAAGCAACATCCTGGACCTCGACTGCGTACGTCGATGCGGATTGAACTGAGTGTTATTGTCGCGTGCGTTCTGCTGCCAAAGGCAACTGTTGTTCCAAGGAAGTGTATGTTGAAACCTGAAGCGGAACTGTACACAACTTGCGCAGGAGGATATGCCCTGCTCTGGCCGCAACGATTTCTTCAGATCAGACAACTCTGGACGCATACCCGTCTTGTCTGCCCTCGAGCGTAGGCCACTCGCCCAGAAAGAGGCTACCCGCACTTCTCTCCCCCGCGCGGGCGGTGAGTGGTAAAGAGCTGTAAACCAAAATGGCCACATGATTTCTCTCTCCACCTGGCACAGCGACATTAGCTCAACCTACGCATCCACACCGACTCCAACAAGCAAACGAGCAAAGCACATCGACCTCAAGTTTCTCTACACCCGAGACCTCATAAAACACGACATCATACGTATCCACAAGCTCAACATACTTCACAATGGAACTTCACAACAACACAGGTTTGTTTAGCACTACGGACGACGGTTTCGCAACCACTTTTCACAACAACGTCGAAGCATCGCAAGTGCGAGAGGCAGCTGACCACTCCTCACACGCCTGCAGATTTAACGTAATGACAACCATGGTAATGTCACTTGCACTTCTGGCGGCATGAAACTAATCTTCATGGCAGCCTGGTGAAGCCGTTTCACTCTTCTGGTTCACTACTACCCCGTTTCACTGCGTTTGCTTGCAATGAACTACAGCAATGGACTACACAGGGCCCAAAAGTTGTGCGCAACTATGAACTACATGACTCTCACGGGCACTTTAACTACAGGACCGGCAGATGAAAGGACTGACTGGGTCGCGCTCCACACTGCAGTGGCATTGCTACATGCGAGACACTACAGCACGCCGGTGAGATGCATTCCAGGAGATTCGAGAAGACCGTCTGGTGACAATGGTCGCCAACACTACACTAGAAGAAGCCTGCAGTAGTGACACCTCCAGGACTGCTGATGGACCACCTCAACTCGAACTCCATGGTGCAGTTCACTCGGGACTACACCTTGCACATGTTTTCCACCGTTATAACCTTCAGAGATTGACCACGACCATCTGAATACATCAGTAGGACCATTTCCGAACTACAGGTGGACTTGAAGATATGTTGAGCTCGCTCCAATCTTCAGCCTCTTCACTACATTGCGCTTCAAGAACTCCAGAAGCACAGTTGGAGAAGTCAAGTCGGTTCTCCATCACTGCTGTTGGCAAGCCCCGTTCTACAACTCCCAGTTTGTTGGCATAACCGTCAAACAAAAGGGGCGTGTCAAAATACAGAAGTATTGAGTTACTACATGTATAGGCTTCTAGCCACTACGTGACTAAACCGTCGTTTCCCACTTCAAGGCCTTGAGCCCATGCTGAACTACAGCACGGCATGCGCCGGATAAAAGGCTGCTTGTATCTGCGTGTTACAACTACATCACTTGCACTTGGGATTGACAATTTGATTTTAACGTCTCTGCCTCTCTCTTTCAAAGATGGCCAAAGGCCAACAGTAAGCAATAATGACCCGCCACAGCTTTTCGCAAACTGACACAAAGCGAAAGGGTCCAAAGCTGCGCCGCGCGATTTCTCACGAAAGTGGTCTGCGCAAGCTGCATTGTTCCAGGCTGCTGCGCGCAAGTTGCTCTCTGCAAGCTGCTGCATGCAAGTGATCTGTGCAAGTTGCTCTGCGCAACTGCTCTGCGCCAGTTGCTCCGTGCAAGCGCTTTGCGCATGTGCTCTGTGCAAATTGGTCTGTGCAAGTTGCTCTGCGCAAGTGCTTTGTGCAAGTGCTCTGCGCAAGTGACTCCGCGCAAGTTGCTCTGCGCAAGTGACTCTGCGCAAGTTGCTCTGCGCAAGTGCTGCCGGAGCTGTGGGAATGCACTTCGCGTACTATTTTTGTACTTAAAAGTTGCGATTTTCCAGCCGGAGCTGCGGGAGTGTGCTCCGCGTACTACGTTTGTACTTGAAAGTTCCGATTTTCCAGCCGGAGCTGCTCCCGATTTTCCAGCCGGAGCTGCAGGAGCACGCTCCGCGTACTACGTTTGTACTTACAAGCTGCGATTTTCAAGCCGGAGCTGCCGCGGACAAGAGGGGAATCGAACCCGCGACCGCGGGATTGCAAAAGCAGGCGCGCAAACCACAAGACATTTCGCGAGCAACAAAATCGCACGGCGCCACAGCGAGAGCGCTTCGACACGCACGATCTCCGCAGAGGGTTCGCCGACGCGCAAAAACCTCGTTTGTGCACCTCGACCACGCCGATCTCCGCAGAGGGTCGCGCGGGCATATCAAAAAACGTAAAGACTTGCACCTCGACCGCGCCGATCCCCGCAGAGGTTTCATCCGGGCGCCGCAGAGGATCGCATTCCCGATCGATTCTTTATGCCGAGCTCTTTCTCTTTCTTTCCCGCGCGTTAAGTACTTAACCTAACTTACTTAACCTAGCTTACACAGCTGCTGACGCCGAGCCTCTACACCCAGCTTGGCTTAGCTCAATGCACCTAGCTCTATGCACTTGGCTCTATGCACCTGGCTCGATGCACTTCGCTCTTTGCACTTGACTCTGTGCACTTAGCTCTGTGCACTTGGCACCTTGCGCCTCGCTCTTTGCACTTCGCTCTGAGCACTTGGCTCTACGCGCTTGGCTCTTTGCACTTGGCTCTGCGCAAGTAACTCTATGCTGGTGACTCTGCGCAAGTATCTCCATGCAGGTACCTCCATGCTGGTGACTCTGTGCAAGTATCTCCATGCTGGTAACTCTGTGCAAGCTACTCTGTGCTAGTAACTCTGCGCGAGTATCTCCATGCTGGTATCTCCATGCTGGTGACTCTGTGCAAGCTACTCTGCGTAAGTTGACCAAGAGCTCCGCACGGAAGAACCCTTCGCAATGCTTTCGGGAAAAAGCACCTCATGCAAAAAACAGGATGACGAACAAAATGCGGGATTGAGTAAAAAACGAACAGTCTTTCCTCGCGTTGAAATGTTACCTCTGCCCGAATCAAAAGGCCTCGGGAAAATGAAAGGCTCACTTCAGGTTCCGCCTTGAACGAGTGCCTTAGGCGGATGGCACAAAATCTCAGGGCTGTGCAGGGAGGCCGCAGAACTCCACTGCCTCCGGCAAGTCGAGAAAAAGAAGTCGAAGAGTCGAAGAGTCGGAAAAGAATCGGAAAAGAATCGGATAAGAATCGGATAAGAATCGGATAAGCGTCGTTGATTCATTGAGTTAAAGCTCCTGAAAGCCCGAGGCTGCAAGGCCCGTCACGGAGAAGTCCCAGTCCTAACGGGTCGAAAGGTTGCACCGAGCAGCCCCTCGGAAAGGTCCTTGGCCATCGGCACACTCCTGAGAAAAGAAGAAAGATAAATAGATAAATAGAATGATTGAAAGAAAAGTTATGAAAAATGAGAAGGAAAAACGATGAGAAAAGAATGAGTTAAGGAGTTGACACGTCCTTATGTTTCCCGAAAGAACTCGAAGTGACGTGTTCGAAGCGGCGTTGTCTGAATCAAAATGAAAGAAACGCGAAGAAACTAAAAATGACAGAACATGAAGAGCTGCTTTCTTTTAGATGAATGTGTTTCTTTGTTACCTTCGTCTTCCTTGAAAGCCTTATGGAAACGGACAGTCCGGAGACAAAAGCCGCTGAACCAACTAGTAACTAACCCACATCTCAGGTGGTTTGTGGGTGAAATCTCGTGGCCGCAAGGACTCACCCTCGTCTGTTTCATGTATATTCGAGAATCATGCTCACAAGCATATCTCTCTTGATCTGACTCACACGCGCGAAACAAAAGCCAAAGGACACTGGCCGACGGCGCGACACCGCTCCTGTCTGTTGCAGGCGCGTCCGCGGGCGTGGGCGGCTCAGGTCCTCGGGCGGCTCCCTCCAAAGCTCTCTTTTTCTCCAAACCTCCTCAAGTGTTTTGCGTTCTTTCACTTTCTTTTCTCTCACAGCAAGCTCTCCTCCGGATCCAGCCATCTCCCGACATTGCTCGGGCCTTGAGCCCTCCAACCGCGCGGCCCATGCGGCGCATGCGGCCCGTCGTGCCCACGTGTCCGAGTGCCCTTCAGTCGCCTCAGCAACACAAGCAGCTCCAGGTCGTTCAGGGCCTCAAGCTGCGCCAACGGCCTGCAAGCGCTGCAAAGCGCTGCAAAGTGCAACGGTACGCGTGAGATGGGTGCGTCTAACCTCACTTCATGGAGGGCAAAGGCAACCGCACATTGAGTGAGATGAAAACAAAACCAGAAAATAAAGAATGTTAGAGACAAAAGTCTCAAAGTGTCTCTTTGAGCCTTGCAGGCGCGCCAGGCGTGCGATCAAACGCCTCAGCGCAGACGCAGATTGACTGCAATGAAAGCACCCAAAGGGTGTCGCAATTGTGCCGTCAAGACCGGGTCGCTCCTGCGGAGTGCAGCATTCGTGTTTGCTCCAATGGGCTCTCTCTCTCTCTCTCTCACTTTCCTCCCTCTCTCCACAGCAAGCACCCGTCGCCGATGCAACTTTGCGCACCACATTCAGGACGGAGCCCTGCCAAAGTTGCATTCAGATTGATTTTTCAGAATGCTTCAAATGTCTTTCGCGTCACGGTTTCACGGTCAGTCTTCCACCTTCTGGATGCCGTAGTGCCTTAGGCGATCGGTGCGGCTGGGCAAACGGACTCGCTTGACTCAACCCGGGCAGCCCAGCTCCAAGGTCAAGGGCGTCCCGTCTGGGAGCTTGTCCAGGTTCAGGGCAGCAGCCAGGGCTGGAAAGAAAGCGCACGGAAAAACGGAAAGCGGGAAGGTAAGGATTGGAAACGAAAACGGAATCCGACCGAAAAAAACGGAAACCAACAACCGGCCAGGGATCCCTCGAGAGCCTTCCCTCGAGAGGCCTCCGGAGCTTCTGCGGGCGCGCCACGCCGGAGTCACGAACTCTTCCAGCCTCCGCCCGGCACCCCGGTCCGCCCGGTCCGCCCGGTCCGCCCGGTCGGCCCCGGCAAAATCGAAAACGGCGCTCAGGAAACGTTTTGGAAACGCTGAAGGCGAGGGAAGGGCGAAGCGCAGGAGTCCGATCGGACTCCTTCGATCTGCTTGGTGCGCATGGCGAGGCGAAGGCCCACACATCTCGCGCAAAAGATATTGCACTAGCGAACACCCCGTGATCACACGGCGTCGCGATCGAGAATTCAGGCCTACCACGAAACACTAAGGCGAAAAGGCGTTTGTGCCACTTCCAACAGTCGCTTCGACATAGCGCCACGAAAGGCTCGCACATCCGCTGGCTATCCGTAGAGTTGGACTCGACTGTACGCACCTTTGCATGCTCTGCTTCTCATCTCATTCAAAATTATTATTCTAATATATTCTTATACTATTCTATATTATCGAAAATATTATTTTTCTATATTATCTCATTCCTCTCTCATTTTGGGTGCCGGACTGGGTGCCGGCATAGATGAGCCGCTGCTCCGGGGCCGGAATGCTCAAGGCCGCCTGGCGGACCAAAAGCAAGGAGCAAAGAAACGCAAACGGCAAAACAGATCCAAACCGGAAAGACGGAAAGTCCTATCAACTCATACAATTGCAAAGCGGAAAAACAGATGCAAAACAAATGCAAAACAGAGGCAAAACATCGTCCCTCAAATCCCACTCCATCCAGCCTGTACAGCCTGGCGGAGGCCCAACATGGTCGTGTCCGGATCCACGTCCAGCTCTGCAGCTTCCTCTCGAAATACTCGAAATTTAAAAAGTCGCATTGACTGCGGACGATTGGGCTGAGGACAAGACTCCATTGAGTGACCGCACAGTAATGCGCATTGCGACTCAAGCGACACGGGTCAACGTAAGTAATTATCCAACATATTCAGATCCTGATTTGCAGCTCCAATTCCCTTCGCCGAGTTGCCTGACTTGGGCCACAAACTGCCGTTCGCAAGCTGCAAGCACAAAAAAAACCGCCCGCGATTGCGATGTCCGGCGCACGGTGGACTAAAGCTGTTGATGCGGCCACGCAGTGACGAGGGAATCACTGCCTGGCGAACTTCGGACTCCGAATGCGATTCGAATTCCGTCGAATTCCGATCAAATAAAAATCTCCGCCTCCTCGGCGTCCAGCAGCTGCAGCGACTGCGCGCGGGGGTTCAGCTGCGGCGAGCTCCTTCTGCTCCGCAGGACCAGCGTGTCCTCACGACACACGTCAAGCGCACAGACACGTCGGACACACGTCAAACGCACGTCAAACGCACGTCAAACGCACGTCAAACGCACCTGCATGTGTCCATTCCTCACCTGCACCGTGCCACTTGTGCCACTTGTGCCACTTGTGCCACTTGTGCCACTTGTGCCATGAGGGAGCATTCGAACGCAACGCGCCTCACTCTCCATGGCGCGCGAGTACAGTACCAATTCTGAGTAGGTGTGGGCGCTTGTTCAAGTTGCCATCAGGAAAGTGTGCCAAGCTTGGGGCACTCTTTGGACTACGCCAAAGGATTGTTGCAATATTGCCCCACTACCTGTATTGAAGCGCCTATGCCTTTGGATCCAAAGAAAGACAGTGGCAAGCTACTACGCACAGCTGCAACTTCGGACACGGTCCCGATTTTGTTCCCCCGCTTCACCGCAAACTGGGGACGGCAAAGACACTGCGGCAGGCTCCGCAAATGACCTTGCCCGGAAATGCAACGGCGTCGCTCGAAAGGCTGAAGGCTTTTTGGGGGAGCATCCAAACGGCAAAGAGAGCCCGGTCGAGGTCGGGGTGAACTTTGGGCTCCCGCCCGATGACGCTCGGATGCACGGGCCGCGTTCACAGCATTGCAGAAGGGGCACCTAATCCCGAAGCCGCGAGACCGATTCCTGATCCATAGAATGGCCCACACTTCCGCACTTCAAGCCTTCGATTCTCGAATTTCGAGTCTTCCGAGTCCTCCGAGTCCTCCGAGTCTTAAAAGTCTCCTTTGCTCCGTTTTCTGAGGCGCTGGATGCGGATCTGCTGCGTCGCCTCCGCTCTCGCTCTCCACTCTCTCCGCTCTCAGCACGTCTGGGGCCACGGCCCCCACACGGCCCTCCTCCCTGGCCGCCTGAAGGATGGAAAAAATGGAGAAATGGAGTCACAGCGTCACGGAAACAAAATCCGAAACGCAAGGAAAGGGATCCATCGCCTCCAGCAGGCTGGCCAGCAGCACCTGGGCGCCGTTCCTGGAAAAGCGCAAATGCGCGAATGTGCCAATGCGCGAATGTGAGACTCCGAGTCCTTTGTGGCGGCTCACGACCTGACCCGCAATTCGACATCCCGAAGTCCGAGCCCGGAAGGCCCGGAAGGCCCGGAAGGCCCGGAAGGCCCGGAAGGCCCGGAAGGCCCGGAAGGCCCGGAAGGCCCGGAAGGCCAAGGCCCAGGCTGGGAGACTGCCTGCGATGCATCCGATTCGATTGACACGGAAACCTCCGCGGGCTTGGCGACCGAGCCGCACAGCCGGGGGCTGTCGCTTCTCAGCTCGCTCTTTGGCTCTTGCCTCATCCTCCTGCAAAAACGCAAAAAAAACAAACACAAAAGCAAACGAACGAAAACGAACGCGGCTGGCAAGCGCCTCTACTGTTCTGAAATCGGTAGCCCGAGCTTTTGCCAAGGCCTCAAAGCCACGCATCTTCGAGCAGCACTTGAGCCAAAAGGCGCACCTCCTCCACACTCAGCCTGGAGCGCCTCAGTAGGGGCGATCATGAAGTGCACGGCGTGCATAGAGCGCTTGGCATACATGCTGCACATAATTGGCTAGTGCTGATGGTGCGCATGACCCGCATGGTGTGCATGGTGTGCACCGCATCTGCACGGTGTTGTCCATGATCTGCATGGTGTGCATGACGTGCATATTGTGCATGATCCGCATGACCCGCATGTGTGTGTGTGTGTGTGTGTGTGTGTCGGTGTGTGTCGGTGTGTGTGTGTGTGTCGGTGTGTGTCGGTGTGTGTCGGTGTGTGTCGGTGTGTGTCGGTGTGTGTCGGTGTGTGTCTGTGTGTGTCGGCGTGTGTCTGTGTGTGTCTGTGTGTGTCTGTGTGTGTCTGTGTGTGTCTGTGTGTGTCTGTGTGTGTGTGTCGGTGTGGGTGTGTGTGTGTCGGTGTGTGTCGGTGTGTGTCGGTGTGTGTCGGTGTGTGTCGGTGTGTGTCGGTGTGTGTCGGTGTGTGTCGGTGTGTGTCGGTGTGTGTCGGTGTGTGTCGGTGTGTGTCGGTGTGTGTCGGTGTGTGTGTGTGTGTATCGGTGTGTGTCGGTGTGTGTCGGTGTGTGTCGGTGTGTGTCGGTGTGAGTCGGTGTGTGTCGGTGTGTGTCGGTGTGTGTCGGTGTGTGTCGGTGTGTGTCGGTGTGTGTCGGTGTGTGTCGGTGTGTGTCGGTGTGTGTCGGTGTGTGTCGGTGTGTGTCGGTGTGTGTCGGTGTGTGTCGGTGTGTGTGTGTGTGTGTGTGTGTGTGTGTGTGTGTGTGTGTGTGTGTGTGTGTGTGTGTGTGTGTCGGTGTGTCGGTGTGTGTGTGTGTCGGTGTGTGTCGGTGTGTGTCGGTGTGTGTCGGTGTGTGTCAGTGTGTGTCGGTGTGTGTCTGTGTGTGTCGGTGTGTGTCTGTGTGTGTCTGTGTGTGTCTGTGTGTGTCTGTGTGTGTCTGTGTGTGTGTGTGTGTGTCGGTGTGTGTGTCAGTGTGTGTCAGTGTGTGTCAGTGTGTGTCGGTGTGTGTCGGTGTGTGTCGGTGTGTGTCGGTGTGTGTCGGTGTGTGTCGGTGTGTGTCGGTGTGTGTCGGTGTGTGTCGGTGTGTGTCGGTGTTTGTCGGTGTGTGTCGGTGTGTGTCGGT
>CAUJNA010002232.1:12500-39768 GCA_963377175.1 Effrenium voratum | reverse complement strand
TCCCTCTGGGCCGGAGGCCGCTCTTCGAGGCGGTACCCACCTTTGTCAAGCTTCCTGGCAGATGAAGCTTGCAGGATTCCATCCCTGCTCAGCTCAACCTTCGTGATGAGCAAGCTCATCTTCACTTCCTCTATGCAAGGACGTCCTCCTTCCGGGGCCAGAGATTCTTGCCCCTGCTGGTCCAAGTACAGAAGGCACCACTTCACACGCAGTCCGCCGATCTCCGGCGCATACTTGTGAACGTGCACTACTCCTTCCGAGACCGCAACTGACGTGACCCGTCCAATTGCGCAAAGCTTCGGACCGTATCCTTTTCTGAACGCGATCACGTCTCCAATCTTCAGGACGTACTGCTTACCTCTTCTCTTCATCGTGAACTCGACCTGCTTAGTTTCCCCTTTGATCATCTGACCTAAGCTGGGTCTCGAGTCGTCTGGATCCGAATCAAATTGGATCTCATCTCTGGCGTCGGCACACACATCGTCCGGGATCAAGACGCAATCTTCGGCATGAGCTGCGAGAGGCTGGGCGCCGTCGGGTCCGGCCAACTGTAGTCTGTTCCCTTTGCACGAAACGACTTCCCAAGGGCCGGTCAGACCCTTCTTCCACGGCACTCGCCCTTTCGCCCCCGGGTCTGACAGGCCCGGAGCACGCCGTACCACACGATCCCCGACTTTGAGGTCCACCTCGCGACGGTAGCGGTTCGCGAGCCTCACACGGGCCTCGCTCGCGCTCGTGAGATGGTCCTTCACGACCGTGCTCACAGCCTTATATTGGCCAAAAATCTTCCGAGCCCAGTCCGAGACCGGCTCAAATTCCAAAGTGCTCTTGAGTAGGTCCTTTTCCAGAGGCACACCCAGGGACCAAGCTCTGTCCAGGTCTCTGGGCGTATAGCCATGAGGACCCGGGGTCGTGTCGATGCAGTACTCCACAACTGCGAGAAGGTCGCCCCAATGGTCGGTGTGCCCCCTCGCCACATCTTTGACCACGATCCCAAGCATCTTCTGCACTTCTTGATGCACCCTCTCATTGGCACCCATCTCACACGGACGGAGAGGGTGAGAGAGCCACTGACTCGCACCGATGAGGGCGCAATATTCAGTAGCGTCCTGCTACGCAAGACACACCTGGCGAAGGCGCGCCTAACTTCAGCGTGGTTGAGGGCACGGAGCGGCTCCAAGTAAACCGCGTGCGAGAGACAGTCCATGTACGTCAAGGAATACCGATTCCCTGCGTAATCCTCCTTGTTTGGACCCTCGCAATCGACAGACACCTCTTGCCAGCAATAGTCAGCCGGTTTCATCGGCTTCGTGGTGACTTTAGTCGCCCTCGACCTCGCCTTAAAGCACGTCAGGCACTTTCCTACCCAGGAGTTGATATCTTCTTTCATCGTGGCCCACCAGACCACACGTTTCATGAGAGCATACGTCTTCTCAGCCGACCGATGCGCGCCGAACACTCCACAATGGAACTGGAGGTAGCACGCCTTCCGCCAAGTAACTCCAGAGCTAGCAGCGACTCCATTCGGCACTACTGGCACCGTGGACACTGCACCGCCTGGCAGACTGACTTCTTTCTCAAGCATCCCGTCTGCAGCCCTTTTGTATCCTTCCGGAGTCTTCCGGAGTGACTCCGCGAGTGAGGGGTCCTTGGATTGAGCCTCAACCCAAGACGCTCGCAGGGAGCCTGTCACTTCAAAGTTCGACATCCCCGCCGCGGCCTTTGCTTCTTCAGCAAGGCGACTCCTATCTTCAAAACTGTAGACATGCCCGACAGGGTGCGCGTAGTCAACCACCACCCACCTTTTGGAGAAGTAGGCAAGCACGCCCCGCGGGCCTTCGCTCGGCTTCACGACGAAGACCATCGTCGGCCTACATCTGCTCTCTTCCACTCGGATCTTCTTGCCCAGCTCAAACGGATCCCAGTGATTCCCGGGGCTTCTGAGCTGAAACCCGACTAGGACATTGCCGCGTCCTTTGCTAACCAAATCCCGCCTGTGTCCGACCGACGTTTGCCCCATGCCACGACCTCTACGGGAACTCCGATCAGTCCGATCAGGCAGTTGAATCTGGCACTCATCTCCTTGCTTCCGGTTTTCCATACCGAATCGCACTGAGCGTTCACCACGCTCCTGTGACAGTGCCAATTCAGCCCCTGGAGGGCCCATTCAGGTTCAGAGCTCTCCAGAGAACCGACCTTGCAACAGGTTTGCACCGTCAATACAGTCCCGTCCGGCTCAACGGCCCAGACAGTCCGGTACGGATACTTTTCGACCTGGTCACCGGACAGCTGAGGGATTTCGGGCGAATGCCCCTTGTCCCAGCGTCCTTTCATCAGAATTCCGCCCTTGCATCTTGACGGTCCACTTGGCGCCCCCAAATCCAGATTTCGGCAGGCTGCCGCGTCTTAATCCCGACGACCTCGGTAGCCCCGTCCGGTTCGCACATATTGGATGCCGCTCCGACTTCTTCTATCAGCGCAGCTCCGTCCAGTTCTTCAAGATCTCCTCGTTCTTCGCGTTCTTTCCTTTCCTGCGCTTCGACTACAGCATCTTGCGCCTCTCGTCGGATGCACGTCGGGCACCGGCTGAAAACGTAGGTACGCTTTCCGCAGGCACAGAGCCCGTCGTGCTCCCACATCTCTCTATCCTTCTCCCTGGCCAGACCAGCCAAATTCTGACTATTGATCCGCCCAATACCTCCACGACCTGTTTCACTTCCTGGTCCTTCACGGTGCCCTTTGGCACCGAAGCATAGCCCTTGATCGGCTCCACTGGAAACTCCAGAGCCAACTCCGGGCAGGCCGCTTTCAAGAGGCCGGCTTCAGGTTTAGTTCTCCACCACCGCGGGGCTACTGCCCAAATGGCTTTCACTCGAGCCCACGCCAAGCAATCTCCTGCGCTTCCTTTCTCTGCAGATTCCTAGCCTGCAGAACCACTTCCAAAACCAGAGGCCACCGCAGAATCCCTGCGACGATTCCTCCTTGCCCGAAACCAACAACGAAGTCCGGCCCATAATCCGCAATGGCCCGGGCCAGCTTGGCGGCAGAAGTCAACAAGTCGACCCTAGCCCTCTTGACCTTCCGGTCTCCTTGCAACCTACCGGTGGCCCCGTCAAACTGCGCCCAAACTCCGTCGTCATCCTCGAAGGCTCCATAGCATGGGTGAACAGTCACCGTCCACTCAGGCATCTTAAACTCTTCACAAACGCGTTGAAGCGCTTTCTCAGCGTCATTCTCATAGTCCACTGCGACCAGGATCTTCAGCTTCGCGGCGACAAGCCCATGAAGGCTACCGACGTACGCAACGTCTTCATGCCCACCTGGGAGGGCGTGGTCGCCCACTGCCCAAGGCACTGGTCCCTCCGGCATCTGATCCGAGAGATAGGCATCCAGATCAAATCCTCTGAGCTGCCCGGAGAGCCCGCGCACGTCCAGCGTCCTCTGTTCCAGGAGCTCATCACGTCCTTTCGGATTCCTGCTGAATCCATCGCCCAACTTGGCTGTACGCTGCTAGCGACCGAATCTCCGAACCATCCGCTATGATCTCGGCCACCCATCTGAGAAGTTTCACATCTCCTCCGATGTCCGACCCTTGAGCTCTGGTCAGATTTGCATGGTCCGTCCAACAGATGGCCCGGATCGTCCCTAGGACTTTCCTCGAAGCACGCTTCACTTCAAGCTGCGCAAACGCTTCTTGGATGAGGGGAGGCCACGCCTGTTGAGGAGGTGTTAGGCTCTTACTGTGAGTGAGGAGGACCTTCATCTTAGTCCGATCCCTACTCATCTGGAGTACTGTACCTCCGACCGCGATCCCAGACGCGTCGGCGATCTGTTCCAACGGACATTCACCGGTTATGGCGGTCGCCTCATCAAAGATCGAGAGCTCAATCTGCTCCGTCATCATCCGCTTGATGGCCTTCACAGCCTTGCACCCATCCGTATTCGCTGATCCCAAGCCGCCTTCCGGAAAGATTGCACCCGGCTTCTGATAGGCGTTCAGGATCTTCGCAGCATGACCGTACTCCACGGGCAAATACGCTCTCAACCAATTTCCGCATCCCAGAAACTGTTGAATGTGCAGTTTTTCACGTAAAGGCGGGAAATCCCTCACCGCCTGGCTCCTCTCCGGATCGGCCTTGACACCGCCACGGGAGAGGTGATGTCCTAAAAGCTTTCCTTGCATGACCGCATTTTCAGCCTTTGAGAGACCATAGCTGAAGCCAAAGACGATCGACTTGTCCAAGAACGCCTCTAGAGCAATCAAGTGGTCAAGCAAATGAGGGTCGGCCTTCGGATATTTCTTCCTCAAATGTCCATGCAACTGCTCATAGTAGGAGTCCGTAGGGGTCATCTCCCCCATTCTCTCGATTTCTCCTGGCACTTCGACGATGTGGTAGACCGGAGTCCTTCGCGTGTCAATCGCGCCACTTCCTTCCGCTTCTCCTCTGTTCATGAAGAAGTACGTCGTGCCTACCCAAGGCTTCCCCAAGTCTCTGTTCGGATCTTCGACAGTCCTCCAGTCATCCTCCAGGACTCCCTCAGGGCTGCCCTCGCACTCAAACCGGGTAATCCGCTTACCTCGGGCTTCTCCAACGTTAAAGGGGCAATCGAACGCACCAATCGGCGAGTACAAAGCCCGTCTCGGGACCAGGTGCTTCCTAGCCCACGTCCTCTCGGTAGCATCGTACTCCCAGAAATCCCGGTTCCCTTTCGTCCGAGACATTGTCTGGTTGACTCCAATCAACGAAGCCACAGAGAAGATCATCGCGGCAAAGGCTCCAAGCCCCCACCTTCTCGGTCGGCCGTTTCCCCGCGAAATCCTCGCAGCGCCGATACCGGACGCGTGCTCCGGGAGTACTTCCTCATCCTCCCGAGCCGCTCCTTCCTTATTCAAGTCCGTCGCGATGCACTCTTCGCATCCCTGCAAACGCACTTGTCGGACTTCTTCACTTCCGCATTGACTGCACGAGTCCGGCCGCAAAATGCCGGTCCCACAGGAACTGCAGCTGTCATCTTCAAAGTGGCAGCTGTCCTGAAACTTCGAATCCCACATGTGGCAGCGCGTGCACTCACTGGCCGCGATGCGCCCTCTGCGCACTTCCGCAACCGTCTCACCGGCCTCAATCACGACCGGTTCATACTTCGCGGCTATCAAGACCATACCTTCTTGGCTTCCGGTAGGCCAAATGCCTGGCACTGCTTCGACCGAGTCACCAATGGGCAAGATCGCCTCGCATGATCTTCCCTGGTCATCCACATCGAGCCCTTCTCGGCGACCGGGATGAGCACTCCATCACCAGGGAAGAGCTCAACTGGCTCACCGCAGGCCGCGACCAAGAGGTCCCTTGGCGCACCATCCCTCGGAAGAGCCGAATGATCATCAAGGGAAGAGGCCACCGAGAACGGGTAAGCTCTGTCGTGCCTCCCCTTGCTGTGATCTTCGCAGCGAGGCATCTTCACTCCCACGGTATCAAGGAAGTGAAACCCCGGTCCCGGCCTGAAGCCCAAGCCGCCTCTCGCTTCGCAATCGAGGGCTCGGCCTCCGAGTATGATTCCGTGCCAATCTGAGCAGCCTTTCGCTGCGATTTTACACCGGATGAACACTGGTCCGTCCTTCGACGCCTCCGGTGTCGGTCCTTCCTGCAGCCTAGCTCGGAGGACCACGCTCCCCTTCAAAGGCACTGGCTTGCCCGATGCAATGCCATGCACAAACTCAGGGAAGACCCACTTCTCGAACCTGAGGATCGGGTAGTCCTTGCTGTCGGGCTGGACTCCTTTCTTCCTCGCGTGCTCAACCATGCTGACCACCAGCTCCTCCGTGATGTGATTGGCACCGGCACCTCCATCCAACATACATTCCACCTGCTTCCCCAGGATCTTCACCACGGTCCGGTACTGGTACCCTCCGGACTCGTTCTGGACGACCTCCCACCAATCCTTCGGCAGATCGTCAAGCTCCGATCCCTGGACCTCCGCCACCGTTGCTCGGCGACGTCTTCAACACTCCGCCAGAGATCACTTCTGAGTTACTGTACTCTCCGATCGTCACGCTAAGTGCAGCGAACGGGTTGATCAGGGAGCTCGCATCCGGCTTCGGCCCCATTGCCAAAGACTGCTGAGTCGCGACTCCTTGCGTCCTTCCGGTCTCTTCGCCGATCACGAGCGCGTGCAGCATATCGCACCCGGACCCCTTCTTGCAGGCGCCGTTCTTCCGGAAGAAAGGGCAGAGGACTTCCTTCTTACTCTTTCCATCATACTTGCCCTTGGAACCGCTCTTCCCTTTAGAATCTCCTTTTCCTTTTCCGGTTCCCTTACCTTTCCCTTTCTGGTCCCCCTTGCCCTTTCCTTCGCCCTTAACCGCGAGAACTGATCCGCTCTCCGCGCGCTGCTTCTTCTCCGCCAGCGCCTTTTTCCGAAGCTCCTTGTCGTGGGAGTAGTGGCACTTGTCTCCCCACGGACAGGTTCCATGATCCCTGTAGTGGAAACACAGCTTCTTGCCGTTCGTGCCTTCTGTGGCCGCCAAAACCTGCTGCTTCGGCGCCTTTGGCTCCTTCGGTTTCTTTGGCTCCTTCTTCGGAGGTTGCTGTTGCCTCTCCGTCTCCGTGGAGTAGACAGCATTCGCAGTCGCCCGATGAGTGGCTTCTCGCTGCTCGACCTCCAGAACCACTCGATGAGCCTCCTCCCATGTCTGAGGTCCTCTCAGCTGGGTCTCACCAGCCCACAACCTCTTGTCACTCCGGATCTCTTTCTGCAGGTGCGCAGGCATCTTGCGAAGATACGACAGGTACAGCTCCCTCTTACTCTTACCCAGGCCAACTGTCTCCAGCTCCGTGACGCTCGCCTCAAAAAGCGGTTCGAACTGGTGCCCTGTCATCTTCCCTTTCGCCAAAGCTACGTGCTCTGCGTCAACTCGTATCTCCCTTTCCTCCGGGCTCTCCGAGAACATGAGATGCTTCGCCTTGATCCGCTTGTACACCTTTTCCGGGTCCTTCTCTATCTCGCCGGCTCGGTAGGCCGACTTATAGAGGTTCGTGAACGTCTTGAGGCGGGACCCCCTGCACCGAGATCTCAGCGCAAGCAGCATCTCCCGATAGTTCATGCCCTTGCAGGAGTTCGCGAGACCACAGTTGTCCTCGAAATGGTCGTAGAACTCGGACACGTCCTTAGAGTCGCTCCTTTCGTCCCCAAGCGTGGGCCATTGCAAGTCTGTTTTTACCGACATAACTTGCGATTGATTACGGCCCTCCAGCGCCTTCATCAAGGCCGCTGTTTGATGCTCCAGCGCGTTCGCGAGCTCTTTCTCAGGAGAGGACGCCTCTGAGGCCGCCCTGTCCTTGTCCTTGTCCTTCTTCAGGGACTCCAGCTCCATCTGCATTGCCACCATCTTGGATCTCAAGGCTACACGCCTTCGTCTCCATCGGTGGGTTCACGGCTCCGCTTCGAACCTCTATTCCGGTCATCATGGAGCTCGTCGGATGGAGTAGAGAACACTTTGTCAGGAGCCGTACTCACTCGGCCTCCCAAGTCCTGGATCAACTCCGCGATCGCGACCGTCGTGAGTCCTTTCTCTTCTGGCTCCTTCGTGTCATCGTTGGCCAGCATGATGAACTGTTCCCTCAAGTGACCAACCATGGTCCTAGGGTCAAAGTCACCCAGAGCTTCGTATCCTTCTTGTATCAACTCTGCCTTCATGATGACTGACCGCAGGTCAGCCGGTCCCACTTCTTGTCCCAGCACTTCTAACGCATGGGAGATCCGTTCGGCCCGCGCCCGATAGGCCGCGAGGCTCTCATACCTCGGATCATGAAGTGCGAACAGCTTCCTTTGCATCTCCGACATGGAGACACCGGTGTATCCCGAAGAGGGAGCCGGGCTAGCTCTGCCCTTCTCCTCCCCTCTTCCACCTTCATCTCTGATAGCCGGCCGGGCTTGCTCACCCGGGGCCTCGCCCGCAAACCCCACTGGTCGCGGCGACGGCCGAGTCCCAACGTCAGGCTCTGCTGGCCCCATAAGAGCTGGGATCGGCCTCAGCCTTGGGCTTCCGGCTCTTCTTCTTCATCTTGTTCTTCTTCTTCTTCAAGGTCTTCAATTCGGTCTTCCCCATATAGCTCCGCCGTCACGGCTCTCCAAAGAGCTACTTCTTCGACCGTAGACATTCCGCGGCCATCCTGCCGGCGGGTCGGTCGACGACCTTCACGCTTCCTCCAGCGCTGCCAAGCCGGGAAGCTCATTTCCTCAGGCCTTGGTACCCTTCCATCTCTGATGCAGTCAAGCAGAGTGACACCAAGTTCTTCGCCTGAAACTTCCTGGCTCATCCTTCAGTAGAGGCTGCCCACACAAGCCTTTTACTGCGGTGTGCTTACAAGGGTCAGGGAGTTCAGATTTCCCAGAACAGCCCCCAACTGTGAGAGGCGTCAATCCTAACCAAGGACTAACCCAGAATCCACGTCTCACCCGTGTCCCGACTCTCTGGCACACCCGCGAAGCGGCTCGTTGTTTTCACAGGCAGCGCACTCATTCACCGTGCGCATGTGGCTTGAGCCAAAATAGGCACGCCACTCCAACTTCCTCAAGGTGGACATGTCAACTCGCAAGACATGTCCACTCATGCAACCTCAAGCAAAAATGGCTCACTTACCAAAGCCTAATGCCTATGGCTGCAATGACAAAATCATGCTCGAGAATGCCAAGATCTGCAGTATGTATGTATGTATGTATGTATGTATGTATGTATGTAAATTGGTAGGCGTTTGTTATGGTATGGTATGGTTATGGTATGGTATGGGTATGGTTTGTTTTATGGTCGATGTATGTATGTATGTATGTATTTTTTAATTTATATGTATGTATGGTATTAATGTATGTTACTGTAATGTAATGTAATGTACATGTTATGTAATGTATGTAATGTATGATAAGGTATGTATGTATGTAATTGTAATGTATGTCATGTATTGTTAATGCAAAGTATTGTATGTATGAATGTTTATGTATGTATGTCTGTATGATTTGTTTGTCTGTCTGTATGCCTGCCTGCCTGTCTCTCTGTCTCTCTGTCTCTCGGTCTCTCTGTCTCTCTGTCTCTCTGTCTCTCGGTCTCTCTGTCTCTCTGTCTCTCTGTCTCTCTGTCTCTCTGTCTCTCTGTCTCTCTGTCTCTCTGTCTCTCTGTCTCTCTGTCTCTCTGTCTCTCTGTCTCTCTGTCTCTCTGTCTCTCTGTCTCTCTGTCTCTATGTCTCTCTGTCTCTCTGTCTCTCTGTCTCTCTGTCTCTCTGTCTCTCTGTCTCTCTGTCTCTCTGTCTTTCTGTCTCTCTGTCTCTCTGTCTCTCTATCTCTGTCTCTCTGTCTCTTTGTCTCTCTGTCTCTCTGTCTCTCTGTCTCTCTGTCTCTCTGTCTCTCTGTCTTTCTGTCTCTCTGTCTCTCTGTCTCTCTGTCTCTCTGTCTCTCTGTCTCTCTGTCTCTCTGTCTCTCTGTCTCTCTGTCTCTCTGTCTCTCTGTCTCTCTCTCTCTCTCTTTGTCTCTCTGTCTCTCTGTCTCTCTGTCTCTCTGTCTGTCTGTCTCTCTGTCTCTCTGTCTCTCTGTCTCTCTTTCTCTCTGTCTCTCTGTCTCTCTGTCTCTCTGTCTCTCTGTCTCTCTGTCTCTCTGTCTCTCTGCCTCTCTGCCTCTCTGTCTCTCTGTCTCTCTGTCTCTCTGTCTCTCTGTCTCTCTGTCTCTCTGTCTCTCTGTCTCTCTGTCTCTCTGTCTCTCTGTCTCTCTGTCTCTCTGTCTCTCTGTCTCTCTGTCTCTCTGTCTCTCTGTCTCTCTGTCTCTCTGTGTCTCTGTCTCTCTGTCTCTCTGTCTCTCTGTCTCTCTGTCTCTCTGTCTCTCTGTCTCTCTGTCTGTCTGTCTGTCTGTGTTTTTGTGTGTCTGTCTGTATGTGTGTGGTATGTAATGTATGTATGTATGTATGTATGCAATGTAATGCAATGTAATGTAATGTAATATAATGTAATGTAATGTAATGTAATGTAATGTGTGTGTATGTAATGTATGTATGTATGTATGTACTGTACTGTACTGTACTGTACTGTACTGTACTGTAATGTAATGTAATGTAATGTAATGTAATGTAATGTAATGTATGTAGTGTAGTGTAGTGTAGTGTAGTGTAATGTAATGTAATGTACTGTAGTGCAATGTAATGTAATGTAATGTAATGAATGTATGTACGTATGTTTGTATGTATGTATGTATGTCAATGTATGTAATGTATGTATGTATGTATGTATGTATGTATGTATGTATGTATGTATGTATGTATGTATGTATGTATGTATGTATGTATGTATGTAGGAATGGAATGTAATGCAATGTAATGTAATGTATGTATGTAATGTAGTGTAATGTATTGTAATGTAATGAAATGTAATGTAATGTAACGAAATGTAACGTAATGTATGTATGTTCTGTTCTGTTCTGTTATGTTATGTCATGTTATGCTATGTTATGTAATGCATGTAATGTAATGTAATGAAATGAAATGTAATGTAATTTAATGTAATGTATGTATGTATGTAATGTATGTATGTGTGTAGTGTAGTGTCATGTAATGTAACGCAGTGCAATGCAATGTAACGTAATGTAATGTATATTGTAATGTAATGTATTGCAATGTAAAGTAAAGTAATGTAATGTAATGTACGGTGATGTAATGTAATGTAATGAAATGTGTGTATGTATGTATGAATGTATGTATGTATGTATGTATGTATGTAATGTATGTATGTAATGCAATGTAATGTAGTGTAGTGTAGTGTAGTGTACTGTAGTGTAATGTAATGTAATGTAATGTAATGTATGTAATGTAATGTAATGTATGTATGTATGTATGTATGTATCTATGTATGTATGTATGTATGTATGTATTGAATGTATGTAATGTATGTATGTAATGTAATGTAATGTAATGTAATGTAATGTAATGTAATGTAATGTGTGTAATGTAATGTAATGTAGTGTAATGTAATGTACTGTAATGTAATGTAATGTAATGCAATGTAATGTAATGCATGAATGTATGTATGTAATGCAATGTAATGTAATGTAATGTAATGTACTGTAATGTAATGTAATGTAATGTAATGTAATGTAATGTAATGTAATGTAATGTAATGTACTGTAATGTAATGTAAGGTAAGGTAAGGTAACGTAATGTATGTATGTGTGTAATGTAATGTAATGTAATGTAATGTAATGTAATGTATGTTTGTTTTTATGTATGTGTATGTATGTATGTGTGTAATGTAATGTAATGTAATGTAATGTAATGTAATGTAATGTAATGTAATGTAATGTAATGTAATGTAATGTAATGTAATGTAATGTAATGTAATGTAATGTAATGTATGTAATGTATGTATGTATGTATGTATGCATGTATGTATGTATGTATGTATGTAATTATGTATGTATGTATGTATGTATGTATGTATGTATGTATGTATGTATGTATGTATGTAATGTATGTATGTATGTATGTATGTATGTATGTATGTATGTATGTATGTATGTATGTATGTATGTATGTATGTATGTATGTATGTATGTATGTAATGAATGTATGTATGTATGTATGTAATGAATGTATGTATGTATGTATGTATGTATGTAATGTATGTATGTATGTAATGTAATGTAATGTAATGTAATGTCATTTAATTCAATGTAATGTAATGTAATGTAATGTATGAATGTATGTAATGTAATGTAATGTAATGTAATGTAATCGATTTATGTGTGTACTGTAATGTAATGTAATGAAGTATGTATGTATGTACGTACGTACGTATGTATGTATGTATGTATGTATGTATGTATGTAATGTATGTATGTATGTAATGTATGTATGTATGTAGGTATGTATGTATGTAACGTATGTATGTATGTAATGTAACGTAATGTAAGGTCATGTAATTCAATGTAATGTAATGTAATGCAATGTATGAATGTATGTAATGTAATGTAATGTAATGTAATGTAATGTAATGTCATGTACTGTAATGTAATGTAATGTAATGTAATGTAATGTAATCTATTTATGTGTGTACTGTAATGTAATGTAATGTAATGAAGTACGTATGTATGTATGTATTTATGTACGTACGTATGTATGTGTGTATGTATGTATGTATGTATGTATGTATGTAAGTCAATGTATGTCAATGTATGTATGTATGTATGTATGTATGTATGTATGTATGTGTGTATGTAAGTCAATGTATGTCAATGTACGTATGTATGTAATGTAATGTAATGGAATGTAATGTAATGTAATGTACTGTAGTGTAGTGTAGTGTAGTGTAATGTAATGTAATGTAATGTAATGTATGTATGTATGTATGTATGTATGTATGTATGTATGTATGTATGTAATGTAACAGAGGGGGACGTTGTGGAGGCCTGCGTTTTCTCACACTATTTTTTTGGATTTTAAGACATTCATGTTCAAAAGCACCTCCTCCCGAAAATTAAGTACAAGACGCTTGGGCATTGTGGGTTCCAGGAAAAAGCGTAGATGATACATTTCTTCATCTAGAGTCGACATGTAGAAGGAGAGCTGCCGGGGGGGGGGGGGTGGCGAAACACAAAAACGGAATCATATTTCTATATGGTTCTACGGGCCCGTATCTAAACATGAAACCGCGTTAATCATTTTCTGCCGTAGCTTGGCTCTTTCTTGGGGGAGAGTCTCCTTGTATGGGAGACCCTCCCACTTGCCTTGAGTGCGGAGGCAAGTGGGGGCCCCCGGCAGGCAGCTGGTGCGCTGTCTGCCGGGCCTACGTCCGCATCGGGGTGCTCCTGAAGGACCGGAATCTCCCGGTGACCTGGGAGATCCAGCGGCTCAGGCAGCTCTCGGGGAGATCCTGGCGGACGTGGTGTTGGCGGAGGCGATCCCAGGCCAGGGAGGGCAGAGCTGGGAGCCCAGGGGCTCCTGGTGAGGAGAAAGCAGAGGAGGCCGCAAAGAAAGGCGAGGATCGCTCAAGGAGCCGAAAGAGGAGGCGCAGGTCGAGGAGCAGGAAAAGGACTAAGGGCAGTCGCAAGAGCCGCTCCCGGGCAAGGGACTAATTATAAGAGGAGGGCAGACCGCACTCCCAGTGCTAGGCCGCGGAGTTCAGGACAGGGAAGCATCCCCAGAACAGAAGAGGTACCTGTGTTGCCCCCGGAGGACACAGTCTTGGACAAGGTCAAGAAGGAGACATCATCGAGTGAGGATCTGGAGGAGTCGCCGGCTCCGGCTGTGAGGCCGCCAGTGGGCAGGAGCTCAGCCTAAGTGGTTTGGCAAGAACAAGCGGGTCACGAAGCGGATCAAGCAGGCTCACTATAGGGAGAACTACTTGCCCCGTTGAGAGGAGCAATGCCTCCCAAAGCAAAGTCCAAGGCGAGGGCTCGGGCGAAAGCCGGAGGCCTCAGGAGGCCCGCAGGTGCGGGTGATGTGATGAGAAGGCCAGCAGGGACTGGAGGCGTGGGGGCCGACCCCGTGCGCCGACCAGTTGATGCGCGGAGGAGAGATGTTGATGGTGAATATGAGGAGAAGGAATTCTCAACAAGGTGGTGATCACAAAGGGCTCATACTGGAAAGAGGAGATCGTCCTGGCCATCAAGGTGATTGGCTGCGAGTTCGAAGGACGTGAAGTTTATTTGGCTGGGTGGTCCCGGACAAGGCGCTCCCGCAGCGCTTAAAGGGAAAGGTGGTTCATTTGGTTTCTCGCGCGACTTCGGTTTGGCGGATTCGCCTGGGGGGCGCGGGGCGGGCATCACTTCCTTCCGGTTTGGCGTGAAGGGAGTGATGTTCGGGGCCCCTAAAGAATGTGCCCAAGGATGGGCCGGCCAGGGAGGCCTTTGTACTCTGGGTCGAGTACTCGAACTTGCGTTTCTTTATTAATTTGACAACTTCCGGCTTGCTGGTGCATACAAGGAGAGCGGTTGAGTGGTTTTTGTATATGTATATTTTTTCTTTCGGCCCCCCCCCCCCACCCCCCACCCCCACCCCCAGCCCCCAGAGGATTTGGGTCGCCTTTAGCTTTTGCTCCCCTACCAGTTCTTGGCTCCTATTTGCAAACTCCTTGGATGTTCTGTTGCTTACACAACTTCCTTGAACATGATGCGGAACATGATGATGCAAATGATGATGCAAATGATGATGATGATGATGATGATGATGATGATGAAGAACATGAACATGATGAACATGATGATGAAAATGATGATGACGATGATGATGAAAATAGTGATGATGATGAACATGAACATGATGATGAAGAACACCACCATCATCACTTTCATCATCATTATGGTCATCATGATCATCGTCCATCATCTTTTTGATCATCATGTTCATCATCCTGATAATATTCATCACTACGCATCCTTATTATCACCAGCATTTAACGTCATCTCCGCAGCATCAGCAGTAGTTATCATGACAACGCATCCTTTGCATTTCCAGTCGAGTCTAACGGCACACTTGAAACGTATATCCATCATCATTTTCATCATCATGTTCATCGTTCATTATCATCAGCATGTTCATCATCATCATCATCATCATCATCATCATCATCATCATTTTCATCATCATTTTCACCATCATTTTCATCATCATGTTCATCATCATCATGTTCATCCTCATCCTCATCATCATCATCATCATTTGCAAGACTCACTTGCCTCTCTTGGTTAGACCTGACTTGTTTGCTAGGCCACTATATTTTAGAAATTGAGATATGACAAGCCTCTGGTTCTACTGGTGATGCAAGCTTGGAAGTGGCTGCTAAAAGCAGTGTTAGCTACAATATTCTCTGCAACTAGCACCCACATTGATTCCTGCTATGCTTTCGCCTTTCATGAGCCAGCACATGTGGCAATAATGTGTAGTATTCTCATCCTTGTGCATCACACTCTCCATGGCAATTCAATAGGGTAGAATAGGATAGAACGTGTTTGCGTAAGTGGCCCTGACATACAACTACGTCTGTCATAGCTTGGGCCAAAATGCAGCAGTGACAGCAGGCTGCCAGCTTGCTATTGGTTAACACGGGGAGCTTCTCACGCGCCAGAAACGGAGTGATCAAAAATGTTTTCATGTAGCTCAGGCATTTCTTGCTTGTTCCCGAATGCCAGCAGAAGGGTTCCCGTTTAGAGGTCGGGGGTCTGGGGGTTAGGACGTGCCCAGAAGTCGTTGAATTTACGCCCCCAAGCGTTCGCAAGCGTTCGAAAGCGTTTGAGAGCGTCCGCAAGCGTCCGTATGTGTTCGCGAGTGTCGCGGTTGCAGTTCCAACGCAGGAAGCGAAAAACGTGCCATTTCGATGACTTGAAGCGTATCATTTTTCGTGCCCCTGTGCGGAAATCGCAGATCTTAGCATGTCAGACGTTGTCTTGCTGCGCAGGCGCAGTGTTTTGTGAAGGTTCATGTTTGCGTAGCAAATCCATTGTGATTCGCGTTTCGGGGGTCGTCATTTTGAGGTGTTTTTGCTTGGAATGCGCGCGCAAGCGTTTCTTCGAATGTCGTTTTCGCTGGCGCAAGAAATCGGTCGAAATCATTCTGGCGCTACAGTCTCGTGCTAGTCTTGGAGGCGTGCAGTAAATGTGAAAGTTGGATTTCGTGGCAGGCGCAGCAGTTTGGATGATTTTGAGTACGTGGCACTCCTGAGGCGCGCTAAAGTTTTTGGACAACTTTGACGAGCCACCGTGTCCGTTGGCCGACAAAGCTCGCAATCGTCGGCCAGCGAGTGTTTTTCGACGAGTAGCTGCTGGGCAAGCGAGAGACCCGCAAGAGGTGAAAATGCAAACCTGGACTCGCACTTGCGTTAGCCACCTAGTATGCAAGCTT
The DNA here is from genome assembly GCA_963377175.1 of Effrenium voratum. Classification (NCBI taxonomy): domain Eukaryota; class Dinophyceae; order Suessiales; family Symbiodiniaceae; genus Effrenium; species Effrenium voratum. Next base: position 23,903 of record CAUJNA010002232.1, on the reverse strand, counting down.
TGACTTGGAGATACGGGCGATCTCGATACTAATCTTGCTTTGCTTTTTGGCAACGTGCCCCTGCATGCTTTCCTACTGGAAGGGACAGGTGACTTTGTCTCAAACTATGGTTGCCCTTTGATTTCCCTTGCAACAAACCCCCAAAATGGGCACATGGCACAGGCCTCTCCATTCTGAATGAAGGCAAGCCAAACAGTTGGGGCCACCGGCGGGTCGACCCATGACAATGTCTGCAATCCCTTGCGTTCCCGGAAAAAACAGCCAGATCCTGAACCACTCCCGGGGGCTCAACATGTCCGCTTCCTCAACCATGTCCAAAATCCCCTTGGTACTGTTCAAAAGCAGTTGTTGGGATGGGTCCTGGAAAGGGGAATCTTAGTTTGGGAAACACCAATGTGGGTTGCTGAATCTCGATTCAGAGTTGCGAGACATTCTCGGTGGAACTGTTCGGTGCTTCAACTGTCCAGGAAGACAACAGGGAGATCGCTTCCGGGTGGAAAATGACCGCAGGCAAAAAACATGACAGACTCAATTGTGGTTTCGCAACCCAACCTTGTTCTCAAAAAGGACCCAAAAGAAAACCAAAAGGAAAACCAAACGGGAAACCGAGAGGGAAACCAAAAGGAAAACCAAAAAGGACAACTCGAAAGGGCGAAATGGAACGATCCGAGATGTTTTTGCTACGTCGTGATGTGAAATGTGTGTGTTTGTCAGGTCATGTCTCAAGTTTTTGCCCGGTGCGTTCTTTCGGCAACCCTTTCACATTTCACATTGCTTTCAATGTGGCCCCGAGTGGCAGGCACAGCAAGCAAACGTGCCTCAGCCAACTTTGAGAAAACTCTTTGCTGGCAGCAGCTCTTTCACACACTTGGTGAACGCCAGCCACAAAACAGCAGTGACTGACCACACATGCCGCTCGGGCACTCTTTTAGAGGGGCGCGCAGCCATCATCGCGCAAGCTGCAGCCCTGGAGCGTGGTCTCGCTGGCGGAGAGCGCGGCGTTCGTGGCGTACGAGGCCAGCAGCGTCGTGTCGGCCTTGGCGCCCTGGAGCGCTGAGACTGCGCTGACGACGAAGGCCTCGGTGGCGAGACCCAGCAGGGCATTTGCTATCTTGTTGTCTACCTCCAGCGGTGTGTCCAACCCGTCCACCGTGGAGAGCAGTGCGGCCTTGCTCCCCGTCTGGTGGCGAAATAAGTTTCCCAGCTGGCGCTCGTGATAGCAAATGGCGCTCGCGTGTCCGCATTCGGGTTCAGGCCAAGCGGGCAGCCGCCTGTTGTTGAGTGTTATCAGTTTTCTTGGAGAACCGTGGCGCAGAAGGTGAGAAAACATTGCACCCTCCTTGAGGCAGTCAGTTTTGTGAGTGGCTTGCTTTTTCCTTTGGGTGGGCGCCTTGTCAGATCCTTTTTTGCTGGAAGTAGCATCTTGGATTTCAGTCGAATAAATTATGAGGCCCTTTCCCCCACTTCCTGCTGAATCCTTCCCTTGTCAATGAAATGCGCTTGCCAGCGGCTGCTATCCTCGGTGATGGAACTTTTCCATTGGCCCTGGCTGGCTAGTAGCCGTCTCCCCACATGACAAGCTGCATGAACTACAGATTCTTGGTGCCATGGCAAGGAGGCAGCCTGCAAGTGTGCTTTCCAGTTCCAATTCAAACTGGTGGCACGCAACGGCTGATATGGCTGGAGGTAAGAGATCTCCTTCTGCAGCCTCCGTAATTGACAGGCACAATCACTGCAAAGTAGATCTCCTACGGTTACCCCAAGAAAGCCTTACACCTTATGTTCATAGAACAACAATGGAACACCGAAATGCTTTGTACTACATGAAAAGCACTGTTTTTCATCAAATTTACGCAGGCCTCCACAGCATCCCGCACTCCAATGTAATGTATGTATGTATGTATGTATGTATGTATGTATGTATGTATGTATGTATGTATGTATGTATGTATGTATGTATGTATGTATGTATGTATGTATGTGTGTATGTTTGTTTGTTTGTTTGTTTGTTTGTTTGTTTGTTTGTTTGTTTGTTTGTTTGTTTGTTTGTTTGTATGCATGCATGCATGCATGCATGCATGCATGCATGCATGCATGTGTGTAATGGTTTTTTTTGTTTCGTTTTGTTTTGTTATGTTATGCTATGTTTTGTATGTAATGCTATTTTAAGTCATGTAATGTAGCATAATGTACAGTACTGTGATGTAATGTAATGTGAAGCGATGTGATGTGATTTGATGTGATGCGACGTGACGTGACGTGATGTGACGTGATGTGATGTGATGTGGTCATGTCATGTAATGTAATGTCATGCAACGCAATGCAAATTTATGTTATGTTTCTTACGTAACGCAACGTAGCGTACTGCTAAGAATCTCCCGGCCACAGGCGAAAATCCCATGGGCAGGTTCTGAGGGTCACCCTGTTCTCTTCCCCTTGTTTCAGGTGCCTCGAAACCTTTGGGGGATTGTTGTTGTGTGAACAGCCGACAGATGCATATGGATGCTTTGGCTCAAGACTAAGATCCAACAGAGTGCTGTAAAGAGACAAAAGATCCGCTGTTGCAGGCAGTTGTGAGACAACGTAGGCCATACCAACCTTACACCCTTACTTACTCCGACCCCCACCGCACGGCCTTTCAACCCCACGGGATTCGAACCCCAATTACCTTGTCTTTGACTTCGTGGTTGGATCGCCTCCTGGCAGGTTATCAGCCGTAAGCTTACAGTGGTCCCAGCGGAGGACTGCAACTTCGGTACTACACAACCCTTTTGCATCATATTTACAGCCTTACAATGGATTCTTCCGGAAGCCCAGGGACTGCAACCTTCGGCAATGACAGTTCCAGTGGTTCTACAGCTATGTTCGCTGCACCGGCAATTGCGGACTCTCCGGACACACAACAAAGTGCAAGTTCTGGTGTCAGCCACGACCGTTCGCGTTCCTCCTGGAGGGAAGTTGGTCACAATGTGTGGTCAAAGGACGGAGAAAAGAAGAGATCATCATCGGCCTCACTATCCACACCAAGAAGGAGCGTGAAAGCCGTCACGAGTCATGAGTCCTGACAGAAAAGAGAAAGGGCGATCGAAGTCGCCACAGGCTCAAGTCCGCCAAAGATCACCCAGGAGAACAAGATCCTCAGGCAGGAAGTGGAAGAGGCTACGCGCAATTTGGCTTTGCTACAGGAGTCATATGATAGTCAACAACGTGACGACCATAGCAATGTTACGCGCATTCAGGAACTGGAACGGAGAGATGGTATTTCGGAACAGCAAGTAGTTCACATCCTCAAAAGATCCGACGAACAACTTCGAGAGGCTGCTCAACACATCGATATTCAACGTGGGAAGACACAACTATCCGAAGATCAAGCGCATCATCTTGTGAAGATCTATGGAGAGTATCAGGAAGAAGCCCGTCATAAAGTCCTCCAGTCCGACAAGCGACACCATGAGATGGTCGCAATCGTTGATCTTCTTGAACATCGAATCAGATGTGAGGAGGAGAACGCATTGGTTAGCAAAAACAGAGTTGAGCAAGATTCTGAGATAGCACAATGCCAGGCAATGATCAACTCCTACCAGACGAAGATCAATACGGACTCGCAGAAGGAGGAGAACACTATTCGTGGTTTGCGCGAGAGACTGGAAACAGCATTGTTGCCATAATTAACAATGGCCATTGACGACGAGCCATAAGGTACATTGGTGAGCAAAGCGAACGGCGCTATCAGGCACGCTGAACAGGAAGCCCAATGCGCACGAATTGCTGCAAATGAAAGGGATGAATTGTATCTGATCGGCCAACGTGCAGTGCAGGAACGTGACGCGAAGATGAATGAGGAGATCCAGATTGCGAGAGATCGAGCTCATAAAGGAAATGTACTGTATGAAAGAGATCAGGAGTTCGACGACGTGATTCGCGAACTCGCAGCATCAAGGAGCGACGCACAATCTGGTTCCCTCAGTCAAAGGCACAACGCGAGATATCAACTGGCGGGGACGAACAGAGAGCTGGAGAGTGAGAACACTACGCACGACATCTGGGGGGCGGACTCCAATGATCGTGGACGAGCTCTACTGAGGGACTGTTAAACGCCATAATTCGAAGGCCCGTAAAAGTAATTGTTCAGGTAACGCTCTATCAGGCTAAGGTGGCGACTTCTAGTTCTAGTGTACAGGCGCCCAACGTTCCAAGATGAAGTGATTTTCGCATCGGACCGGTTCTGTTTTGTTTCCTGTTTACCAAGACCCAAGGATACAGGCACATATCAACCAACTTCATGAGGCAGCGGGATCTATTCCAAATATTACATTTGGTTCAGCTGGCAATCATCGAGGTGGCCCGCCTGGTCTCGGTTATCGCAACATGTGTGGTAAGGTCAAGGACGTGTTCCTGTCCCGACCACGGCAAGAGGACCGAACCCACCTGATCCACCTGATGACGATGATGACGACGACGACGATGAGGACGAATCGTATGAAGAAGATGACGAACGTTGTCGCAGCAGGAGATCACCACGGAGAAAAAGGTCGAGGGATCGTCAAGGTCACAACAATGATCGACCAGGGATCTCACGGAAGGAAGCTGAGAAAGCCAACGTACCTCCATGGCCGAAGATCACGAAGCTGGATAGCTGGAAGATGGCACTCACGATGAACGTCGCATCAGCCGATCCTGACACTGAAGCATGGATGTCGTGGTTATCGTGTGCTTTCGTGGTAAATCCTGACCTTGCTTATTGGCAGATTCGGGAGGCGAACGAGTTGCAATGATGGATATCAAACTGGCCCTGGCACTTCAGATGATGCTCAGAAGCGCGCCTGACGATGCGAAGGACGTGGTTCATGATGCACAATTGCACGCCGAACGACGACAAAGAGAAAACAGGTAGATCACGAGAAGAAGGGCAAAGGAAAAGGCAAAGGGAAAAGCATGAGTCCCGTTGCAAAGAAGGAGTGGCCATGTGTTTTCCATCATACGAAAGAAGGAGGATGTCTTAAAGGCAAAGAATGTCTATATTCCCACAATCCCAAGCACAAGCGCAAGCTGGACACAGAGAAAGGCCAGGGCAAAGGCGGCGGTAAAGCTGCAAGGACTCCTTCACCGAAGAGGGACGGGGTCTGCTATGCGTGGAGGGAAGGAAAATGCACAAAAGGGGATCAGCGCAAATACAAACAGCACCAAACGCCCAGGAACAGCCAAAGGCAAAAGCCAAGCCCAAAGCAGCAGCTCCAGCCGTTGTGCGGAAGGTTCACCTCGCAATGCCCGCAATCACCGTCAAGAGCGCCGCGACTTCGGAAGTCAAGAAGGAAGGACAACAAGAACGCTGAGAAAGTTAAAGCCGAATTCAAGACTGTGTATCACGATAGCGATGCAGAAGACGCCGCGAGCGAATCTTCTTGATGGTCAGGTGAGACTGAGATACCCGAGAAGCACGTGTGGTTTCAGGAGATACTTGACAACGACGTGAGCGAGGAGGTGGAATACCTTAAGAACGAGGACGAACAGTGGCGGATCAATTCGTGGTGGTACAAAGGAAGTCATGAGGACAAATCGCAAGCAACCACGAAACCGATCGACGCCAATCCGTTCAAGACGTATGATCATCGACGGCGCCTGGCGTATAGTCGCAAGAAAGCACTCATCAGAGCTGAGATTATGAGCAAGGCGGCTAACGATGTATATCGGACTCACAAGATGCCAATGAACAAGGAGCAAACCTTCACTTTCGAGTATGACAAGGAGAATGACGAGATTGCGGAAGGGGTCGTGCAATGGAAGAGGAAGCACGGACAACCTATCAGTCTATTCGCCCTGTCTGCGAACCAATGCAAGGGAGTAAAATGGCTGATGGACACAGGATGCGGTCATGACCTGATCGGCAGATCCAAGGCGACCTCCCTCGGTGTTGACATCGTTCAGGACAAGGACGAGATTGTCTTCCAAACGGCAAATGGTACTACGTCCACTTCGGATTCTATCACGGTCGACGGTGTATGAAGATGGGATTCTTTCCGCTGGATGTGTGGGCGCCTGAGAAGGAGATGGTTCATCACCTATTTGGTTGGAGACTGGAATGCAAGGAGCAATCGTCATCGGCCCGAGTCTGAAGACATCATCGAGCACTTGAAGATGCTCAAGGAGGTTATCGGAGCCGTCGAGATAGCGATGATGGAGAAGTAGCAGAAGCAGACGCAGAAACATGCGCTTGCTGGGGAGGAGGATGGTGTTGATGATGGAGAATACCTGAGCCCTATGAAGATTTCGGCCCGCCTGGCGGAGCGGGAGAGGCTTGAGGACGTGGGCCCGAGCGGGTGAGGACGAAGCTGAGCGTGAAGGTGATGACAGGTGTTGAAGTCGACATCTACGAAGGTGCATCCATCAAGAAGAGAATCGGTACACTGAAGGATGATGCCAATACCCTGACACATTTGTTGAGGCATAGGTATCGAAACCCGTTCTGCGAATCATGCGTAAAGGCGAAGATGAGGCACGTCAGATCCAATTCCGGTGCCTCTCAACGTGAAGTCAAGATGTTCGGCGACTTGATCAGTTGAAGCCGCAGGGGACGCCGAAAACAACGACAAGTACGTCATAGAGATATATATATATATATACCGGCATCATCATGGGCTATCCAATTGGACGTAGGAATACCGTCACGGTGATCAACAGCGTCAAACATTTTGCTGGTAGGCGGAAGATCAAACAGGTCTACTCGGACGACGCCCCGGAGTTCATCAACGCATGTTCTGAACTGAAGATACCTCATGGTTTATCGCTTCCGGGCAAGAGGCAGAACAATTCGCTTGCTGAACGTACGAACCAGTTCATCGTGGATCAAACCACTGCATGTCTTGTTCACGCTGGACTTCCAACGTGCTGCTGGATCTACGCAATCACTGCACTGTGTCACCTGATGAACGTAGAGGAAATCAATGGTTCGAGTGCATGGTTTCGATTGCATGGTGAACATTTCAAGGGTGAAAAGAGCCCATGTGGCGCATTGGTTGAATTCAGACCGAGCGATGCAAGAGGTGACAAGAGAGAGAAGTTTGAACCAAAGGGGGAAACCGGTATTTTCGCTGGCCATAACCTGAGTTCTGGTCTTCACTGGGCACGTCGAGCCTGGACTCTCACAAGCTTCGCCGGCGCTGACCTTTCTACAAGGAAGGCGAAAATTCCACCTCGACTACGCCAACCGCATCAGACCGAGAGGATCGTGCTCAAGTTACCAATATCGTTTCCCGTTCAGGAACAGAGAAATTAAACTCTTGAAGGAATTGAGGAGATTCGAGGGGAAGATGGCGGAGACATCCATCTGGACCAAACGATTGAGGATGAAGACCCCGATCCCACTCTATTGCAGGATATAGATCAGGGACAACTCGATGAGATCGAGGTGATCGCTGGGATCATGCATGATGAGAAAGGTGAGGACGCCGAGCCGGGAAGTCCGGAACACAAGAGCGCCGTTGATCATATAGCTGACCTACCCCTGTCTGCACAGGAAAGGCAAAAGATGGTATCATATACAGGAACGATCTTGGCAAGACGGTCAAGATTGATGTTCGTGGGAGACCCTATGGCAGGATTCACACCTGAAGAATGGGCAACTGCCCTTGTTTAAGGTCCCTCAAAACCTTTGAAGGATTGTTGTTGTGTGAGCAGCCGACAGATGCGTATGGATGCTTTGGCTCAAGACTAAGACCCAACAGAGTGCTGTAAAGAGACAAAAGGGCCGCGATCCGCTGTTGCAGGCAGTTGTGAGCACGGGATTCGAACCCCAGTTACCTTGTCTTTGACTTCGTGGTTGGATCGCCTCCTGGCGCGTGCCGTAACATAATGCTATGTAATGTGATCGAATGTAATGTTATTCTGGTATGTTATGTTATGTATGTATGTGTGATGTGCGTATGTATGTATGTATGTATGTATGTATGTGTATGGTGTGGTATGGTATGGTATAGTATGTAATTATGTAGGTCAGTATGCATGTTATGTGTGTAATGTAATGTGATGCAATGTATTGTAATGTAACGCAATGTAGTGTACTGTAATGCAACGTAGTGTAATTGTGTATATATGTATGTGTGTATTTTTGTATGTACGAATGTAATTTAATGTAAGGTAGTGTACTGCAATGCAATGTAAGGCATCGTACTGTTCTGTAATGGGGTGTAATGTAATGTATTGTAATGTGTGTGTGTGAGTGTATGTGTGTATGTGTGTATGTGTGTACATACGGAAACATTTGTGGTTGTTTGTCGGTCCGTCGGTCTATTTGTATGTAGGTAGGTAGGTGGGTATGTGTCACACACACACACGCATGCACACAGGCACATACCTACATACAGACACACACACACACGCATCATACACACACACATACGCACACGCACACACGTACACACATACAGACAGACACACAGAGACAGACGCACCTACACACACACGTACACGTCATACACAGACACAGAAACACACACACGCACACACACACACACACATACACACACACACACGTACACAAACATGTACACGTACACCTACACATTCACACGCACAGACATACACACATTCATTCACATATACAGGCATACACATACATACGTACGTACGTACATACAGACATACACACATACGTGCGTACGCACGTACATACAGACATGCATACAGACATACAGACATACGTACACACTAGCGAAGCTAGAGACGGCTAGCAACCCTCATTCCAGCAGCATGCCGGAACAAACAAGGTTCGGGCAAAGCAACAGTTGCAGATGCAGCAGTCTGGAAGCAACAAGATGACCATACATACAGACATACGTACACAGTAGCGAAGCCAGACAGTCAGCTACCAACCCCCATTCCGGCAACATGCCCGAACAAACGAGGTTCGGGCAAAGCAGCAGTTGCGCGGCTTACGCAGATGCAGCAGTCTGGAAGCAACAAGATGACATGTTGAGGACGCTAGACGATTGGTTGGCGTTGATCAATGGTTCTTTGGCGTGACGTCGCTGATTTGCCAGCATGTGTCCTGTATTCCCGGGCCGTATCGGGTCAGACATTGTGCAAACCAGTTTCGCATGGCAAGGTATGGCCTCATTCAAGGTGGGATCCAAGTCGGGCCCAACACAGCATGCAACAGCAAACTTCTGAGTTAAACGAGCTGGCCACAACGCCTGAGCGCTTCACAAACAAGTTTTCCGCGGATCAAAAAAGCGGCCCAAATCCAATGCTGCAGCGGAGGCGGCTTTTGTGCCGCATTGTTGCTGTGGAGTGTCGTGCCGGGCTGCTCCTTCAGGCGCCGGTAAAAGTGGAGGTTGAAGTGAGCAATGTTAAAGAGTCCAGGTGCGGCATTGCATTCTCAACACGTCATGAGATGTGGAAACCAAAAATGTGTCAGGCGTCTCCAATTGGAGCCCCAACTTAGAGAATGAGGTTCCTGACAGACCAGAACTCACCAGGCGCCCTTGTTTGGTTGTGGCAACAAGCGCATGGCAACTCGGCTCTAGGATTCTGAGTTCTTCGCGCACGGGAAGAATGCATTGGCATCGGAACCAGTTTGTGTTGATCTCAGTTTCTCTCAATATCGTCAGACTTTGCTCTCCTCTCTCTTTGATCCACCTTCTGTCGTCGATGTCCCTGCCAGATTTTCATAGGAGCAGCGCCGAGGTGCCGTTGCCCTGCAGACCACCGCAAGGGCCTTGCAAAGCGCTGGGGAGGGCGCTGGGAATGGCGAGTGAGCGAGTGAGCGAGTGAGCAAGTGAGCGAGGGAGCGAGGGAGCGAGGGAGCGAGGGAGTGAGGGACTGAGGGAGCGAGTGAGAGAGGGAGCGAGGGGGAGCGAGGGAGCGAGTGAGCAAGTGCGGGAGGGAGCAAGTGAGGAGGAAGCGAGTGAGGAAGGGAGCGAGTGAGGAGGGAGCGAGTGAGAAGGGAGCGAGTGAGGGAGGCAGCGAGTGAGGGAGGGAGCGAGTGAGGAGGGAGCGAGGGAGCGAGGGAGCGAGTGAGCGAGGGAGCGAGGGAGCGAGTGAGCAAGTGAGGGAGGGAGCAAGTGAGGAGGGAGCGAGTCAGGAAGGGAGCGAGTGAGGGAGGGAGCGAGTGACGGAGGGAGCGAGGGAGGGAGGGAGCGAGTGAGGAGGGAGCGAGTGAGAAGGGAGCGAGCGAGTGAGGGAGGGAGCGAGTGAGGGAGGGAGCGAGTGAGGAGGGAGCGAGTGAGGAGGTGGAGCGAGCGAGCGAGTGAGGCAGTGAGTGAGTGAGTGAGTGAGTGAGTGAGTGAGTGAGTGAGTGAGTGAGTGAGTGAGTGAGTGAGTGAGTGAGTGAGTGAGTGAGTGAGTGAGTGAGTGAGTGAGTGAGTGAGTGAGTGAGTGAGTGAGTGAGTGAGTGAGTGAGTGAGTGAGTGAGTGAGTGAGTGAGTGAGTGAGTGAGTGAGTGAGTGAGTGAGTGAGTGAGTGAGTGAGTGAGTGAGTGAGTGAGTGAGTGAGTGAGTGAGTGAGTGAGTGAGTGAGTGAGTGAGTGAGTGAGTGAGTGAGTGAGTGAGTGAGTGAGTGAGTGAGTGAGTGAGTGAGTGAGTGAGTGAGTGAGTGAGTGAGTGAGTGAGTGAGTGAGTGAGTGAGTGAGTGAGTGAGTGAGTGAGTGAGTGAGTGAGTGAGTGAGTGAGTGAGTGAGTGAGTGAGTGAGTGAGTGAGTGAGTGAGTGAGTGAGTGAGTGAGTGAGTGAGTGAGTGAGTGAGTGAGTGAGTGAGTGAGTGAGTGAGTGAGCGGGTGAGCCAGCGGGTGAGCCAGCGGGTGAGCGAGCGAGTGAGCGAGTGAGCGAGTGAGCGAGGGAGCGAGTGAGCGAGGGAGCGAGGGAGAGAGTGAGGGAGGGAGCGAGTGAGGAGGGAGCGAGTGAGGGAGACAGCAAGTCAAGAAGGGAGCAAGTGAGGAGGGAGCGAGTGAGGCAGGGAGCGCGTGAGGGAGGGAGCGAGTGAGAGAGGGAGGGAGTGAGAGAGTGAGTGAGTGTGAGAGTGAGTGTGGGAGTGAGTGTGGGAGTGAGTGCGAGAGTGAGTGTGAGAGTGAGAGGTGAGAGGGTGAGAGTGGGAGAGTGAGAGTGAGAGAGTGAGAGTGAGAGACTGAGAGTGAGAGACTGAGTGAGAGTGAGAGAGTGAGAGTGGGAGAGTGAGAGTGAGAGAGTGAGAGTGAGAGACTGAGAGTGAGAGACTGAGAGTGAGAGTGTGACGAGAGTGATTTTGGGAGTGAGAGTGATTGGGAGTGAGAGTGATTGGGAGTGAGAGTGATTGGGAGTGAGCGTGATTGGGAGTGAGAGTGATTGGGAGTGAGAGTGATTGGGAGTGAGAGTGATCGGGAGTGAGAGTGATTGGGAGTGAGAGTGGTTGGGAGCGAGAGTGATTGGGAGTGTGA
>CAUJNA010002232.1:0-7500 GCA_963377175.1 Effrenium voratum | reverse complement strand
CAAAGAAAGTGCCTTGCATGTTGTTCCATGACCAGTGAAATTCGCTAGCAAATTGTTGCGTGTAGCGACCATGTTCAGGGTTTGCTAGCAGCGTTCAACATTTGCAAAAAGTCTCATGTAAGGAGCATCCATTCTGAGCTGTTGCCATGCCCAAAGCGAAGAGCAGACAGCTGACAACCCAAGCAGGTAGGTGCAAAGCCCTGGGTTTGCAGCCAACCCCTCCCTTGCGGGTGGTTTGGTTCTGGTTTGGTTCTGTTTAGTTCGGATTGACAAATTGGCTAACATTGACTGATTCGGGTTGGATTTCGGCACCTCCGGCATCACCGCTGTTTAGCCAAGGAACATTTTTCTGCTTACTAAAGGAAGATGTCACTCTGGTCCGTAGACGAAGCTGGATGTCGTTTTAGTTCATGGAGTAAATTCCTCCAGCATCAGTGGTGTGTGAAATTGGTTAACGTGTTTAGACAAGGAGACATTGTTTTATGAGGGAGCTGCCTTTCCGCTGACACGGTTTCCAACCTCAAGTTTATAAAGTCACTCGGGCGTCAGGAATCCTTACGAATTGAATTGCGAAACTGCACCGCTTGAGCCCGACGTGACTTGTTCTTCTTTTGACAGCCTTTGTTGACTAAAGGTGGTTGACACGTCCAGCGTCATCCGTGTTTTTTGTCAGGTTTTCTTCTTGCCAAACGTAGACGGCGATTTGGCCCATAGACTAAATTGGTCGGCACGCCTCGCCAAACTGCAAGTCTCTCGAGCCTGGCTCCAGACACCTCTCACATCTTCCAACAGGTTGCTATCGACAATTCGCCAATTCGACTTTCGTACATGTGCGTTAAGGCCGTTAAGGTTTCATATTTGCATAAAGCGATGTGTCTCCTTGCCCCAAATCCGTTCAATTCCAGCGACCGCGTTTTGGGATTTGCAGCTACAGTGTGACGAGATCAGAGGCGTATGAGAAGATCTGCTTGCCGAGCCCAAAGGAAGGTCAGGCTAAGCTTTGCGTAGCTTTGCGTAGCTTCTTGCACTTCTTGGGTGTGCCTTTGCTTATGCGTGACCGCAGGGAAGATGCGACAAACCATGGAGCTGCCAGCTGCAGCCATTGCACTCGGGGCTCGTTCCTCAGACTTGAGCGTAGCAGTGTGGCGGTCGTAATGCCAGAGACTTGCCAGTATTGTCTGCTGGTCTGGTCTGTGAAAGGTCAGAGCGAGAAGAACTCCACGGGCAGGCAAGGGCATGGGTTGAAGAGAAGGCTTCAGGAGATTGCGCCAGGCAGCCACAAAAGCTCCAGGGCCTTGCGCTCGGAGACCGTTTCAACATGATTTCAACAGCGGGAGCGTTGGAGGACGTGCACGCGTTTGGTTTTTCAAGGAGTTCGACAGCTGGTGGGGGGATTAAAAGAAAATGCTGAAGGCTTAGGAAGTTTCAGAGACTTCTGTCCCCTTTGTGACCAGGCATTGGGCGAGCTATCCTTACAGGCGAGCTAATGACAGTAGCTATCAGGTCAGATATCGAGCCCTGCGATGTTTGTCCAGCCTGGATCCTTTCCCCGAGCAAGGCAGGCTTCAGCAACAGCGGTCAAGTATCTCAGAAAGCCGTGCCAACCCACTGAGACCAGACCCTTTTGGACCACTTAAATTGTAGGCAAAAGCTTGGCAGTTTTTCCGGAGCGAGTGCTCGCATATGCCGTTCTCTGGTGTTGGTGAGACCATGACAATGTTTTGGAGATGCACACATGTTGCAACCGCCAAAAAGCATTTGCTAGCAAAGGCGACCTGGAAACGCAGTTCTTGAGCTTTGCTGTTTGTTTTTACCGGGACGGTTTGCTTGCTTGCTCCGTTAGGTGGTTGCTCGCACTGATGTTTTCCGTGCTGCGTTTTATGCGACACGCTCTTTACTTATGGCCGATCTCCTATTGTGCCTAGACACATGTTCCTGCTTCTTGGGGTATGACTTCGGGCGGCGCAGTGTAGCTTGTGACTGGTTCTGTGCTTTGCCTAGAATTTTCTTTGCATGTTGACGGCACAGACTCAGCGGAGGGACATGTTGAGAGCGTTCGCGCGACTTGCAGGGCATGCTTGGCTGTGCGGAAACGTCAACAAGTGGCAGCTGCAAATTTGCTCTAAGGGACGCCCAGAAGTCCAGGAGGCACCGGGCATGTCCTGGATGCAGTTTGTGTGTTGGGCACGCTGCGCTTTCCGAGCGCGGCGAAACAAAGATGCTGCAAGCCAGACTGACTGGCAACGGCAGGTTGCAGATGCAGCCCAAGGCTCAGCCAGGATCCAGCTTTAGGCCAAACGGCAAACCTCAAGGGCTCTGCTTTCTGTCAAGCAAGTCACCCGGCTCCCAGGCAACGACGCACACACGCCGGTTTGCTGACCGCCGGAAGCTGGAGAGATGCCATGGGCATCGGTGTATTAGCTTGGCTTCAAGCTTTTCACTTCAGGGTTGCCGCCCTGCGCTAACTCCAAGGCTAGCAATGCAGGTTGAGGTTAATGGCGGAGCAATTGTTCAGCTTGCGAAGGTGTACTTGTGCGCTTGCAAGTGGAGCGCAGTATATTCGCGCATTGGTGTTTGCAATTTGCGCAGCGACCATGTTGTTTGGCTTCAGCTTGTGATGTCGTTTGAGCCAGCTCTCACAAACAGCAAACCACTCCAAGTGTGTCTGAAAAAGCAAGAGTATGGTTGAATCGCTGCGGCAACAGCAAGCTGGTTGATTGTAAACACGCGCGTTTCAGGGTCAAGTTTACAACCATCCCGCGATGAGTGGACCAATGCAAACAAATAGCGCGCGCCTTTGACATGACACTAGGAGGTTAGGAGGTTGGTCTATAATAAACCCAACCCAACCCCAATCCAACCCAAACCCAACCCAACCCAACCCCCCCCCCCAACCCAACCCCCCCCACCCCCCACCCCCACCCCCCCCCCCCCCCCCCCCCCCCCACCCCCCCCACCCCACCCCCCCACCCCCCCCACCCCCCCTACCCACCCACCCACCCACCACCCACTCAGTCGGAAGGCAAAGCCCAGGCAGCCCAGGCGTGCGCCCCTTTGGGCCTCCTTGCAAACCTGGTGCAAGAAAGTGTTTCACATTTCAACAGTGGACAACACCAAAATGCTACTCAAGGGAAGGGGGCATTGCCGGAAGATTGACCACGTCACAGCAGAAAAGTGAGGTCCTCGCAAGGCACCTTGCAGATAGGGTTTGGAAGTCGTACCTGGTTTCCTCGCTCCATGTCGGACCCAGAGCCCCCAGCGCAAGTCCTCAACACATTCGCAAGTGCCTCGCCCGCCAATCTCCTCCATGATTTCCTCGCTGGTTCTGTTCATACTCTGCGCAAGCACCTGCACTCGCTCCAATTTATCGGTTTCAGGCGCGGCGTGTTCTAGAACACACACAAAACTACACAAGAGCAACAAGACACAAAGGAATTCTTCTTCTCAAGCTCTACTTTAAACTCTAACTTCTGGTTGAACTGGTCTCCTTAGAAAACAACCCTGCTTTCCAGCCACACTCGTTTCTAGCATTTGTTGGGAAGTTGTGGCAAAGGCCAATCGAACTCTTTCCTTCAACTCCTATTTGGAAAGGAGTTCCGATTTGAGTTTTTGACAGAAGATAGAAATTTCAGCGAGCTATGTTCCTTAATACATGCTGTTCAAACTGAGGCTTCAGTTTGCAGCGAAGTCCGATCTGGAAAGGAATTCGTACATAGATCTGATCTACTTTTTAAGTCTGTTCTTGGCGTGCAACCCTCAGTGTTCCTGATCAGTTTGATGCCTCGCAGGAGCGGCTGTGGAATGTGATGACAAACCCCAAGGCTGGTCGCGTGTTGTGCTGGCACAGTCATGAGCGCGCTTTGGTTGGGTTATTTTGTTTCGCGTTGTGCGCGCAGATTTCCGAGCGCGAAGTTGTTGGTGTTTGGGAGGTGCTAGTTGCCTGTTTGTGTGACGAGAAGCCTGCCAGTGACTTTTGCTTTGTTGAAAGATCTCGCATGCGTGGAGCCTTTTCCCACTCCGCGCACGTTCTTCGTTGAACTTGCTGAGCTCGTCTCTTACCCAGGTCACGCTGCCGCAGCCCCCCCTCCCCTGCGCAGAGAAAAACTTCGCAGGCAGAGGCGGACCTCAAGATCGCAGACTGAAGAAAGTGACCGCTGAACAGACGGGGCTCCAAGCAACAGGCGTCCGAGCGGACCAGCAAGTCAGGGTAGCAGGTGCTCTAGCCTGTTGCGCGCTTCCGTGTGTAGGGCTTGAGCTCGTGCCGCCTCCTACACGGCGCCGCTGAGCGCCGTGCGTGCTTTACCTGTCAAGTACTTTGACGAAATCCTTCGCGAATGCAGTGCTGAGCAGATAGCGAGGACTTCTTCACTGACAGAAAACCTTCGACGAATTCAAAATTTTATTTGCGCAGGCGATGTCGCGACGCTGAGCGTTCCTGGCGCTTTGGTTCCGCTGGTGTACCAGGGCTCAGCGCCTTTTTGGCGCTGCCTTCTCGCGTAGGTTGCCAGTTCGATTCTATCGGAGTTTGCTTCGAACTTTTTGTGCGCATCATTGTGGGCAGCTGCCTGGGGTTAATCCTTGCCGGCTCCAAACCGCACTTTCTTGCAGTACTTATTTGCAACTTTGGCTGCAGGTTCGCTGTGCCAGCTTGTCCGACAAGGCCAGCCTGGTTGCCCCGCAACTCTGGCTAGCTGTTTGGGCAGGACGAGAGCGCAACGGTTGTGTTCCATGTTCAGGTAGGATACGAGCGCGATCGCCAAATGCCAGCACGCATCGAGGCCTGTTCTCAGCGCATGCCTGCATACATTTGGATTGCTGCGTCAGGGTATCAAGCCGTTGATGCTGTACAAGCTCTACACTGGACCATGGCGACTTGATGTCTAAGGAGCGAGGCGTCATCAGACAAGCGAAATGCAGAGTTCGTTTAGAGGGCAAATTGTGTGTTTGCAGGTTCTGCCTTCAATGCCGCGGATTTGAATCAGCCACTGCGTCTGGCTGATAGTTGCCTGTCTGTGAAACTTGATTCCTCCTGGCTCGCATGTGCTTTCCGGAGCTGACTGAGAGGTCACTCCCTACGCACCCGTTCGGACTACAACTCCCACAGGTCACCCAAGGTGAGCTAGCTGGGCAGTTTGATGTTCCCTAAATCTGAAACATTCAGATGTTTAATACTATTGGATACAAAATCGATGAAGAAATCACTCAAGAAAAATGTAACTCACATAATATGTATAAGCAATGAGAACCATGTGTAAGAAAACTCACACAATACACATATATAAAAATATAGATACACGTTCCAGACCAAGGACCTTTCGGCAATCAGTTTGTATCAGGTACATACCAGCTTAAAGCCCTTTTACTGCCCGTAGAGTTCAGACTCGCCGCAGAGAAAAGACCTTGCTGCGCCCGCCCTCAGCACATATTCGCACATTGTATTGGCCAGATATATATTGAAGCAAACCATGTTCTACCTGCAGAGCCCAGAGAATAAGAAAAGTGAAGATCATTTATGCGAGCGCATGACAGACGATGACAGAGCACTTATAGGGCCACCAAGGCTTCTACAACATCATCCCTCATCGGGGCCGCGCGACACAAGTAAGGGCTTCTCAGAAACAATTTCGAGTGTGGCTTGACAATGAGGGTTTGACGGGACATTTGCCACACGTTGGAGCAGGGATGAAGAAGGCTGCCTACAGGCCGAAAGACGGGGGAATATTCTGCCGACAAGAGAAGGCCATCAAACCAACCCCGCCCAAATCAATTGGACCACAGGTATGTCACAACCGTCAGACCGACGCGAGGAAGACAGCCTAGGAACCCAATCAGCGAATTGTACTGTGAAATCATGAGCGGGATTGAAATCAGGATCGCCCGGGTGCCTGGTCAACAAGCCGACCCTGATATTGTTCCCATGCTGCCACAAGGCGTATGATGATGGATCACCAATGCCGCCGGGACGTGCGTGCGCTGCGCAGATGGTCGAAGTTATGGCTTCCATAAGGATATGAGGGGTGTGTCAGGGCAAGCGCAGGACACGCAAGATATGAATCTCATGACCTCCTTGGCCAACACAATGTGTGAACAGTGCAAACTGACGGCCCAAACGCCAACGGTCTGCGAAACACACAGAACACCCCACCCCACACCCCGCCCCACACAGCTGGGGGTCTACAGCCTGGATTGTATCTACACACACATGTATATATATATATATGTAAATAACTAATTATATATATTAAGCTAGCGACGCTGGCGGGCGACCAACGATATAAATTGTAGTTCTAATTGTTTTGTTGCTGTTCTTGGCGCCTGTCGTTCTTTCTTTCTTCTTCTTCCCTTCCTTCCTTCTTCCCTT
The DNA here is from genome assembly GCA_963377175.1 of Effrenium voratum. NCBI lineage: Eukaryota > Dinophyceae > Suessiales > Symbiodiniaceae > Effrenium > Effrenium voratum. The sequence continues at coordinate 1,139 of CAUJNA010002232.1, read as the reverse complement.
CGTTCCTTCGTTCCTTCTTTCCTTCTTTCCCTCCCTTCCATCGTTGTTTTTCTTTCTTTCGTTCTTTCTTGCCTGATTTCCTTCGGCCCTTCCTTCCTTTTTTTCCTTTTTTCTTTTTTACTTCTTTCCCTCATTTCTTTTTTCCTTTCCTTTCCGTTCCTCTCCTTTCCTCTCCTTTTCTTTCCTTTCCTTTGTTTCCTTTTTCTCGAAAGCGTTGCGAAGGGTTCTTCCGGTAAAATCGCCAGCCTTATCACACAGCTAAACTTGCACGAGCCAACTTGCACGAGCCAACTTGCACAGCCAACTTACACGAGCCAACTTACACGAGCCAACTTGCACGAGCCAACTTGCACGAGCCAACTTGCACAGCCAACTTACACGAGCCAACTTACACGAGCCAACTTGTCACGTGCCAACTTGCCCGAGCCAACTTGCATGAGTCAACTTGCACGAGCCAACTTACACGAGCCAAGTTGCACGAGAACAATCTGCACGAGATATCTGCCTGCAGCAGGCTGCGCAAGCTTCGACAAGAACTCGCTCAAGCTGGAGAGCCTTGCAATGTCTTGACGTACTGCGTTGGGGGCATCAATCGAAGCCCCGCTATGCTCTGCGCGTGGCTCATTGTGGCGCACGGCATGACCGCGGAGGCCGCCGTCGCGCAGCCTCTTCAGGCGAGACCTTCCCTGCGGCCGTGGAGCGGCAGGGACTACACCCTATGGGCGCAGAGAGCACGCGACGATGTTCTGGCTCACACAAGTCTAAAGACGCGTGACGCTTTCTGCTCGCAGCCACACGCGCTGACGAGCTCTCGCGCGCCGGCGGCGGACGCGGTCTGTGCGTAGCTGCGCGGCGAGCTATGCAGTTCTGTCGAAGGCCACTTACGAATGAGAAAACGGAAGCAGATACACGTGCATGAAACCGACGCCCACGCGCGCACACACACGCACACCCACACGCCTACACCTACACACACACACGCACGCACGCACACACACACACAACACACACACACACACGCACGCACGCACGCACACGCACACGCACACGCACACGCACACGCACACGCACACGCACACGCACACGCACACGCACACACACACACACACACACCCACACACACACACACACACAACCAC
>CAUJNA010002231.1:0-39780 GCA_963377175.1 Effrenium voratum | reverse complement strand
CCGAAATTGGGTAGCTGTTCTGAGGTCCTTGTTGGTGTTGCTTCCCAAGTTCCATTGATCGCCATTTGGCTCAAGACACAATTGAGGTTCAAGATCTGATGTGTGACTGCATACATACGTGATCGGCATTGAGAGCGAAAACACTTCGCTTGCGCTGCATTCGTCAGGACCACTGTTGTAACTATCATTCCTTCTCCCTTACAACGTTTACACGGGTTCGGCTATAACAGCATCGTCCGTATACACCTTTCTACGTGGTTGGTATTACAGCTTGAGGGTTCGGTGCATAGCGTCCCACGGGACGTCACCTTGCCGTCTCTTGACAGGTTGTCAGCCGTATCGACAAGCTCTACACTGGACAGGGAGACAGCTGGTTTATTGCGGGTGCAGGGACAATAAAGGAACGATAACCTACACAGTACAATGGCGTCTTCAGCGAGCCCAAGTACTGCAACTTTTGGGAACAGCAGCTCAGAGGGATCCAATGGATTGATGGCTCTTCCTGCGGTGATGGATGTGGTTGCAGATTCACAGGATGAACCTGGGAGCGGAGGTTCCGCGCTATTCAGCGACATATCTACTCCCACAAGATCATGGAAGCAGATCGATGTTCATCGGGAGTCGAAGAAAAGAGAATCCCCACCGAGAAGATCATCATCTTCGCCTGCGACACCACGGACGTCGCAGAAAGGCGTGAGATCGACGTCGAAGGGTGGGAGGTCAAAATCACCCACCAGTGCAGATTTTCGCGCCGTGATCAAAGAGAAGAATAAGATGGAGGTGGAGATCGGGGAGTATCAGAAGACACTTGATGAAATGTCGGCAGCAATGGCGAATCTTAACCAAGAAGACTATGGAAGCACCATCCGGATCCAGGAGCTGGAAAGACGATGCGAGATTGCCAGCAAGCAGTCGGGACATCTAGTGAGTCACCACCAACACCACATGGCTGAGGCATGGCGCAAGTTTGAGGAGGAAGCCCAACAGATGCGCAAGGTGGAGATGAACGCATTTCAGTACGGGGAGAAGAAAGACATGGAGTCGAATATTATGATGCAACAGATGAGGCAAGCTGAAGGAACTATCATGGAGCAGAAGCGGGAGATTGCATTGATGAAATCCTACATGGCAAGCGAGAAGTCGGCCGCGCAGGGATCAGCTATACGTGCAAATCAGATACACCGTGAGGCTTCACAACAGATATCAGCTTATCAGCAACAGATCAGAGGCATAGAATCTTCTACATCTATCGAGAAGTTCAACGAGGAGGAGATGGTCCAAAGTCTGAAATCACAGTTGGAGCATGCACTCGTCAAGCGCCCCGAGACGTGCTCTTTGGAGGACTCCAGGGAACAGCTGATGACGAGGCTGAATGACGTTACAGTGTTTGCGGAACAGGAATCGAAGAGAGCAGAGTGCTTGCTTCGCGAAAAAGAAGAGATCGTCAAACAGTATGAGTCCGACGTGTCGATGAAGGACCAGATGATTGCTGTCGAAGGTGGTCATCGTCAGGATGCGATCTTTGAGTTAGCCCAGGTCAAAGAAGAGAAACAAGAGGAACGGTGCACGATGGACGAGAAGTCGAAGGAGGCTGAGTACTGGAGATTGACAGCTAAGGGAATTTACGATGAGTACCTCGAGGAGATGCATGAGCTTCAGAGACAACTGAAGGAAAGAGAGGCGACGCTCAAGCAAGAAGAGAGTTTTGTACGCCAACTCGATGCTGACAACGAGGAACTACGTGCACACAAGAAGCTGGAGATACAGGAAGCCTCCAGCAGCAAAGATGGACATCGTGAACGAGCAGTAGTGAAACGCGCTGAGGGAGGAACCCAGGCTAATTCAAATAGGATAGACAAGAAGGTGGCTGGGTTAGTCCCGTCATCGTCTTCAAATCAAATCCCTAATTCGTCGCTGATGCCAGGTTCGATCCTCTTTCCGTCTTTCGGTGATCCAATGATCGATGTACACTATCCCAGATGCAAGGGGTTGTTGGGCATGTCCCACAATCCACTACTACGACTGGTGGTGGTCATGGGGGGGGAAACAACGGTACTACGCCCCATTGGATTACGGTGGATTCCCGCCCAATGGGAATGGGCAGGGAGCGGGTCGACGTCAGTTGAGCCTCGCTGGTGGCGGAGGAGGACCTCCGGATGATCCACCCGATGATGAGGATGAGGACGACGACGACGAAGGAGATGAAGAAGACGAGGAAGAAGAAGAGGAAGAAGACGATCGGACACGGAGGAGACGAAGGAGATCGAGAGATAACCGAGAGATCAAGAATGATCGACCGAGAATCTCGAGGAAAGAGGCCGAGAGAGTATCTGTTCCGGCCTGGCCAAAGATCCATCAACTTGATACCTGGAAGATGCAACTGCTGATGAATGTTCTGAGCGCATGTGCGGATCCAGATACCGACGCATGGACGAAATGGCTGGAGCAGGCTCTTGGGTTGAACCCAGACCTGGATTTGCTTAGCGATTCAGGTGGCGACAGTTTTGCTACGATAGATATTAAGATGGCCATGGGCATGCAGAACATGCTGAAACAAGCACCTGACGAAGCCAAGGACGTATACCTCGATGCTACACGACACTCTGAACTACGACATCAACAAGGGGTGATCGTGAAGGGACGAGAGTGGGTGGCATTAGTTATGCAATCATTCAGAACTTCCGATAGAACGGATCTTGTCTACCACATCGAGCATCTATTCAACCTTGACTTTCCTGGCGACAAGAACTTGGTCATGTTCAGGAACAAATGGTATGATTTGCTGCTGAAGATGAGGAGCGAGGACAGACCCAGTAAGCTGGCTCTCAGAGACATCCTTTACAGGAAGATCAAAGGGAGCAAGAAGATGGAGTTCGGCCTCAATGCCTACCATAGACTACCGGACAAGCATCCTCAGAAGACGTATGAATTCTTATTGGCGTTGATCGACTATCAGATCAAGGCAGATCGGGAAGACCTGATGCTCGACATGAAGGAGAAATCGGTCAAGTCGATGATGAAGTCAGGCGGGAAGGATGCGGCTCCAGCAACTGGCAAACAGGAGAACCAGGGTGGCAAGGGCAGAAAGGGGAAACCCGGTGGACCTGATGCCGCTCCTGTGCTCCCAAAAGCCAAGGCAAAGGGCCACGCTGGCAAGAACGGCAAGTCCGACGGTGCCAGCGACAGAGGCAAGAGTCCGGGCGGAAGCAAGGATAACCCCTGCTGGTACCACTTCAAATCGGCGAAGGGGTGCGTGAAAGGGAATGAATGCACTTTTTCCCACAGCAAGAAGACGGAGCATAAGTTGGAGAGCATGTCCAAGGGGAAAGGAAAGGGCAAATCCAAGTCCAGATCATCGTCACCAAAGAGGGATGATGGAGCATGCTTCGCGTTTCAGAAGGGGAAGTGCGATAGGGGAAGCGCTTGTAAGTACAGGCATGAGCTCATCAAGAACAATTCAGCTCCAGCAACGTCAAATGACAAGGCGCAAGCCAAGTCGAAGGCTGCCGCCAAAGCCGCAGCGCCTGCCATTGCGAGGAGGGCCATCGCAATGCCCGCGATAGTCCTGAAGCAATCGGCTCCTGCAGGGAAGGTAAGCTTCAAGAAGGACGTTGATCAGGTCGAACCGGACGAAGCCGAGACTGTCTACCACGAGCACGATGACGACGCGATGAGCGAATCATCGAGATGGTCTGGCGAGTCCGAGATCCCCGAGAAAATGGTGTGGTTCAAGGAAGTGCTCGACGTCGACGAGAATGGGGAGATCACCTACCTCGAAGACGAGAGAAGGCAATGGGAACGAAAAGGGGAATGGTACGGTTATGAGGACAATGAGAATGAGCCTTATCAGTACGTGTACGTCGACGAGAAGAAGTTCAAAGCAGTGATCATCGTGAATTATCAGCCTACCAAGTCCAACGATCATTGATACGTGCGAAGATACTGAGAGAAGTGGTGGATGATGTATATAAGAAGCACTACTTCCCGGTGACCAAGGAGAGCAGCATAATGTTCGAGTATGATCGGAACAAGGACGAGATCAAGGAATCGGCTGTCGACTGGAAGAAGCAGCATGGTATGCCGAAGAACGTTTTCGCCATGTCAACGTGCATCAGCAAACGGGTGAAATGGTTGATGGACACCGGATGTGGTCATGATCTCATCGGAAGAGCCAAGGCGAAGAGCCTGGGTGTCGACATCGTGAAAGATGACGACGAGATCGTGTTCCAGACCGCGAATGGTTCCACTTCCACATCTGATGTGGCCAAGATAGTCGTGGACGAGTTGGACGAGACTGTCGAGCCGCATGTATTGGATGAGACACCCACGGTATTGTCAGTGGGGAGGAGATGCATGAAGATGGGTTATGCATTTCACTGGATGCCTGGTAAACTACCTTTCATGGTTACGCCAAAGCAGGGATTCGTGCACTTGCAGGTCAAGGACGACATCCCGTACCTAGTGAGTGATGGTAAACTTCGGAGTAACAGGCATCGCCCTACGATAGACGACCTCAAGGAGCACTTTTCGGAAGTATTGGCGATGGTAACGAACGACGAGGCAGATCAGGGAGGTGACGATGAGAACGACGTCACACCCGCCGCTGTCGGTGAGTCCGCAGAGGCCGAGGGCGAACACCACGACGGGGCATTCGACTTCGGGCCACCCGGAGGAGCCGGTCCGGTACGTCCGCCTCCCGTGGCTGAGGAAATACCTGTAGATGTTGGGTCAGTCCCGCATCGACATGGTGATGCCGAAGCTCACGAGGAAGAGGTTGATGAAGATGATCCAGATGCCGGAATCGAAGTAGACGTGTACGAAGGATCATCAATAAAGAGGAAAGTGGGAGTCCTCAAGAAGGACGCCAACTCCATAGCTCATTTGCTTACACACAGATACCGAAATCCCTTCTGCGAATCATGCGTCAAGGCAAAGATGAGACACTTCAGATCACGAACGGGAGCATTCAAAAGAGAAGTGAAGACGTTCGGTGACCTGGTGACGTTCGACTTTGTGACGGCATCAGGAGATCATGAAGTGGAAGGCAGGTATGCGCTCATCATCCGGGACATATATACCGGAATTATCATGGCTTATCCCACCGCGAGAAGAGACACTGACTCAGTCGTCAGGGCTATCAAGCACTTCTGCGGGAGGAGGAAAATCAAGCAGGTATATTCGGATGACGGCCCGGAACTGATCAATGCGTGCGTGGAGCTGAAGCTGAACCACGACCTATCGCTGCCTGGACGGCCGCAGAACAATTCCCTTGCTGAAAGAACAAATCAATTCATCATTGACCAGACTTCGGCTTGTCTAGTACATGCCGGTCTACCCACGTGTTATTGGGTGCAGGCCATCACCACTCTGTGCCATCTCATGAACATCGAAGAGGTGAACGGATCGAGTGCATGGATGAGGCTGCATGGCGAGGAGTTCAAGGGCGAGAAGATACCTTTTGGTGCGCTAGTGGACTTCAAGCCGAGCGAAGCACGAGGGGGGAAAGAGGGAGAAGTTCGAGCCGAGAGGGGAAACTGGTATATTTGCTGGATATGTGTTGAGCACCGGTATGCATTGGGCAAACAAGTATCGTGCTTGGGCACTTACTGCATTTGCGGGTGCAGAGCTGAACATCAAGAAGGCAAAGGTTCCACCTCGGTTGAGAATGCCACATCAGACGGAGAGGATGATTCTGAAATCTCCTCTGACATTCCCAATACAACAGAAGTACAAGGTTGCCAACGAGACTTTGGAAGGAATAGAGATGTCTATCGATGCAATCGGTCTGGATGCACGTGACCGCCTGATCGAGGATGAGGACTACGAGCCTGAATTGTTGCAGAGTGACGAGAAGCGACTGCTTGACGATGAAGTCGATCAGATCGCTGGTCTACTGCTCGACGATGGCCCGGAGGTAATCGCCGGAGATCGGGGGGATCATGCAGGAGAAGAAGATGCTAGACCGAGCTCCTCAAAAGGGAAAGGAGATGGACACTCTAAGGGCGATGAGAAGGTTGCGAAGTCCGACCTTCCACACGTGTCAGTTGGGCTACCCGGGGATGGTATCACGTACGTCAACGACGATGGCAAGGAGGTTAAGATCGACAAGGCCGGGAGACCGTATCCTGTCGGGAAGGACGGATTCAGGCTAATGAAGACATCGAGACCTCCAGAGTTCACTCCTGAAGAATGGAAGATGATGAGTAAATATTACACCAAGGAAGAGAAGGCCGAGGTGAAGGGCGGTGGCAAAAGGAAAGGGGAAGATCCCAAGAGTAAAGAGTCTGATATTTCCGCGCCGGCAGAGGCACGGACATTACAGATGCCCGGTGGTAAGAGAATTCGAGCGATGCTTCGGAACCGCTGGGGTGGAGTAGAATGGCAGTACAATTGGGGATTGCGGAAGAACATATCAAAGATCAAGAACCCAATGGATGGGAAGCACTTGGCTGAGCTTGAATGGGTCAGGATTGTTGTTAATCCTGTCGACGGGGTGGTTGTTCTCATGGATTCCAAACAGTCCCAAGACGTCATGAGACGAAACGTTCAGCTTGAGAAAGAATTTGAGTGTCTGGTGGTAATTTATGCCTGGAAGTTCAAGTCTGAGGAGCGATCAAAGTCGACTCCAAACTGGACGAAGGCGGTTGCATCAGTCATGGAGAGTCATAAAGACGAAGCTGAGACAGCATCGGGGACGGATCCATCGGTCGACGAATCGACGGACCTCACCTGGTATGAATGGGAGGAGTCTGCTGAGATAGTTTCTGGAAAAGTGCCACTCGCTATGCCTGCCATAGGCGAGGACGGTGAAGCCAAGAAGTACCCATCGATGCCGTGCGTGACTTCTGAGCGAATACAGCACAGAGAGAAAGCTGTGAAAGTTGTACGATTCTTCGACGCTTTAGTATCCAGGCCGGTAGGCCGGAAAGAGATGTTGACCAACCCTGATGCATAGGCATCAATGAAGAAAGAGTGGTCGGGATTAATCGACCAGGGGGTCTTCGATCTTGGCGCGGTGCGTGAATATGACGCTGTAGCCAGAGAAGCAAAAGCGAAGGGGGAGGAAATACACATGGCTCGCGCACATGGCATTTGCGTTGAAAAGCACTCACAGTTGCCTGTTGGTGATCCTAAGAGGAAGTTCAAGGGTAGAGGCGTGTTGCTGGGGAACCAAGTGAAGAACCAAAGCTTTGAGGCTGCGATGTTTCAAGATTTGGGGAACTCTCCTGCTTCATTTGAAGCCTCGCGTTGGGCGGATTTTCTGGGTTGTCATGATGGCTGGGATGTGCAGATGGCCGACGCTGTTCAGGCGTACATACAGGCCACCTTGAGAGGCACGCCGTGTTGGATTGAATTGCCACCGGAGGCCGTGCCAAGTGAATGCAAATGGGATAAGTACAGAAGACCAGTCGTCCCGTTGAGGAAGGCGCTGTACGGACACCCAGATGCGGGAACATTTTGGGAGCAGCACTGCGATGAGTCGGTGCGTGCCGTTGGTTTTGAGCCCATCGGCGAAGAATGGCCTTCAGTGTACATTCATGAAAAGCTCCAGCTTGTTCTGGTTGTGTATGTCGACGACTTCAAAATGGCAGGGCCGCAGAAGAACCTTGCCCAAGGGTGGAGCATGTTGCGTACACGTTTGAAGATTGAGCCCGAGACTGGACTTGACATGTACCTTGGTTGCAATCAAAGCAAGGGAAACGTCACTCTCGGGAACGGACACCGAGTAACAACGGTGACCTATGACATGGAACAGTTCCTACGTTCCTGTGTCGACCGCTATCTTGAAGTGGCGGGCGACGTGAAGTTGAATAAGGTTGTCACCCCTGAGTTGCATGAAGAAACAAAGAATCACGTCTCACGGAAGCCTGCCAGAGAGGGGCCGTCAGTCGTGTGCAATTGGTGTAACAATCTTGTGCCCACCGACGGTTCTGCCACAGTGCCGGACCAACGGGGAGGGACTCCTGAGTTGGCCATGAAGGAGCCCGTGCGTGGACACCTTGCTCCGCATGCCGCTAGCGTACTGATGAAGTTGCTGTACGGTGCGCGGATTGCTCGCTTCGATTTGTTGCGGCAAGTGAATCGCCTAGCACGGAACGTGCATAGGTGGACTGACTCCGATGATCGGGGTTTGCATCACTTGATGTGCTATGTGCATCATACCAAACATTGGCGCATGGTCGGTTGGGTTGGAGACCCTATGGACGATGTGCACTTGGCCTTGTATGCGGACGCTGACTTTGCGGGATGCATTGACTCGCTGCGTTCCACCTCCGGTGGACACTTGAATATACAAGGGCCTAATACCCGGTTTCCGTTGTCTGGCAGCTCTAAAAGACAGGGTTGTGTGAGTCACTCCACTCCCGAGGCCGAGATTGTTGCGGCCGATGTTGCCATGAGATCGATGGGTATGCCCGCTCTCAAGTTGGTAGAGCGGATTCTCAAGAAGTCACCGAACTTTGTGTTCTATGACGATAACAAGGCTATGATCGGTGTCGTGCGATCGGGGAGAAACCCCACGATGCGCCACCTTGAGAGAAGCCATGGTGTTAGCATTTCGTGGATGCATGAGATGTTCACACGTGATTACATGTACTTGGCGTATGAGGTCACCGACAGGATGGCGGCCGACATCTACACCAAGGCGTTCAATGATGGGCGCAAATGGAAACATGCATGTTTGCAGATTGGTCTACTTGACCCGAGCTTGCTGTCTGACCCGGATACCCTCAAGGCGCTCACACCCACGTGTGATCCCATAAAGGGGACCGTGCAGACCGCTTCGGGAACAGTTGACGGAGTTCCAACATTTCCGTACACACACATTCCGATCATGCCCCCGGACCTATGGTGGTCTGGATTAACATCTAAAGAGGGATTGCATGAGCATGAAGGACATGATCCGGTTGTTGTTGCCAAGGGACCCAGATTGATGCGTATGAAACCTCCACTCGCGGTTATGACACCGTTTGGGAGCAAGTGGCTTCGTTCCACTTGGTTTCTGAAGAATGGGTCATGGCTCAAAGTTGAGGATAGAGTTGACCCGGGGCTACAATGTGTGCGAATTGATGGTTGGGTTGAACGCGCAGTTTGGCAGTTTCATCCCGTACCGGTCGCTGCACCGGCGCGGGAACGGTCTCCACGACCACGACCAATTCACGTCGGGTCCGGGGATGTTGACATGCAGTCCGTGCTGGCCGCATTTGTTGAAGAACTGTCGAACGAGCGCATAGAGTTGAAGTGTGTTAACGACCTTGCTTTGGAAACGTTGCTCCGATTGAAATTGCTCATGCGTTGTCTGCATATCAATCACGAGCAGCTTGTCCCTGGTCGTTGTTTTGTTCCGTATCGCATTGCGGTGAAGCACAAGCCACAGTTAGCGCCGGGTATTGAACTCGCGATGGTCAAACACGACGGTGGTGTGCTTCGCGCTCCTGTTCATGTCTCGCTTCCTGGTATGAGAACTCGCACAGTCGTCACTCTTTACAGTGTTGACTTGGCTCGGCCCATCGTGCTGATGGCATGTTCCGAACCACGTAACTGGTTCACTGCTCTTGCCCGCCATGACGGGCCGCAGGTTGTCACCATAACTCTGGTTGATGACTTACTGAGCGAGTACGGGGGGAGAATCGCCAGACATGTGCTTACCAAACCTTCCGATTTGTTGTTCTTCGCCGGGCCTTGCACGGGGGGATCATCATGGGCACGCCTCAACAAGACTCGCGGCATTGACACCGCAGAGAAAATCGAGGCCAAACAAAGAGAATTTTGGAGATTATTTGAACGGTTCGTTGAAATTAAACGGCATGCCATGACAAAACGAGCTGCGATTTTGTTTGAGTTGCCTGGAAGTTGTGATTATTGGAAAGATGAGAGACTGCATGAGGTCGTGCATGATGGGACTAGTCACGAGTTTGATGGGTGTCGCTATGGCTTGAAACAAAGATATGCAAAGAAACCCATGCCAATCAAGAAACCATGGAGAGTTGTCTCATGGAACTTTGAACTTGGTGGCTCGTTGTCTAAGAAATGCAATGGAAACCATGAGCATGGACCTTGTGCTGGTCGTGAAACCAAAGAAACCCAGTTGTACACGTCTATAATTGTGGGTGTGATCCTTCGCCGTTTTCGTGCTCGAGCAAGGTGCCTCAAACCGGCACCGTTGAAACTCGCTCTTGCTTGCATTACGCGAAGGAGATCGCGGAAGCACCAAGCTACTGCGAGCGAAATCTGCACCACCCCAACTGCACAACCGAGGTGCTGGGTCAGTCCCGAACCTCTGGTGCATACGGGGAGCTGGGTCAGTCCCGAACCCCAAGCTTCAAGGAGGAGCTGGACGAGTTCGTCACCTCAATCTGAAGCTGGGATCGCATTGGGACAATTCCGTGGCTTCATTTGCAGCTGCTTATTTTGGATTTTCCTGGGTCTGGAGAATATCATCAAGATGACTGCCAATCCGAATGTCGTCAATGCAAATGAGTTCTTCTGCGTGCCTGTTGGGAAATCTAGGCAAGCAGCAATCTTCTTGGGAAATTTGGTGAAGAACGCCATCGAGGAAGGCAAGAGGATACCCAAGAGGATGGAGATGAGCAGCGACCTGGGTATGTGCGTGAAGTGGATCGAGGACATAGGCGTCCCCGCTATTTATGCATACTCTGCGTACTACTCTGCCAAGGGCCGCGGGATGATGAAAGGTGAAGGGCAGTCTATGAGGGTTGCCTTAGAGTTCATCAGCAAAGTTTTCGGACAGCTTTCTGCCGACGAATGTATGCTTGGATGGAGGGAATTCTGCAGCAAGGGAAAGAAGATCGTGTCGGCGCTGAACCAACTTTGCGGTGAGGCAACGATGCTGGCGAAGAACCCCGAGTTGCTCAACGTAACCAAGTACTGCATGGAAGGGGCGGATATGTTGAGATCAATCGCGAACATCTGGGATCTCGCACTAGGCGTGGCCGAGGACAACGATGAACGGTCGTTCAAAGCTGCATTCCACCAGGACACCCCGGTTGGGGAGGTGTACAAAGAATTCATCAGCGACGAGTCATCTAGGGCATCGTCATCGAGAAGGTGGAGGAGCTCCGAGGAGTTCCAGACGACTGCAGAGTTTGAGAGGCACGATCGGAGAATTGCAAAGTACAGAGATCGAAACTGGGGGAAAGTGTTCACGTTGAGCGTGATCAAGGCTCCCAAGATCGACTCCTACGGTCGTGGTTCCAAGGACGACTACCAGAAGAATTGGGACCTTGGGTTGGTCTACCAGAATGAGCTGCAGGCATCGATGAAGAACCTCGCATATGCACTGAGGAGGGATGAGAATGCCAGCCAGAACAACCTATTGCGCTGGATGATCTGTGGGTCAACCCCCAGTGACATCTCTGATGCGTGCATCGGGGCGGTCAATTCGCTCATGTGCGTATCGTTCATCATGAGGAGATTGCAGCCACAACAACGCCACGCTGGCCACGGTGGCCGCCAACTACGGCCTCAAGACGGTGGTGGACCAGCACTCCCTAGACATAGCGGCGAGGATCACGCCGCTGGAGGTGGACACCAAGGTGGCCAACGCTCTCCTGGGGGCCGTCACCGCCGCGGCGCTGGCCTCCGAGCTTGCAAGCAGAGACGCCTCCATCTCGGGGCTGCAGGCCTCCAAGGCGGACGCCAGCGCCCTGACTGCTTACGCCCTGCAGTCTACCGTCGACACTTCCTCAGAGGTGGACTCTAAGATAGCAGCGGCCCTCCTAAACGCAGTCACCACGGCAGCCCTGGACGCCGCCCTCCTCGGCAAGGCGGACGCAAGCGCGCTGGCCTCCCTGCTCTCCACGGTGGACGGGTTGGACACGCCGCTGGAGGTAGACACCAAGATAGCAAATGCCCTGCTGGGTCTCGCCACCGAGGCCTTCGTCGCAGCGCAGCTTGCTAGCCGGGACGCCAGCATCACGGCGCTCCAGGGGGCCAAGGCCGACGCGACGCTGCTGGCCTCATACGCCACGAACGCCGCGCTCTCAGCCAGCGAGACCACGCTCCAGAGCGCCCTCGACGCAATCCTCGCGGAGCTCGCCGCCCTGCAGCTTTCCGGCAGCGGCGGAGTTGTTAACGCGCCGGCCTGGGCGGGCTTCACAACTTGGGAGCTCGTTCGCGGAAGCAACGTCGTTCGCAACCTGCATCTGGAGGCTCCTCTCTCTGCTGCGCTGGCCAACGGCGACGACACGCTGCATCACGGCCGACTGCTACTCCATCGCAGCGGCGGACGCGGCCCTCGCAGCTGCGCTGCTGGCCTACTACATCTCGGCGAAAGTGGACGTGCTGCTGGGCGACGACACGCGCTGCTGGGCGACTACCGAACGGCGAGCGCCCAGGACAGGCGCCATCGCGGGTGCGCTGCGACCGGACCAGGACGTTTTCACACCGCCTCGGCGCTGGTGCATTGCTTGGCTGCCGACCAGGACACGGCAATGGCCTCCAGCCCTGCTCGGCTACTACACCATCGCGCAGGTGGACGGCCTCCTGACGGGCAAGCTGGGCGTGAGAGAGGGGGAGAGAAGGCGCCCGCGTCCTCCACGCGCCGGTCCGCAAGCTTCTTGTTGTACCGGAACTTGTCGGCGTTACAGCCGGAACTCGGTGGCCGGCTGCTTCTCCTCAGCGCTCCGTACACCGTCTCGTGCGGCTGGGCAAAGTAGGCCTGCTGAGCTCCCGGCCGGGAGTCAGGCTGCAGGTGACGATGTTCCAGGGGTTCACAACCAGGGTCAGCGTGTAGCCGTCGACGCTCAGAGCCGCGACGGTGCGTGGCCACGCTGCGCTGGGGCGGACCGGCCAGTTCGACAGGGAGACGTCCATGAAGCTTTGCCAGCTTTCAAGGCAGCGTCCATGCGGCAACACGCCGGCTAACGAAGCGCGGCAGGCCGCTGCGCTGAGGCAGCTGGACGACTTCCTGGGACAGCTCCCGCCCAGGACCATTGACTGAGGGCTTTGAACGGCTACAAGAGTATCCCGCTTTGTGCGGCTTAAAAACGCGGTTGCAGATGAACACCCAAGCCCGGCTCCACAGAAAAAAGGCAGGACTTGCGCCTTGGGCGAGCTTGGGGGGCCCTCAGGCAGAACACAGTTGCATGATTCCTGCATGAGCCTCTCATGAATCCAACATGGGTGTCTCGTGAGAGCGTGGACGCCACGTGACTGCACAATGGCACGCTCGAGTCAAACCATGTCAAGACTTTAGGGATTGGGTCGCCACAACATCTGCCAAATTTGCCTCTTGGGATGCCCCGCCAATCATCAAGATTTCCAGCGCTCCCCCCCCCCTAGCCCCCGCTACCCGTGCTACCCGTGTTCCCCCCCCCCCGCGCTACCCGGCTACCCGCGCTGCCCCCGCTATCCCCCCGCTACCCATGCTACCCATGCTACCTGTGCTACCCATGCTACCCATGCTACCTGTGCTACCCGTGCTACCTTGTAAAAATGCTGCCAGGGCCAATGTAGTTGCGCTTTGTTGAGGTGGGTAGCATGGGTGCATGGCCTCTCCCCCAGGTCTGCATCAAAATGTGAAGCTGCCAAGCTTGTCCTTTTCTATCCAGCCTGTTTCCAGCGCTGGCTGGATGAGGCATCCTGTCCTTGGCAGCGACAACAAATCTGCAAGAAAGCCCACGTGGGGGCAAAAAGCACGATGGGCTTGCCCAACTTTTCACTCGCACGATGTAGAAAACTCTCTCCTGAACAGGCCGACTGCCCAAACTACTGCTTCACTGTGGGGCATCTGCCTTTGATCACCTGCTCAAACTTCTTGTAAGTCTCTGCGGGCACGCGCTCCTTCATGATGGCGGCCACGCCCTCATCGCAAACCAATTCCTTCATCACCTCCCCGGTGAGCGGCGAGGCCCATGAGGCCTGGAGCCCATCATCCTTTTTGGTCTCGATCTTGGCGCCGCCCACTTGAGCAAGCTCCAGCGTGTTCTTGTCGAAGGCCTTCACTTGCGGCCCAAAGGCCATCTCTGCAGCGGCCAACATGGCCTCGCCGGTCTTGGTGGCCTTCTCCTCCTTCTTCATCCCTCCTTTTGTCAGCTCCAGACTGTACTCGAGCTGCTCCTTGTGCCACTTCTTCACGCCCTCGATGCCCAGGGCTCGATTTTCATCCAAGCGGCGCAAGAGCTCGAAGGAGCCGCCCAAGGAGCGGACAATTTGGGCCACGCCCTCCGCGCCAAAGTCCGCTTCGAAGCGCTCCTTGACGTGTGGCTGCATCTCCTCGGAGGTAGGCGCTGGAGAGTACCTCATGTCCGTGCGCTTTGCCACGTGCGTCATCAGCTTGAAGTACTGGGCCACACTGTACTCGCTGGCGACCAGGACCACATTGCCCCACACAGAAAGGGCACAGAACTCGTTGAGGATGCCGCTGTGCTGCATCACCTGTTTCGCGAGAATCTGCGTCTCATCCACCACCAGAACCAGTTGCTGCGGGTGTGCCTCGAAGGCTCCACGCAGGCCCTTCCACACCGCATGGGGCTGCGGCTGTGGGAAAAACAACCACTTCATGTGCTGAAACCAGCCGTGGAAGGTGGCTGTCTGGTTTGAGATCAGGCTCCCCACCACGAACTCCTCGATCTCCTTTTTGTCGTTCTCCTCGCCCTTGTAGTCGCCGAGGCCGATGAAGAAGCCCACCTTGCCTTGATCGTGGCATTCCTTCAGCACCGCACTGGTCTTGCCAGAGATCTGCAGTCCGCTGATCAGCGTCATCAGCTCGAAGTTCTTGCGCTCTTTCAAAGCCTGCCGGACCATCTGTGTCATGCTCTTGTTGGCCACCCAGGGCTTGGCATACGTCGGCTCCTTAAAGCGCCCAGCGGAAATGCTCCACAGGTACCATCGGGCATACCCCTCTGGGTTCCAGGAGTTGTAAAAACGTGCGCCCGTGACACCAGTGCCCACAAGAGCCAGGGGAAGCGTTGCCACCTTGTAGATGCTGGCAACCTGCTGCAGCCGCGCCCACCATGAGCTTTGAAACATGGCAGCTGACGGAAGCTTTTGGGGACTTTTTGCGGTGCTTCGCGCTATGATCAAAAAACATATCCAAAAATCGTTTTGCTTGAGGTTGAAAGGAAACTTGTCTATTGGACGAACGTCGCTGTGTGTGAGCCAACCCTTTCACACAATGCACACAATGCACAGCCAACGCATCCTATCTGAGCGCATCTTGGACACCGGTCATGCAAACAAGCCTCCCATCCTCAGGCAGCGGCTCCATCTGTTGGCGCATCTGCATCGCCTGGCAACGCGAGAACGGGGAAACGCAAGGCCAACAAGGAAGCAAGGCCAACTACAAGCTCCAACTCCAATAAGAACTCTTGTATCAAGACATGTCGGGCCTGATTCCGCTGGCCTGCTTCTCATCCACACTTTCCTCGTCATCTGAGATTGCTGCACCTGCTGGCGCCTGGACGCATCACCAGCTACCCGCAAAAAATGAGCTCCAAAAATTGCAGCTTCACAAGCCCTGGATGAGTTTATGTTCAGATAGCACGGCCCTTTCCCGCTCATCCCCAAAACAGAAACGGCCAGCAAGCTTGAAGGCGCATTCTCAGGTGCAGGTGGAGGCACCTGTCTGGACTGGGTCGTGAATCTCCATGGCCTGCAGCGCTTTCGAGCAAGGCGCTTTCACGCAGAAACTCACCACGGTCATCAAATGCCTCACCAGCACCAGCGGAAGGCCCAGGTCGAAAACGAAAGATAGCCGTGTGCATAAAGTAGAGACCTTGCTGCAGCATGCTTGAAAGACATCAAGGCAAAAAAACAAAGTAATAGACATCCAGTCAAGCAAGCACTCTGCGGGGCCATGCCACCCATGCTACCCATGCTACCCATGCTACAAATGCTACCCATGCTACCCAGCACAAAAATGCAACCACACTCGCCCTGGATGCGTTTCTGTTCGGGGTAGCACGGGTAGCACGGGTAGCATGGGTAGCATGGGCAGCATGGGTAGCGTGGGTAGCACGGGTAGCATGGGTAGCATGGGCAGCATGGGTAGCGTGGGTAGCAGGGGTAGCAAGGGTAGCATGGGCAGCATGGGTAGCAGGGGTAGCAAGGGTAGCACGGGGTCACCCGGCCTTGCGTGCACTTCCCAAAAAACAGCAAAATTGCCCTGTGGCCTGCTCGCGCACACACACACACATGCTGGCTCAAAGTTGCAAGCGGTTTGCAAGCTTCAAGAACATGCTGGTTCACAAGTAAAAATATCCAAGGCTGTTGGATGTACAAGAGCAAGAGAGCCAGCAACATCGCAACGGGTTTGCAAGCGTCAAGGACATGTTGGTTCAGCATGTGGCGCAGCACATGCACAACCATGCCCTGGAGGTCCTTGTCCGCCAAACTCTGCAGCTCCAAGACCAGCTCCGCTCGGACCATTTTGGACACTGTTTTGTTGGCGGGAACAGCGCTACGCCAAAGCGAACAGCCATGAAAAAGGGGCCCCAAATGCATCGGAAACACCGGGATCAAGTTGAATGCGGGGCCCCGCCTCAAGACAATCAGTATTGCTCTGGTTCCCGGGGGCGAAGACACGCAAATAAAATGCTACGAGGTGGTCCCTTATCTTCTCTTGCTCTCTGGAAATTGTGGCAGCTTACTCGCATCGTCGAACCCCAGTGTGAAATGCCCTTCTCCCTTCCCGGCTTCCCAACGTACGGGTTGCGTCCATGACCGCTTCGAGCAGTCTGCACTTCCCACTGGCCGACTGGCCAGCTGCTCAAAACCCGCTGAATCCAATCAAATGGCGGCTTGCAGGTCCCTTTGAGGAAATGCCCAGACTGACAAAACGTGGAGTCGAGTCCGGCCGCCCAATGCATGGCTGGGGTTGGGAGTTGGCACCCGGCCTGTACCTTTCAAGAAAATTTTCTAACAAGCAGTGAGTCACTTTAGCTGTCGGCACATCCGAACCCCGGGAAAATTCACCCTTTTTACAAGGGCAGGGAGGGTGGGAGGCCTGTTCAGCTGCCTATCAGCAAGTTGCATTCCTCTGCTTTCGCCAGAACTTCCAGACAATAAGGGCCACAGGAAGGAGCACCATTTCCGGGCGTGCAAGGCTTTTGTGCCTTGAGGTTGCGAATTGATCTGATCAGCTTGGGCTCTACTGTTCGGATGGTCAGGAAAGATGTGCATCATTCGCAAACGCTCGGCACAGAATCCCATGACAAGAAGCTGAGTGAAAGTCTACGCGAATCTTTCAAGCGAAACGAGCCAAGGCTGGAGGAAGGAGAAAAAACACGAACCAAAAGGAATCTGCATCCGAAGAAAATGAACCATCCAAAGATCCTGAGGACTCCACCTTCTCGCTTGGCCTGGGGCTCATCAGCCTAGCGCCTCAGGAAGCTGCGACCGCACAACAAAGGTCCTGGCAACCAACCAGAATTGGCCCCCCTTCCAAAATGGCCCCGGCTACCCGTGCTACCCGTGCTACCCGCGGGATTGCGGCGAGCCTCCCAAAATGGCCCCTGCTACCCGTGCTACCCACGCTACCCCTGCTACCCATGCTACCCGTGCTACCCGTGCTACCCGTGCTACCCGTGCTACCCGTGCTACCCGCGCTACCCGAGGGATTGCGGCGGGCCTCCAAATGGCCCCATGCTACCCATGCTACCCATGCTACCCATGCTACCCATGCTCCAGCTCAGAAATGCAACGAGGCATGCCTTGGCCGTGTTTTAAGGCTGGGTAGCATGGGTAGCATGGGTAGCAAGGGGATTTTGGAGGGTAAACTGCAGCAAGAGACAGGCCTGGTCCTCGTTGCTTGCCTTTGGCCTGGCACCAGGACACACTCAAGTTCCCTCTCCAAAAAGGCGCATGAATAAAGAATGCATGACATGCATTGACACCAAAAGCACATGAGGCAACAGACAGGCCTCGTCCCCCCTGCCTTTGGACTCATCTGCATGGCTTTCAATCGCCTTCGAGTCCCTCTCCAAAAAAATAATGCATAGCACGCTCTGACAGGCCTTCTCGTCTTCAGGCTCATCCGCCTGGTTCATGCTCGCCTGGCACCATGCTACATCCACGGAGTGACGCACAACAAAGCCGGGGTAGCATGGGTAGCATGGGTAGCGAGGTTCTGTTGGGGTGATGAAGAAGAAAAAAAACAGCAACACACGGGCCTCGCTGTCTTCCCCATCGGATTCATCTGCATGCCCTTCGATCGCCTGGCGCTATGTGACCCACTCAAGCTCTCTCCCCAAAAGCATGAGCAACAAATGGATACGCACTGACAAGCCTGAGTCCTCTCCCCTTCCGGCATGTCAGCATCGTTTGAGTTTGCCTGACTCTCCATGACTTCTGAAAAACACTGTATTCAAGCAGGAAGACTGCGGGCCTCGCTCCCTCCTTCGTCATGAGGGTTGGCATTGTCCACCGGCATCGGCTGCACAGGATCCTTGATTTCCACAGCCTCCGGGAATGCAACATGATCTTGACTATCAAAAAAAATGTAACAGCAGGCCTCCTTCCTCTTGACTTCGGGCTCGTTCGTTGGCACGAGCCGTACTGCAGGCCTCCTTCCTATCAACTTCGGGCTCGTTCGTCGGCACAAGCTGCACCGGTTCTGTGATTTCCATGGCCTGGCGGGAATGCAACAGGACCAGAGATCAATTTACTGAACTAATCAATCTTGCTTGAAAGGGAAAGGATCCGCCTCCAGAGAAGGCGCAATAGTCGGGTCCACTCCGCGGCAGGTCTCTAGTCGCCAAAATGGCACTGCAACGGCAAGTCAATCACGCACATGAATCTCAAGATGACTCTCCGCCCGGAAAAAATGCACTGCTCAAAAAAACGTTTTCCTGCCTCGGCCCCAAAAAACCCCATGCTACCCATGCTACCCATGCTACCCATGCTACCCGTGCTACCCAGCTCGTAAGTGCAGCGAGCCCTCACCTGGCCAACCCTGCACTGCTCAAAAAAACGTTTTCCTGTCTCGGCCCCAAGAACCCCCATGCTCCCCATGCTACCCATGCTACTCATGCCTCTGCTGGCTGTTTTGTGAGCTGGGTAGCATGGGTAGCATGGGCAGCATGGGGGTTTTGGGGCCGAGACAAGCTAACCATGATACCCGACTCACTGAGCATGGGTAGCATGGGTTTTCCAGTAGTCACGGCTGACAAGCAAAAAAACATCGGCGTGTTGAAAGAGGGGTGCAAGAGGGTGCAATCACAAATCAAGCCAATTCCATGCAAAATCGAACAAACAAGAGGGGGTGCAAAAGGGGTGCAATCACAAATCAAGCCAAAAACATGCAAAATCGAACAAAAAAGAGGGGGTGCAAAAGGGGTGCAAAAAGGGTCGGGTTGGGCGAACCAGTATCAAACCAGCGGGCTGGCGTGGGCAAACCGTGCAAAACCGTGCAACACGAGCTATTAGCCTAGGGTCTATATTTATGTAGGGCCTAGGCTAATAGCATTTTGTAGCTCAAAACCGTGAAAAACCGTGCAAAAGAAGGGGGACTCTGCCCGGAGTTGTTTTTTCCTGTCAGGCTGCCGTGCGTGTTGGCGACGAAGCGCGACTCCGGGGGGTCTGGCGCTGGGGGGCGGGATTTTTTTTCGGCAGTGCCGAGCGGGCACTTTAGGTAGGACGTGCCGAGCAGGCACAGTGCCGAGCAGGCACCGTAGGAGTGCCGAGCAGGCACAGCGCCGAGCAGGCACAGCGCCGAGCAGGCACAGCGCCGAGCAGGCACAGCGCCGAGCAGGCACTGTAGGGTAGGCAGTGCCGAGCGGGCACAGCGCCGAGCAGGCACAGCGCCGAGCAGGCACGTAGGATACTGGTTCGCCCAACTCCGTTTCGATACTGGTTCGCCCAACCCGTTGGTTTCCCGAGGACCCCAAACCCGGACCCAAACACGACTCAAACAATCACGGAACAGAAGTAGTCAATCAAGGGTGGCCCGGCCTGAGGGGAGGCGCCAGGACGTTGTTCGATGGTGAGGGAGACGGAGCTCGGAGTTTTTTTGGGCCCTTATAGGAACCTATAGGAACCTATAGGAATCTTATAGGAAACTCATAGGAAACCTGTAGGAAGCCCTCTTCATCTATTTCTATGGGCTTCCTATGGACTTCCTATGAGTTTCCTATAAGATTCCTATAGGTTCCTATAGGTTCCTATAAGGGCCCAAAAAAACTCCGAGCTCCCGACACCCTTCGTCTGGTTGGGTCATGACCCGTTGGGCAGACCCCCCGTACCCGTTGGGCGAACCAGTACTTTAAAAAAACGAAACCCCCCAGGCACGTTGGGCAGACCAGTACTCGAAAAAAAAATCCGAAACCCCTCCAGACCTGTTGGGCAGACCAGTACTTGAAAAAAAACGAAACCCTTCCAGACCCGTTGGGCAGACCAGTACTAAGCCAAAAATGCCGCGCCCTTTGGGCAGACCAGTACTTGAAAAAACGAACCCCCTTCGGGCCCGTTGGGCGAACCAGTACTTGAAAAAACCCGACCCCTATCCCCCAGACCCGTTGGGCGAAAGGGTACTTTAAAAAAACCGAAACCCCTCCAGACCCGTTGGGCGAACCAGTACTTTAAAAAAACGAAACCCCCCAGGCACATTGGGCAGACCAGTACTCGAAAAAAAAAAAAAGAAAAAAAAGAAACCCCTCCAGACCTGTTGGGCAGACCAGTACTTGAAAAAAAACGAAACCCTTCCAGACCCGTTGGGCAGACCAGTACTAAGCCAAAAATGCCGCGCCCTTTGGGCAGACCAGTACTTGAAAAAACGAACCCCCTTCGGGCCCGTTGGGCGAACCAGTACTTGAAAACGAATCCGAAACCCCTCCAGACCCGTTGGGCGAACCAGTACTTGAAAACGAATCCGAAACCCCCAGACCCGTTGGGCGAACCAGTACTAAGCCAAACCCCCCCGGTCCCGTTGGGCAGACCAGTACTTTAAAAAAACGACCCTCCCCCCAAACCCGTTGGGCGGACCAATACTAAGCCAAAAACCCCGGGCCTGCTGGGCGAGCCAGTACTTGAAAAACCTGAACCCATAATCAAGCAGAAAAACTAGCGAAAAGTCAACCGGCTGAAGGGTGCAATCAGGGTGCAATTAGGGTGCAATTAGGGTGCAATTAGGGTGCAAAAGGGTGCAACCCAAAAATCGTGCAAAAACACACACAAACAGGCTAAAAAAGGGTGAGTGCCAGAGGACGCACTCCCAAACGAAGCAAAAAACACCCGCAAAATCAAGCAAAAAGCCAACCGGCTGAAGGGTGCAATCAGGGTGCAATTAGGGTGCAATTAGGGTGCAATCAGGGTGCAAAAGGGTGCAACCCCAAAATCGTGCAAAAACACGCAAAAACAGGCTAAAAAAGGGTGAGTGCCAGAGGACGCACTCCCAAACGAAGCAAAAAACACCCGCAAAATCAAGCAAAAAGCCAACCGGCTGAAGGGTGCAATCAGGGTGCAATTAGGGTGCAATTAGGGTGCAAAAGGGTGCAACCCAAAAATCGTGCAAAAACACACACAAACAGGCTAAAAAAGGGTGAGTGCCAGAGGACGCACTCCCAAACGAAGCAAAAAACACCCGCAAAATCAAGCAAAAAGCCAACCGGCTGAAGGGTGCAATCAGGGTGCAATTAGGGTGCAATTAGGGTGCAATCAGGGTGCAAAAGGGTGCAACCCCAAATCGTGCAAAAACACGCAAAAACAGGCTAAAAAAGGGTGAGTGCCAGAGGACGCACTCCCGCAAAATCAAGCAAAAAGCCAACCGGCTGAAGGGTGCAATCAGGGTGCAATTAGGGTGCAATTAGGGTGCAATCAGGGTGCAATTAGGGTGCAAAAGGGTGCAACCCAAAAATCGTGCAAAAACACACACAAACAGGCTAAAAAAGGGTGAGTGCCAAAGGACGCACTCCCAAACGAAGCAAAAAACACCCGCAAAATCAAGCAAAAAGCCAACCGGCTGAAGGGTGCAATCAGGGTGCAATCAGGGTGCAATTGGGGTGCAATTAGGGTGCAATCAGGGTGCAAAAGGGTGCAACCCCAAAATCGTGCAAAAACATGCAAAATCGGGCGCAGTTGGGCGAGCCAGTATCAAAACGGAGTTGGGCGAACCAGTATCAAAAACGGGTGGGCGAACCAGTATCAAACCCCAGCGGGTTGGGCGGGCCAGTATCAAACCTGAACGGGTCGGGCGGCGGGCCCCTTATAGGAACCTATAGGAACCTATAGGAATCTTATAGGAAACTCAGAGGAAACCCATAGGAAACTCATAGGAAACCGTAGGAAGCCCTCTTCTTCTTTTCCTATGGCCTTCCTATGGAATTCCTATGAGTTTCCTATAAGATTCCTATAGGTTCCTATAGGTTCCTATAGTTTCCTATAAGGGCCCAAAAAAAACTCCGAGCTCCGACCCCCTTCATCTGACTGACCCGTTGGGCAGACCAGTACTAAGCCAAACTTGGGGCCAGACGATGACTCACATGAGCGGTCTACTAAGGGTCGTTGGGCGAACCAGTACTAATCCTACGTGCCCGCTCGGCACTGTGCCTGCTCGGCACTCCTACAAGTGCCTGCTCGGCACGTCCTACAGTGCCTGCTCGGCACTCCTAAAAGTGCCCGCTCGGCACTGTGCCTGCTCGGCACTCCTAAGTGCCTCGGCACATCTACCTACAAGTGCCCGCTCGGCACTGCCCAAAAAAACCCGCCCCCCAGCGCCAGACCCCCCGCAGGTGTGCTTCTTCAGGATGTCGGACCTCACACGCACGACAGCCTGACAGGAAATGAAAAAAGACTTCGGGGATTTGGGGGGTGCGCCACATGCCAAGCACAATCAAGCAAAATCATGCCAACACCATGCAAAATCAAGCAAAAAATCATGTCATGCCATGCAAAAATCGTGCAAAACGAGCTATTCTTCCGGTCCGTATATAGATATACGGACAAGAAGAATAGCATTTTTCAGCGCAAAACCGTGCGAAACAAGCTCCCCAACCATCTGCGCACAGATCCGGAGAATGCGCGGGCGAGCAAAAAAAACTGGGCCCGTAAAAAAAGAATGGCAAGTTGGGCGAGACAACGACAGCAGATCACGGAGGCCGCGGACGGCGGCGCCCGGGCTCGCACGGGGGCGGATGGTGCCGTCGTGCTGAACCTGCGGCGCGGCCCGGGGGCCTACGCGCTGCTCTCGCGCGCGGACGGGCAGCTGACCCGGGCGGGCCAGCACTACTACTCCCACCTGGGCCTGCGGCCCCCCAGCAAGGACTTCGACTACAACCAGCCCCTCATCCGCGAGGGGCCCAACGACTACATCCTGCTGCGCAACGGGCAGAAGAAGCTCGTGCGCTCCCTGCAGGGCGGAGAGCACCGGCTGACCAAGCTGGGCAAGGGCTTCTTCCGCGACAAGTACTACGAGTACCTGGTCCACGTGCCGGTGATCATCCGGGGCAGGAGGCGCAGCGGGCGGAACGCCGGCGCGGGCTACGAGCGCAGGGACTGGCTGCCGGTGAACGAGCTGGGCGGCGCCATGACGAGGCACCCGGCGCACCTCACGGAGGAGCAGGTGGCGCAGCGGGTCAGGCAACAAGTGGAGGCCTCGCTCGACCCGGGCGGCCCCATCCTGCAGCTCTCGGACGAGACCTACTTCCTCGACCCTGAGGGGCACTGGGTGGTCAGCACCCAGAGCACGCACTACAGGAACTCCAGGACGGAGGTGGAGACGCTCCTGCGCCAGCGCATGAGGGGCCTGAGGAGCGTGAGCTTCCAGCTGCCCTGCGAGGAGGACGTGCTGCCGAGCGCCTTCGAGGACAAGCCGCTCTGCGTGCCCCGGCAGCTGGCCGAGCTGCTGCAGCTGAGCGTGGAGGAGGTGTGCGCCGACTTCGACGCCATGCTGCGCCACGACTGGAGCGCCTCGGCATCTCCGCCGAGGAGGTGCGAGAGTTCTGCGTGTGGCGCAACGCGCCCATGCGCGTGCTGAGCTCGCAGGGCGACCTGGTGGACAGCTACGACCCGGCGCTGAAGGAGCACCGCACCGTGTGCTTCTTGGCCTTCGACGGGCACTGCTACATGTACAGGGCCGTGAAGCGGGTGCTGGAGAGGCAGGCGGCGCGCGTGCTCTACCGGGGCGAGGCGAGGCAGACCCTGCCGCCCATCCAAGAGTGGAGGCGCTTCGACGCCGCGGACGTGCAGCCGGAGAGCCCCAAGGTGGCCATCAGCAGCCCGGCGCAGTACTGCGGGCTGAGGCTGAGGCGGGCACCAGGATCCGAGAGCTGCCGGAGGAGCACGAGGTGCTGCGGAGGTGGTGCGAGGCGCTCAACCAGGAGTACAGGGGCCAGCGCCTGGCCGGCTTGGCGCACGAGATTTTTCTGAAGCTGCTCAAGGCGAACGGGAGGTGCCCGGCGCGGCGGAGAGGCAGAAGACTTTGGCCGCGCAGGACGGCAAGCGCGCGCTGTGCGGCTGCGGGCTGACGGCCGGCACCTGCGAGCTGGACCACGTGGCGCCGGTCCCCCACAGCCACGTGGACGCGGCGACGCTGCGGCGCGCGCTGGAGCGCATGGACGCCGCCTGGCAGGGCGAGGAGCACATGGCCAAGCTCAGCGTGAACGCGATGATAGGCCTGTGGGCGCGCAGCACGGAGGTGGTCTACAGCGTGCGCAGCAGCAGCAGCGAGCTGGACGGCGCGGGCGCGGACTTCTCTCAGGCCTTCGCCTACGAGGGGGGCATGGTGTGGGACTTCGTCTACGCCAGGAGGCTGCTGAGCAACGGCACCTACCGCCCCATCCACGACGCGGTCCTGGGCTTCGAGCACTGCATGGTGGCCAAGGCCCGGCGCATCCTGGACGCGCCGCCGCGGTACCTCGCGCAGGTGAAGACGGACTGCCTGCTGACGCAGCTCCGAAGCGCTTCGCGGAGCGGCTGCGGGCGCTGGAGGCGCTGCGCCACCCGGACGGCACGCCGGTCTACCGCGTGGAAGAGACGAAGCCGTTGCTGGGCGGCAGGGCGCCGCGCATGGAGGCGGAGCGCCCCAAACAGCGGAGGTGGAACGGGGTGGACGACCCCGTGGGCCACTGCCTGGCGGGCAACTCCCTGCTGCTCACGGGCCTGCCGGGCACCGGGAAGACGCACCTGGCCCGCACCATTGTGGCGAGGCTGCGAGAGCAGGGCGAGGCGGTGCAAGACGCACTGCTCCGCGCAGAACCTGGGGCTGGGGGCGCAGACGGCCGACCACTGGGTGCGCAGGTACGTGCGCGGCGGCAGCGCGCAAAAGCTGGACTGGCTGGTGGTGGAGGAGATCACGCAGCTGGACATGGCGCTCTGGGCGGACCTGGCCTGCGTGGGGCTGAACGCAGACGTGAAGTTCCTGCTGCTGGGAGACTTCCGGCGGCTGCCGGCCGTGCTGGACTCCTGGGCCGGGCGGCCCATCAGCGCGCCGTTGGAGCACAGCCAGCTGATCCGCGACCTGGCCGGCGGGCACAGGCACGAGCTCACGGAGAACATGCGCTCCGACCCCGGCATCTTCGACTTCGTGAAGTGGCTGCGGGTCGGCGAGGCGTGCCCCACGCTGGAGCAGGCCAAGGCGAGGCTGAAGGAGCTCTTCCCCTCCAAGCCCGGGTGGCCGGACACCACGCTGGTCATCAGCCACAGCAAGCGCATGGCCGTGAACGCAGCGGCGAACCGGGCCCTGGCGCCGGAGGCCTCAAAGCTCCTAGAGCTGGAGACCCAGGTCATCCACATAGATTTGGGTTGTGATAAATTTATACCAACCAATGGGTGTAGCCAAACTGCAACAACCCAAAACAGCCCGCAGAGCATGAGAGTGTGGCCGGGGCTGCGCCTCATCGGGGCCGGCGGAAAAATTCCCAAGGGCGTCTTTGTGGCCGTGGCGGAAGTGGAGCCGGACGGAGTGAGGCTGGACAACGGCATGCGGCTGAAGAACCAGGAGCTGCTGCGGGCCACCCGGCCCAGCCACGCAGTGACCTACGCCAGCTGCCAGGGCCTCACCCTCCACAACCGCGTCCGCCTGGACCTGGAGTCCTGCCACCTCACGCTGCGCCACCTGTACGTGGGCGCCTCGCGGGCCACGAGCTCCGAGCTGCTGGAGGCCTAGAACGGGCAGCACGGCGCCTCCAGGGGCTCCAGCATGAGGTGGCGCACCTCGAAGAGCACGCCCCACTGCCTGCCCATCAGCCACACGTGCCGGGCCTCCACAAGCGCGCGGCCCCTGCGGCGCGCGAACTCCGCGGGGCGCGGCACGCGGTTGCCGGCGGGGTCCCAGAAGAGGCAGCGCTCCAAATCCATCTTGCACTTCACGTGCTTGCCCTTGGCGCTCACCTTGACGGCGCGCTGCAGCTGGCTCTCAAGCTCCGTACGGGCGGCCCCCGGAAAGGGCTTCTGGAAGATGATCATGTTGTCGATGACGCCCTGCTCCACCTCCTCCGTCCACAGCTCCAGGTTGGTGTTGCTCGCAAAGCACACTCCCACCCTCTTGGCCCCATCGTCCTGGAAGTTGCCGGGCTCCCACAGCACCTCCACGTCCACCTTGCACACCAGCGCGCCCTCATGGGAGTCCTCTATGGACATGAACTTCCCCCCCTTGGCATTGGTCTGAACGTCCAGCCCGAGTGCAAGCTTCATTGCTCGGCTTTTTTTATCCGTAGGAAAAAGTCCGGTCCGATGAACACGCGAGTTTTCCTGGTCGTCGCAGTGGCGGTGATCTTGCTCTTTAAAAATGCCGAGGCTCCTGGAGCTTTTCTGCGGCACCAAGTCGGTGGGCAGGGCCTTCGAGGCGGCGGGCTGGGAGTCGTCTCCCTGGACATCGTGTCGAAATTTGAGCCGACAATCCTCTGCGACATCCGGAGCTGGGACTACACGACGTTCCCGCCGGGGCACTTCGACATGGTCTGGGCCAGCCCGGTCTGCACGGAATACAGCCGCGCGCTGACAACCTTGCCCGCAGCAGCCATGGAGAGGAGCGACACGGTTATCTTGCCAGCAGGATCGTACGCGCTGACCCAGCGATTGTAGATCATAGAAGAACCAGCCACCGAAGCGCGAAGACCAGCCGTTCATGTCGACCTCTTGCCGCGGGTGGACGTGCCTGCCTGATACGGAACTCCGTGGGAAGCAGACGCGGCGTGGACCAACTGCGCTGGAGGCCAGGCAGGAAGCGACCGAGGAGCAGCAGCCGCTGCGAGGCGTGGCAGGACGGCAGGCGCCTCCGGGCCGCGCAGCGGGGGCCGCGGCTGATGGAGGGGCAGTACGAGAGGGTCAGCCAATCACGCGAGCTGCTCTACAGCGTCCCTGCTGCGCTGTGCGAGGAGTTTGCGCGCGCGGCCACGGAGGAGCTTGCGGAGCGGCTGAGCATTCCGGATTAGACCGTTCAGGCTTCGTCTAATCCGACGGGCCTGGAACAGTCCTTTTTTTCCATGTTTTTGCATGTTTTTTGGGCGGTGCCACTAAACGCCAAAAATGGCGAAGAGGGGCACCCCCGCCTTCGTTTTTTGGGCGCACTCAAAGCGGTGTCACGTTTCATCAAAAATGATGAAACATGACACCGCCGCCTTTTTTCTCGTTTTTTGGGCGCACTCAAAGCGGTGTCACTAAACGCCAAAAATGGCGAAGAGCGACACCCCCGCCTTTTTTGTCGTTTTTAGGCATTTCAAAAGCAGTACCCTAAAGTCAAAATGAAAAACATAGCACCCGCCTTTCTCATTTGGCAGACTCAGCGGTTCGCCGACATATCCAAAATGGCGCGAGCATACCGGGCGTCGCCAAGTGCCGTGCGGCGTCTCGGCACGGTCGGCCGCAGGTGGATGAACAGGTCCGTCATCGTGCCGTCCAGGCCCTTGAAGGTGAACCGGGCAAGGTCGCCCGAGCGCTGACGCCACTCAGCGGCATCTTGGGCACGCGCTCGGTGGGAAAGCCGGCAATGAAGCTGTGGCGCAGGTAGCCCACGCGGCCGATGTCGATGTTGCGCACCGTGTCGTCGTAGGTGCCCGCGAGGACGGAGAGGAAGTGGAAGTGCTCCGAGGCTCCCTTCATGGGGTTGTGAGGGTACTGCAGGCTGCCCAGCTGCATCTGAGACTCCAGGAGGCTGTCCTCCTGCCTCGCCGCGCCGATGGGGGCCACGTCCTGCCCCGGGTTGGCCAGCAAATGGATCTTGGAGCCCGCGTCGTTGTCCCAGAAGGTCACGAACGCGCCCATGAGTTTCGTGAAGGCGCGCGCCACGGTGACGTTGTGCTCCGCCACGCCGTTCGGGACGCTGGACTGCTGCGTGTGCACCGTGGGGTAGCTGAACACCAGGGACCTTCCTGAGAGGAGCACGCGGTTGAAGGACTCCACCAGCGCAGAGTCCAGGACGACCTGGGAGGCCAGAACTCGGACGTTCTGGATCTCGAAGTCGGTGCTCAGCGTGGCCCCCGCCGGGTGCGCCCCGGCGTTCTCGGACCACAGCGCAGTGGTGGCGTCCGCAAACTCAATTTCTATCACCAGGTTCAGCTGCGGCGGCAGCATCTTCCCGCAGCGCAGGATGCCCACCATGGTGGGGCGCAGCAGCACGTCCGCGTAGCCGCCCTGGTGCACCGCGCGGGCGATGCGCCAACAACCCCGAGCTGGGCGAGGAGGACTACAACTCCGAGGAGCCCGTCAGCTGGATCTCGTACTTGGACTTCAATGCCATGTACCCAGCCGCAATGTCGCTACCCATGCCCAACGGCCCCTGCGAGACGGTCGCCCTGCCAGAAGAAAACGCCGCAAGGCTGAGCTGGCTGCACGATACGTGCCTCTCCGGGCTGAACTGGAAGTCCGACTCCGAGGAGGTGAGCTATCTGCTCCTCGTGGACTACGACTTTCCCCCGGAGGTGCACGACCACTTGGACTGGGCTCCGCCCGCGCGCATGAAGGTCGGGAAGGGCCTGTACGGGCCGCACACAGCGAACATGGCGGAGCGCCTCGGCCTCTCCCCGTCGCCCTGCGAGAAGCTCGTGCCCTTCCTTGGCATGCACGTGGAGGAGGGCGTGGACGGCAAGCGGCTCAAGTTCCTGCGGGACGTGCTGGGCGCCAGGGTCTGGAGGCTGCACAGGGCCTACCGCTTCGCCTGCAGCCCCTTCATGGCGGGCTTCATGGAGCTCAAGCACAGCGAGCGGAGGCAGCTCAAGACAGCGGGGAGCGTGGTCGCCGAGAAGGTGGTGAAGCTCACCCAGAACGCCATCTTCGGCCGCTGCTGCATGAACCCCGACAAGTTCAGGAACACGAACGCCCACGTGGACCCGGCCAAGTTCGAGCGGGCCGTGGGCAAGAGCTCCGTGACGAACTTCGAGCTCCAGATCAACGACTCGGAGGGGTTCCTGGCCTTCGTGGAGACGCTCAAGACGGACCGCAGCAAGGCCTGCATGAGCGTGCCCACCCAAGTCAGCGCCCGCACGCTGCAGCTCTCCAAGCTCATGATGGAGAAGGCCTACTACCTCCACATGAGGAGGCTCTTCCCGAAGATGAGGCTGCTCTTCACGGACACCGACTCCGTGATGGTGCGGATCTTCGAGCTGCAGGACCCGCTCCACGCCATGGCCGAGGCGAACCTGAACGGCGCCGCCCTCTTCGACGTGGCCGGCAAGTCCAAGGACCCCGAGAGGGACCTGAGCGCACTCTCTGCTGCGGCGCGCGCCAAGGCCATCGAGGTGATGGGGCTGCTGGGCAAGCCCGGCGACGAGACCTTCCCCGCCAGGATCCTGGAGTATGTCGGCCTGCGCTCCAAGATGTACAGCATCCTCACGGTCCAGCCCGACGGCGCGCGCAAGGAGAAGCGCAAGATCAAGGGCGTGCCAAAGAAGGCGGTGACCAACGTCCGGCATCTCGAGTACAGGGAGGTGCTGGAGGAAGGCAGCGAGCGCAGGGCGGCCTTCGCGCAGCTGCGCAGCCGCGCGCACGGGATCGCCGTGGAGACCGTCGAGAAGAAGTCGCTCTCGCCCTTCAACGACAAGGTCTACGGCCTCGACGCTCACAACTCGCGGCCGCTGGGGCACTGGCGCAACCTGGAGCAGCTGCGGATGCTGGGTGCTTACGCTCCGCCTGGCTCTGCGCCCTTCGACCTCGTGATGGAGTTCCTCGTGGGCCCCCGCCTCTGGGGCCCGCTCCGACATTGCCGCTGCGGCTGAGCCGATGCTGGGCGTAGACTGTCGGAACCTGAAAAAAGAAAGATCCCGAGCTCTCGTTTTCTCGCTTTCTCGATAATGCTGATTTCGAACCGCCGCAGCTGCTCAATGAGATGACTTCCTCAGCGGCCTTCCGATGCGTGCAGGCATGGCTCCTGGAGAAGCCTGCCGCGTGGGCGGACGAGGACGCTCCCTGCCTTGCGGCTGCTCTGATGGCCCAGCGGCCTCCCTACGAGCGGCCTCGCAAGGACGCGCTGCTTGAGGCCGAGCGCTCGCACCAGCGGCATCTCATCGCGCAGCTCGATGAGGAGCTCCTCGATGAAACTCTGCGCCGCGAGGAGCGGGAGCGAGACAACAAAACTCTCCGCTGGATGCTGGACCGCAAGAACGAGTACCTCCGGCAAACCCGCAAGCGAGCGGTGCAGGCGGAGCAGCGCGTTGCGGAGCTGGAGCGCAGCAACATCCGTCAGCGGGTGGAGCGCCTCGACGGCTTGCCCCCGAAAGCCTTCATGTCTGCCAGGTCCACCTGCAGCTGGTTCATGGGCTCCAGAGGCACGAAGCTGTTGTAGCCTCTCTGCGGTCGGTCCTGGTTCACCCGGAGGCCGTCCAGAAACGCCTTCACTTCCACTCTGGAGATGCTGGGGTCGCGCACCTGAGCCTGCCGCAGCGTCTGCGCTATGCTGCCGAAGCCTGTGCGGGGATCCTCGTAGACGGCCTTGATGGTTTGTCTGCGAGCGTCAGCCATGTTTCTTATGGATTCTTCGGCCCCCGCTGGGCCTGCCAGGCTTCCACCTCATCCAGCCGGCCCTGGAAGCCCTTGCACACCCCCCAGAGCACGCTGGTGAGGTGCGAGTAGTCGAGGGTGACCATCTCCGTGCCGTCGCTCCACCTCGCGGTGCCCGTCAGGTTCTTCCACTTCGTTCCTGCGAAGTCGTTTGACGCGAAGCCCAGCCTCAGGTCCTCGTTCATGTCCGGGCGCTTGTACTGCTTGGCCTCCACGGAGTCGAAGAGCTGCTTGAGCTCCGCCACGTCGGCCTCGGTCATCTCCGTCTTCACCCTGCTGTCCGACAAATTCGTGAAGCTCGTGTTGCAGACCACGTTGCCCGTGTTGCCCGCGATCACGAGGCAGCCGGGGTTCCTCTGGTTCGTGGTCAAGGACAGCTGCGTCGAGAGGCTCTTCGTCTGCACCAGCGCCTCGTCGGTGATCATGATGAGCTCGCACTGGTGCGCCCCGCCGTCTCGCTCCAGGAAGACCCGCGCGCTCTGGTTGCCCAGCAGCCGCAGCTCCGGACCGCTGTCGGAGGCCGCGCTGGTGTTGGACACTTGCAGCTTGCTCCAGCCCGCCCAGTTCTTCGTCAGGAAGAGATCGTCCGAGAAGTCGGAGGTGATGGTCACGGTGAGCGTGTTGGACGCGAAGAGCTGCGGCGCGGAGACCGTGCCCGAGCTCGTCACGTCGCCGCAGACCACGCTGCCCGTCGACACTCCGCCGCTCGTGGCCGTGAAGGTGCAGTCCAGGCTCTCGCAGTCCAGCGGGCCCGTGGACGCCGCCCCGGTGATGGTCAGCGTGGCGCCCGTGAGCGCCCCGGTGCGAAGCTCGCCGCGGTCGCTGCGCCCGATGCCGTCAGCGTGCCCGTGGACACGTCGCCCACCGTGGTGAAGTTCCCGGCGTTGGCGGTGTTGTTGATGGTGAGAGTGCTGCCCGTGATTCCGGTGGCCGAGCTCAGCAGCCCCACACTGGCCGCCCCTGTGATGCTCAGCGAGCTGCCCGACACGGCGCCTGTGGACGCCAGCGTGGCTCCGGCGACGGTGCCGGTTGCTGTGAGCGCTGCGCAGGAAATGGCGCCTGAGGCGTCCACGCCCGTCGTGAACACGTCCGTGCAGTTCACGTCGTTGCGCAGCAGCTGGTCGCAGCCCACGTTGCCCTGCGCGGTGAGCCCGTCCAGCGTGGCCGAGCCCGTGAGGGCCAGCGAGTCCGCTAGCAGGTCCGTCACGGAGACCGACTCTCCCTCGAAGGCTGAGGCCCTGATCTGCATGCTGTACAGGTCCAGCGTGCCCGCCGACTGCTGCACCAGCCCGGGGATCGAGCCTCCGAAGGCTTCGAAGTGCAGCTTCGCGATTCCGCCCGGCGGCACCGAGAAGTCCAGACGCGCCGTGCTCAGACGTTCTGCGCGGGCGTGCCGAGGAAAGTGCCGGTGACGCCCACGTAGTCGTTGTCGGCCGCGCTGACGTACATCACCAAGTTGGAGGCCGTGCCCAGCCGGTACCGGCAGCCGAAGGAGTAGCGTCTCCCCGGCGTCAGCGTGTGGGTGCGCACGATGTTCCAGGCGAAGGCGCTCAGGGTCATGGCGTAGCCCTCCAGCTGGAAGCCTCCCACCGTGAAGCTGGCCGAGGCCACGGAGCTCTGGCTGTTGGAGCGCACCAGAAAATTTCCTGGCGTGGTGAGCGTGGGCTCCAGCAGCACCTCGCCCAGGGTGGCCAGCGTGACGTCGTCGGCCCCTCCGTCGAGAAACTCGTGCTTCAGCAGCAGCGCCGAGGCCGCCGTGTCCTCCTCCGCTGTGTTTGTGTTGCCGGCCTCCAGGGTTGCGTCCAGGATCTGGAGGCCGTAGACGTCCACCGTTCCTGCCGTCTGGTTGGGCAGGCCCGGCGCCTGGAAGTGCGCCCCAAAGTGCAGCTTCGCAACTCCGTTGGGCGGCACTGTGAAGTACATCTTGGCCGTGCTCCAGGCGCCCTGGTCGCCCACGAAGCTGCCGTACAATGGGTCGTAGACGTTGTCGGCCTCTGACACGTACACCACGAAGTTGGAGGCCGTGCCGAGCCGATAGCGGCAGGCGAAGAGGAGCTCTCGGCCCGGGGTCAAGTTGTAGGTGCGCACGATGTTCCACGGGTTCGCCGCCAGGGTCAGGGTGTAGCCGTCCACGCTCACCCCCGCGGTGTGCGTGGCCAGGACCACGCTGCAGCCGCTGCTGGGGCGAACCGTCCAGTTTGACAGCGAGACGTCCGTGGGGCCCAGGATCTGCTCTCCTATGGCGGCCGCCACCTCGTCGGCCCCTCCGTCGTCCGGAAAGCCTGCGGTTGCCCGACCTCAGGCATCAGCAAGGAGGCCGTCTACTTGTGCGATGGTGTCGTAGCTGAGCAGCGCGGCGGCGATGCTCGAGGCCGTCGCCGTGTCCTGGTCTGCGGCTGAGCGGTACGCCGCCAGCGCCGAGGTGATTTGGTTGGTTGTGAAGACGTCCTGGTCCGGGCCCGTCCGGTAGGCCAGCAGCGCGCCCGCGATGGTGCGTGTCCTGCGCGCTTGCCGTGCGGTAGTCTCCCAACAGCGCGTCTACCTGCGCCGAGGTGTAGTAGGCCAGCAGTGCGCCTGTGATGGCGCTGGTCGTCTCCGCGTCCTGCGCTGCCCCTGTGCGGTAGTCTCCCAACAGCGCGTCTACCTGCGCCGAGGTGTAGTAGGCCAGCAAGGCTGCTGTTATAGCGGCATCAGTGCCCGCCGTGGAGTAGCAGTCTGCCGTGATGCTCAGCGTGTCGTCGCCGTTGGCCAGCGCAGCAGAGAGAGGAGCCACGAAATGCAGGTTGCGAACGGCGTTGCTTCCGCGAACGAGCTCCCAGGTTGTGAAGCCCGCCCAGGCCGGTGCGTTAACAACTCCGCCGCTGCCGGAAAGCTGCAGGGCGGCGAGCTCCGCGAGGATTGCGTCGAGGGCGCTCTGGAGCGCGGTCTCGCTGGCGGAGAGCGCGGCGTTCGTGGCGTATGAGGCCAGCAGCGCCGTGTCGGCCTTGGAGGCTTGGAGCGCCGTGATGCTGGCGTCCCGGCTAGCAAGCTGCGCTGCGACGAAGGCCTCGGTGGCGAGACCCAGCAGGGCATTTGCTATCTTCGTATCTACGTCCAGCGGCGTGTCCAACCCGTCCACCGCGGAGAGCAGGGAGGCCAGCGCGCTTGCGTCCGCCTTGCCGAGGAGGGCCGCGTCCAGGGCCGCCGGGGTGACGGCGTCCAGGAGGGCCGCTGCTATCTTAGAGTCCACCTCAGAGGAAGTGTCGACGGCCGAGAGCAGGGCGTACGCGGTCAGCGCGCTGGCGTCCGCCTTGGAGGCCTGCAGCCCCGACATGGAGGCGTCTCTGCTCGCGAGCTCGGAGGCCAGCGCCGCGGCGGTGACGGCCCCCAGGAGAGCGTTGGCCACCAGCGGCGTGATCCTCGCCGCTATGTCTAGGGAGTGCTGGTCCACCACCGTCTTGAGGCCGTAGTTGGCGGCCACCGTGGCCAGCGTGGCGTTGTTGGCCGAGGTGATGGAGCCGTTCATGGCCGCCGTGGTGCTGTAGTTGGACAGCTTCAGGTCCACGCCGTCCAGGGTGCTCTTGGTGGCCACCACGCCCTCCAGCACGTCGAAGGCCGACTGGTCTGCCTTGTTGGAGAGACCCGTGGTCAGCGAGCTCTGCAGCGCGGCGATGCTGCTTCCGTGCGCGGCCACTTGTCCGTCCGTGGTGGCCAGGGCCGCCGCCGTGGCCAGGGGCGCAATTGCCGGCGCCAGCGCGCTGCTGTCCAGCTTTGACGCCAGCTCTGCGGTGACCCGGTCGTCCAGCGCCTGGATGGCGGCTGCGTTGTTGCCGGAGGCTGCCGTGTTCACGGCTAGGTCTGCCACTTGTGCGTAGGGCGTCAGAGCAAGGGCCAGCTGCCCTGCGGTGACGTGCGTGCTGTCAGTTACCTCTCCGTTGTCCAGGACCTCCCAAACGTGACCTTTAGGAGCGATCGTTACCTGGATTTCGTAACGATGGTGCGTTGCATAACGCTCCTCCGCCAGTCGCATGGGACATTTCCAGGGCAGAGTGATCATGTTCCGATCACCCATTATACCAGTGCGCGAGTAGCGCAGTGTGTCGCATAAAATCGGTCTGGAGCGTTAAGATGGATACGACCAAGTATCGGTCAAAGCAGCACAGGACACCGCAACCACGCTGACGAGACGTGAAACCAACCTTGCCCATTCATGAACCAACCTTGCCTATTCATGAGCCATTGATGAATCACCCGGTTCCATTGCTCTTAGGGTGATCAGGGGCGGACCCGGGAGGAATCGAGCCCGAGACCTTTTTAGGAACGGCTTTGAGACAAGCATATGACTACTGGCAGGATCAACCAGGATTTGCAAACCCATCGAAACCGCGGAGCTGGTTTTGCGCACTTTTCGGCCCCAAAGAGAGCGGTGACGAAGCGGTGACAAGCGGTGACATGCTCGGCGGGCTGGAATTCGCCGCTTTTCCGGCCGAAAGCGGAAAACTGAACAAAGTGGTCGTCTGGAGCCCGCTTTCCACCGAAAACCTGCGAATTTGGAGGCTTGGGCATCCCACTTGCAGTCCGACACGAAAAACGGACTCTTCGGACTCGACCGTTTGGAGCGCTTTTTGCACCAAAAAACGGAGCCGGATGGAGCGGTGACTTCAGTGGTGACAAGCTCGGCGGGCTGACGGACCACCTCGGCGGGCTGTCGGACTCCGAGCCTGGACCTCGGCGGGCTGTCGGGCCGCGAAAAACCCTGCGGAGAAGGAGCTCGGGAACTGGGCCCGGTTTTGCGCACTTTTGCACCCAAAAAGCGAGCGGTGACGAAGCGGTGACAAGCGGTGACAAGCTCAGCGGGCTGGAATTCGCAGGCTTTTCGGGGCAGAAAACGGATTTCGGAGCACGGCGAACGCCTGGAGCCGGTTTTCGGCGGAAAACGAGCGAATTTGGAGGCCCAGGCAGCACTTTTGACGCCGGACACGAAAAACGCACTTTTCGGAGTTCGCCGTTTTCAGCGCTTTTTGCACCAAAAACGGAGTGGTGACAAAGACCGGTGACATCGGAAAAACGTTCAGCTGGTTGGAGAATTTGGCTGTTTTGCAGGGTTTGGGGACCCAAATCCGAAAATTAATAGGGTAGTATAAGCAGACATTCCTTACTACTCAGCGCAGGCCATAGAGGAGACGGCGGCCGTGGCAGCGGAGGAGGGCGAGGTGGCCGTTGCCGCCGAGGGCGTGGGCGGAGCCCGTGGTTACCTGGGAGGCCTGGCAGAAGGAGCAGCGGCCCTCGCACCCACGGCGGGCGAGGTTGCTGGAGCGATGGCTGCCACGGCGGGAGTCGGCGCAGCGGCGACGGCGGGGCTGGCCGTGGGACTTGCAGGCGGCGCAGCCTACGGCCTTGCCCGCGGCACGGGCTGGGTCCTCGAGAACACGCTCTTCCGGCCCCAGCAGGGCAGCGAGGACGCGGCCGTGCAGGACATCCGGTCCGCCAACAACATGAATGACGCCGCTCAGCCTCAGCACTTCACGCTGCGCACCGGCAGCAGCACGTCCGGCAGCCCCGCAAGCAGCCGCGCCTCCTCGCAGTCCGGCTTCCGCGTCCAGGCGCAGTCCAACAACACGCCGCGCCCCTTCTCCTGGGGCCTGAACCCCGTGGCCCTGCCCCAGTCCCAGCCGAGCTCGCGGGCGAGCTCCAGTTCACGCCGGAGCCTGCCTCCGCCCAGCTTTGACCAGCTGGCGCGAGACATTGAGGCTGCTTAAAAAAATGCACGGTTTTGCGCTACAAAACTCTATTACTCCAGTGCCTATATCAATATAGACACTAGAGTAATAGCTTTTGCACGGTTTTGCGCTGAAAAATGCTATTAGTCCGGGGCCTACGCAAACGTAGGCCCTGGACTAATAGCTCGTTTTACACGGTTTTGCACTGAAAAAATGCTAGTAGTCCAGTGCCTACGTAAATGTAGGCACTGGACTAATAGCTTTTTTGCACGGTTTTGCGCCACAAAACGCTATTCTTACAGGCCCTACATTGATGTAGGCCCTAGAAGAATAGCATGTTCCTTCGCCGTACGAGTCAAAATGCGTGTATATAAACAAGCATGGAGGTAGTCACCGCCGGAGCCCAGGATGAGCTGATGCAGAGCCTGGACTACAAGCTGAAAACAAGCAACACCAGCTACGTGACGGCGCGGCATGACGAGCAGTACTTCCCCAGCTCGCTGAGCTCCTTCTCCCCCACAACCTCTAGGGTCTGCCGCATCCCGCTCACCAGCGGCACGTCCTTCATCGACCCCGAGTCCATCAAGATCGCCTTCCGCGTCAGAAACACGGACGGCACCAACCCGCTGGCCCCGGCCACGCCCAACCCCGCCTGCTTCGTCCAGCGCGTCCAGGTCTTCGCCAACGGCCAGCGCTGCGACGACATCAACTACTACGGGCGCACCGTGGCCGTGCACGACCTGCTGAAGGGCAGAGAGTACAACCGCAACAAGGCCATGGACGAAGTGAACGACCCGTGGCTTGAGCGAAGGGCTGGAAGATGCAGCTCAGCCCTCCCATGACAGAGGCCCGCACGTCCACGTAGGCCTGTTCGTTGGTGATGAGGTGAATGGGAGTCTCGCGGGCTGAGTGCCGCAGCATGGCGTCCCAGGCGGCTCCGGGCAGCGTGACATAGTGGATTGGGTCGAGCCCCGACTGCGCCCGGAAGGAGTCCCGGTAGCTCTCCATCACGCGCCAGGGCCAGGACGTCGGTGTGGAGGTAGCAGTCGTGGAACTCTCGGAAGGTCTCCCACCCCATGAGATTGGCGGTGTTGACGGCCAGCCGGTGGTCCTCTGCGCTCACCGCCTTCCCAGCCAGCACGCTGTCGTAGCAATGCTGCTCCCACACCGCGGGCATCTCCCACGCCTCGGCGCCGCAGAAGTGCTCGAAGGGCCTGGGCAGCTTGCGCAGGATGCAGTCCCACGCCTGCTCCAGGTCGCAGTGCGTCCGCCGCTGTTTGAGAGGCCGTCTTTGGGGCGGAGAGTCGGTCGGCGTGCGCAGCTGCAGCTCGGGGTGAAGCGAGGCCATCAGCGGGAAGAGCTCTGGCAGCAGCTTGTGGGTGCAGGCCCTGAGGTCGTCGATCATGCTGGCCAGGCTCGTGGGGAAGACGTTCATGCTGTCCACGAACCTCAGCGGGCCCCAGCTCATCTGCAGGCACTTCCCGCCCGACTTGCAGAGGACTCGGAGGCAGAGGTGGCTGTAGTCGCCCTGCTTGATTGCGGCCTGCAGGGCGCACCAGCCGCTGAGGGGCCTTGGCGCGGCCTTGGCCTTGGCCTTGGCCTTTGCCCTGCCCTTGGGCGCGGCCTTTGGTGCAGCCTTGGCCATGGGCATGGGCCTCTCGGACTCGCTTCCTTCCTCATCGCTCTCGGCGCCGTCGACGACGATGTAGCGCAGCAGGAAGTGGAAGTCGTAGCCGCCCCCGTTGTGAAAGACCACTGGGATGGTCTTGGGCGTCTGGGCCGGGATGTTGCAGGAGTGGCACAGCGCCCCGAGATACTGCCCGGTGCCGTGGCAGTGGTGGAGCTTCTTCTCAGCGGTCTCGAAGGACGCGAGGCACTCCCTGCAGTGAGTGGCGGCCCTGTGCTCCAGCTCCTCCCTCCGGGTCATGCTGACGGGCCGAGTTCGGCGTCTCCAGGTGAGGTAGTGGTCGGCCAGCTTGAGAAGGTCGTTCAGCATGGTGCGGACGGCGTGGTACTTGTCGCTGTCCCGCTCGTGGTGCGTGAGCCTCAGCCTCAGCTCCTCGGGTGGCACGTAGCCGCAGCGCCCGACAGCGAAGTAGCAGGAAGAAGCCGCGACGGTCTGGCGCGCCGGCTGCTGCTGCGCTATGTGGACCGTCGGGGCGGGCGTGCTGTAGACCTCGAGGTCCGCGTAGCGCGTCAGGGGCGCGAGCTCTGCGGAGGCCTTGCCCCTGTAGCGCAGCAAGCTCTTCTCGGGCCCGGGCAGCGGCACTTTCCGAGTGCGCTCGGCTATCTCTCGATAGCACTGGGTAGCGCGGTGCCGCTGCCAGGAGGCCTTCGCGGTGAAGCGGGCCATGCACCTCGGGCACTTGTACTCCGCGCAGCCGCCGGTGTTGGCGGGCGTGGCTCCCAGGGTCAGCCCCTGCCTGCCGGCCAGCGCCTGGAAGTTGTGGATCAGGCTGTAGTGGCCGCTGTGCAGGAGAAGCAGCACGGTGTGCTGGACGACGCCCGTGCCGCTCGGGGCGCGCTGCTGGAGGACGTGGTAGTACTCCAGCCCGTCCGCCCACAGGGTCTGCTGCCACACGAAGACGAAGACCTCCACCCGCCCGGCGTTGCGGAGCTCGAAGGCCTCAATGTCGTCGAAGCCCACGGGGCGGTCCGTCGGCAGGCCAGAGAAGTCCACCCCCACGTCGGCCAGAGCGGGCTGCCAGCCCACTGGGCGGCGTCCGCGGCGGGTCATCTCGGGGTAGAAGAAGGAGCCCGAGCAGCTCACGGTCCTCTTCCGCTCCTGCCAGGTGAGCCCTTCGACCCCGAGGCAGTGCGCGAGGACGCACCACATGAAGCAGCGGTGGTCCTCGTTCTGAGGGTTCCAGATGGCCTTCTTCTTGGCAAGGGTCTCGGGCAGCTCCTTCCAGCAGCCTCCCGCCTTGTTGGGCGGCGGGGGCGCGGGCATGTCGGCCAGCTGCTGCGAGGGCGCGGTCAGCAAATACGCGGCCGTGATGCCCACGACGGTCCAGTTAGACTCGGGGAAGCGGGAGCGCTCGAGCGCGACCTCGAACTTTGTCCTGATGGCCGCCATCATGGTTCCGGCGCGGGCCGACGGAGGCGCGGGCCTCACGATCCACGGCGCCAGCCTGAGGAAGTAGAGCGTGAGCTCCACCCTGTCCTCGTCCTCATCGTTCGCGGCCGGGCGCGTCAG
>CAUJNA010002230.1:27500-39792 GCA_963377175.1 Effrenium voratum | reverse complement strand
GGTAAAATCCGTCGATGCATCGACCGTACGATCTGTCCCCGATATCGTCTCAGCTTCGTCTCTCTGACGCTCTATGACTGATGCAACTGCCTTCGTCCAATTTGGAGTCGACCTCGACCGCTCCTCAGATTTGAACTTCCAGGCGTAAATTACTACCAGACACGCAAATTCTTTCTCAAGCTCAACATTTCGTCTCAAGACGTCTTGGGATTGCTTGGAATCCATGAGGACAACCACTCCGTCAACAGGATTTACAACTATCCTGACCCAATCAAGCTCAGCCAAGTGTTTCCCATCCAGTGGGTTCTTGATCTTTGATATGTTCTTCCGCAATCCCCAATTGTACTGCCATTCAACTCCACCCCAGCGGTTTCGAAGCATTGCTCGAATTCTCTTACCATCGGGCATCTGCAATGTCTGTGCCTCAGCCGGCGCAGAAATCTCAGATTCCTTACTTTTGGGGCCGTCTTTCTTCTTCTTGCCACCACCCTTCACCTCGGCCTTTTCTTCCTCGGTGTAGTATTTCCTCATCATTGCCCATTCATCGGGAGTGTACTCTGGAGGTCTCGTCGTCTTCATTAACCTGAAGCCATCTTTCCCGACAGGATATGGTCTTCCGGCCTTGTCGATCTTGACCTCCTTGCCATCATCGTTGATGTACGTTATGCCGCCCCCAGGTAGTCCAGCTGACACATGTGGAAGGTCGGGCTTCTTAAGTTCGTCGTCGCCCTTGGCGTGTCCATCCCCTTTCCCTTTTGATGAGCTCGGTCTAGCATCCTCTTCTTCTACCTGGTCCCCCCGACCTCCGACAAGTACTTCCGGACCATCGTCAAGCAGCAGACCAGCGATCTGATCGACCTCATCGTCGAGCAGTCGCTTCTCGTCACTCTGCAATAACTCGGGCTCGTAGTCCTCATCTTCGACCAG
Source organism: Effrenium voratum (assembly GCA_963377175.1). Classification (NCBI taxonomy): domain Eukaryota; class Dinophyceae; order Suessiales; family Symbiodiniaceae; genus Effrenium; species Effrenium voratum. Next base: position 38,865 of record CAUJNA010002230.1, on the reverse strand, counting down.
GCGGTCACGTGCATCCAGACCGATTGCATCGACAGACATCTCAATCCCCTCCAGAGTCTCGTTGGCAGCCTTGTACTTCTGTTGCATTGGGAATGTCAGAGGTGACTTGAGAATCATCCTCTCCGTCTGGTGCGGCATTCTCAATCGAGGTGGAACCTTTGCTTTCTTGATGTTCAACTCTGCACCCGCAAACGCAGTGAGGGCCCAAGCCCGATACTTGTTCGCCCAATGCATCCCGGTGCTCAACACGTATCCAGCAAATATACCAGTTTCCCCTCTTGGTTCGAATTTCTCCCTCTTCTCCCCTCGTGCTTCACTCGGCTTGAAGTCTACTAGCGCACCAAAAGGTATCTTCTCGCCTTTGAACTCCTCGCCATGCAGCCTCATCCAAGCGCTCGATCCATTAATGTTCATAAGATGGCACAGCGTGGTAATGGCCTGCACCCAGTAGCACGTGGGTAGACCGGCATGTACAAGACAAGCCGAAGTCTGGTCAATGATGAATTGGTTTGTTCTCTCAGCAAGGGAATTCTGCGGTCGTCCAGGTGGCGACAGGTCGTGGTTCAGTTTCAGCTCCACGCATGCATTGATCAGTTCCGGGCCATCATCCGAGTATACCTGCTTGATCTTCCTCCTCCCGCAGAAGTGCTTGATGGCTCTGACAACGGAGTCAGTGTCTCTTCTCGCAGTTGGATAAGCCATGATAATTCCGGTATATATGTCCCGGATGATGAGCGCATACCTGCCTTCCACTTCATGATCTCCTGATGCCGTCACAAAGTCGAACGTCACCAAGTCCCCGAACATCTTTACCTCCCTCTTGAAGGCTCCCGTTCGTGATCTGAAGTGTCTCATCTTTGCCTTGACGCATGACTCGCAGAAAGGGTTTCGATACCTGTGTGTAAGCAAATGAGCAATGGAGTTGGCGTCCCTCTTGAGGACTCCCACTTTCCTCTTTATTGATGACCCTTCGTACACATCAACTTCAATTCCGGCATCTGGATCATCCTCAGCAACCTCTTCCTTGTTAGCTTCGGCATCACCATGTCGACATGGGACTGGCCCAACGTCTACAGGTATTTCCTCAGCTACGGGAGGCGGACGTACCGGACCGGCTCCTCCGGGTGGTCCAAAGTCAAACGCACCATCATGGCGCTCGCCCTCAACCTCTGCGGATTCACCGACAGCGGCGGGTGTGACCTCGTTGTCATCGTCGCCATCCTGATCTGCCTCATCGTTCGTTACCATTGCCAATACTTCCGAAAAGTGCTCCTTGAGGTCGTCTACCGTAGGGCGATGCCTGTTACTCCGAAGCTTACCATCACTCACGAGGTATGGGATATCGTCCTTGACTTGTAAGTGCACGAATCCCTGCTTTGGTGTAACCATGAAAGGTAGTTTACCAGGCATCCAGTGAAATGCATAACCCATCTTCATGCATCTCCTCCCTACTGACAACACCGTGGGTGTCTCGTCCAACACGTGCGGCTCGACAGTCTCGTCCAACTCGTCCACGACTATCTTGGCCACGTCGGATGTGGAAGTGGAACCATTTGCGGTCTGGAACACAATCTCATCATCATCTTTCACAATATCGACACCCAGGCTCTTTGCCTTGGCTCGTCCAATGAGATCATGACCACATCCGGTGTCCATCAACCACTTCACCCGTTTGCTAATGCACGTTGACATTGCGAACACATTCCTCGGCAAACCATGCTGTTTCTTCCAGTCGACGGCCGATTCCTTGATCTCGTCCTTGTTCCGATCATATTCGAACATTATGGTGCTCTCCTTGGTTACTGGGAAGTAGTGTTTCTTGTATATGTCGTCTACCACCTCTCTCAGTATTCTCGCTCTTATCAATGATCGTTGGACTTGATAGGCTGATAATTCTCGATGATCACTGCTCTTAAACTTCTTCTCATCGACGTGCACGTACTGATAAGGCTCATTCTCATTGTCCTCATAGCCGTACCACTCCCCTTTTTGTTCCCATTGCCTTCTCTCGTCTTCGAGATAGGTGATCTCCCCATTCTCGTCGACATCGAGTACTTCCTTGAACCATACCATTTTCTCGGGGATCTCGGACTCGCCAGACCATCTTGATGATTCGCTCATTGCGTCGTCATCATGCTCGTGGTAGACAGTCTCGGCTTCATCCGGTTCGACCTGGTCAACGTCCTTCTTGAAGCTGACCTTTCCCGCAGGAGCCGATTGCTTCAAGACTATCGCAGGCATCGCGATGGCTCTTCTTGCAATAGCTGGCGCTGCGGCTTTGGCGGCAGCCTTCGACTTGGCTTGTGCCTTGTCGCTTGACGTTGCCGGAGCTGAATTGTTCTTGATGAGCTCGTGCCTATACTTGCAAGCACTCCCCTTGTCGCATTTTCCCTTCTGAAACGCGAAGCATGCTCCATCATCCCTCTTTGGTGATGATGATCTGGGTTTGGACTTACCTTTTCCTTTCCCTTTGGGCATGTTCTCCAGCTTGTGCTCCGTCTTCTTGCTGTGGGAAAATGTGCATTCATTCCCTTTTACGCATCCCTTCGCTGCCTTGAAGTGATACCAACATGGGTTATCTTTACCTCCGCCCGGACTCTTGCCTCTGTCGCTGGCACCGTCGGACTTGCCGTTCTTGCCAGCGTGACCCTTTGCTTTGGCCTTTGGGAGTACAGGAGCAGCATCAGGTCCACCCTTCCTGCCTGACTTGACCGATTTCCTTCATGTCAAGCATCAGGTCCTCCCGATCCGCCTTAATTTGGTGGTCGATCAATGCCAACAAGAATTCGTACGTCTTTTGAGGATGCTTGTCCGGCAACCTATGGTAGGCGTTGAGGCCGAACTCCATCTTCTTGCTCCCTTTGATCTTCCTGTAGAGAATATCTCTGAGAGCCAACTTGCTGGATCTATCTTCGCTCCTCATCTTTAGCAACAAATCATACCACTTGTTCCTGAATATAACCAAATTCTTGTCTCCAGGAAAGTCAAGGTTGAATAGGTGCTCGATGTGGTAGACAAGATCCGTTCGATCAGACGTCCTGAATGATTGCATAACCAATGCCACCAACTCTCGTCCCTTCACGATCACCCCGTGTTGATGTCGTAGTTCCGAATGTCGCGTAGCGTCGAGGTACACGTCTTTGGCTTCGTCAGGTGCTTGTTTTAACATGTTCTGCATGCCCATGGCCATTTTGATATCTATCGTAGCGAATCTGTCGCCGCCGGAGTCGCTCAGCAGATTTAGGTCTGGGTTTAACCCAATAGCCTGTTCCAACCATTTCGTCCATGTGTCAGTATCTGGATCTGCGCATGCGCTCAGAACATTCATCAGCAACTGCATCTTCCAGTTATCGAGTTGATGGATCTTTGGCCAAGCAGGAATAGACACCCTCTCGGCTTCTTTCCTCGAAATCCTCGGTCTTTCGCTCTTGATTTCTCGATCATCCCTCGATCTTCTGCGCCTCCTCCGTGTCCGATTGTCATCGTCTTCCTCTTCTTCTTCCTCGTCCTCTTCATCCTCTTCGTCGTCGTCATCCTCGTCCTCATCATCGGGTGGATCGTCCGGAGGTCCTCCTCCGCCTCCTGTGAGGCTCAACTGACGTCGACCTGCCCCTTGTCTATTTCCATTGGGCGAGAATCCACCGTAATCCAATGGGGGTGTAGTACCGTTGTTTCCCCCTCCATCACCACTACCACCAGCTGTAGTAGCGGATTGTGGGACATGCCCAACAACCCCTTGCATCTGGGATAGGTGTACATCGATCATTGGATCACCAAAAGACGGAAAGAGAATCGAACCTGGCATTAGTGACGAATTAGGGATCAGATTCGATGATGATGATGACGGGAATAACCCAGTCACCCTCTTGTCTACCCTAGTCGAATTAGCTTGGGGTCCTCCCTCAGCGCGTTTCACTACTGCTCGTTCACGATGTCCATCTTTACTGCTAGAGGCTTCCTGTGTCTCCAGCCTCTTGAGTGCTCGTAGTTCCTCATTGTCAGCATCGAGTTGACGAACAAAACTCTCTTCTTGCTTGAGCGTCGCCTCCCGATCCTTCAGTTGTCCCTGAAGTTCACGCATCTCCTCGAGGTACTCATCATACACTCCTTTAGCTGTCAATCTCCAGTACTCGGCCTCCTTCGACTTCTCGTCCATCGTGCACCGTTCTTCTTGTTTTGCTTCTTTGACCTGGGCTAACTCCAAGATCGCATCTTGACGATGACCACCCTCGATAGCAATCATCTGGTCCTTCTTCGACACGTCGGATTCATACTGTTTGACGATCTCTTCCTTCTCGCGAAGCAAGCATTCTGCTCTTTTTGATTCTTGCTCTGCGAATGTCGTAACGTCGTTCAGTCTCGTCATCAGCTGCTCCCTGGAGTCCTCCATCGAGTACATCTCGGGGCGTTTGACGAGCGCATGTTTCAACTGTGATTTCAGACTTCGAACCATCTCCTCTTCGTTGAACTTCTCGATAGATACCTCTGATCTGTTGCTGATAAGCTGATATCTGTTGTGAAGCCTCACGGTGTATCTGATTTGCATGTATTGCTGATTCCTGTGCGGCCGACTTCTCGCTTGCCATATAGGATCTCATCACTGCAATCTCCCGTCTCTGCTCCATAATAGTTCCCTCAGCTTGTCTCATCTGTTGCATCATAACGTTCGACTCCACGTCCTTCTTCTCCCCGTATTGATATGCGTTCATTTCCACCTTGCGCATCTGTTGGGCTTCCTCCTCAAACTTGCGCCAGGCCTCCGCCATATGGTGTTGGTGATGACTCACAAGATGTCCCGATTGCTTGCTGGCAATCTCACATCGTCTCTCCAGCTCTTGGATCCGGATGGTGCTCCCATAGTCTTCTTGATGAAGATTCGCCATTGCTGCCGACATTTCATCAAGTGTCTCCCCGATCTCCATCTCCATCTTATTCTTTTCTTTAATCGCGGCGCGAAACTCGGCACTCGTGGGCGATGTGGATCTCCCACCTTTCGATGTCGACCTCACGCCCTTCTGCGACGTCCGCGGAGTCGCAGGCGAAGATGATGATCTTCTCGGTGGAGACTCTCTTTGCTTCGACTCCTGATGAATAGCGATCTGTTTCCATGACCTTGTAGGTGTGGACATGTCGCTGAATAGTGCGGATCCTCCGCTCCCAGGTTCGTCCTGTGAATCTGCAACCAAATCCATCACCGCAGGAAGAGCCATCAAGCCATCTGATCCCTCTGAGCTGTCGTTCCCAAAAGTCGCAGTACTTGGGCTCGCTGAAGATGCCATTGTACCGTGTAGGTTATTGTCCCTCTATAGTTCCTGTACCCGCAATAGACCAGCTGTCTCTCCGTCCAGTGTAGAGCTTGTCGTTACGGCTGATAACCTGTCAAGAGACGGCAAGGTGACGTCCCGTGGGACGCTGTTCACCGAACCCTCCAGCTTTGTACCCAACCACGTAGAAAGGTGTATACGGTCAAACCGTTATAGCCGAACCCGTGTAAACTGTTGTAAGGGATAAGAACCAATAACCACGATGGTGATCCTGGCAGCGGCAGCGCGAATGAAGTATTTTCCACTCTCTGTGGTCAATCACGCACAAACGTATTTCATGCAAGACCTTGAGCCCTACTTGTGACTTGAGCCAAATGGCAGTCAATGGAACATTGTAAGCAACACCAACACAGACCTCAGAACAGCTTCCCAATTTAGGCACGGGGCAGGGAGGGTTTTAAAACTTTCTGTGTGTGTCTCTCTCTGTGTGTCTCTCTGTGTGTCTCTCTGTGTGTCTCTCTGTGTGTCTCTCTGTGTGTCTCTCTGTGTGTCTCTCTGTGTGTCTCTCTGTGTGTCTCTTTGTGTGTCTCTGTGTGTGTCTCTGTGTGTGTCTCTGTGTGTGTCTCTGTGTGTGTCTCTGTGTGTGTCTCTGTGTGTGTCTCTGTGGGTGTCTCTGTGTGTGTCTCTGTGTGTGTCTCTGTGTGTGTCTCTGTGTGTGTCTCTGTGTGTGTCTCTGTGTGTGTCTCTGTGTGTGTCTCTGTGTGTGTCTCTGTGTGTGTCTCTGTGTGTGTCTCTGTGTGTGTCTCTGTGTGTGTGTCTGTGTGTGTCTGTGTGTCTCTGTGTGTCTCTGTGTGTGTCTCTGTGTGTGTGTCTCTGTGTGTCTCTGTGTGTGTCTGTGTGTGTCTGTGTGAGTCTGTGTGTGTCTGTGTGTGTGTCTGTGTGTGTCTGTGTGTGTCTGTGTGTGTCTGTGTGTGTCTGTGTGTGTCTGTGTGTGGCTGTGTGTGTCTGTGTGTGTCTGTGTGTGTCTGTGTGTGTCTGTGTGTGTCTGTGTGTGTCTGTGTGTGTCTGTGTTTGTCTGTGTGTGTCTGTGTTTGTCTGTGTGTGTCTGTGTGTGTCTGTGTGTGTCTGTGTGTGTCTGTGTGTGTCTGTGTGTGTCTGTGTGTGTCTGTGTGTGTCTGTGTGTGTCTGTGTGTGTCTGTGTGTGTCTGTGTGTGTCTGTGTGTGTCTGTGTGTGTCTGTGTTTGTCTGTGTGTGTCTGTGTGTGTCTGTGGGTGTCTGTGTGTGTCTGTGTGTGTCTGTGTGTGTCTGTGTGTGTCTGCGTGTGTCTGTGTGTGTCTGTGTGTGTCTGTGTGTGTCTGTGTGTCTGTGTGTCTGTGTGTCTGTGTGTCTGTGTGTCTGTGTGTCTGTGTGTCTGTGTGTCTGTGTGTCTGTGTGTCTGTGTGTCTGTGTGTCTGCTTTGTGTGTTTTGTGTGTGTGTGTGTTTTGTGTGTATGTGTTGCGTGTGTCTGTTCTGTGCGTGGTTTGTAAGGTTGTTTTGGTTGTGTCTGTCCTGTCTGTCCTGTCTGTCCTGTCTGTCCTGTCTGTCCTGTCTGTCCTGTCTGTCCTGTCTGTCTGTCTGTCCTGTCTGTCTGTCTGTCTGTCTGTCTGTCTGTCTGTCTGTCTGTCTGTCTGTCTGTCCTGTCTGTCTGTCTGTCTGTCTGTCTGTCTGTCTGTCTGTCTGTCTGTCTGTCTGTCTGTCTGTCTGTCTGTCTGTCTGTCTGTCTGTCTGTCTGTGTGTGTCTGAGTGTACGTCTGTGTGTGTGTGGCTGTATGGGTGTGTGTGTGTATTTGTGTCTCTGCTTTGTGTGTTTGTGTGTGTGTTTGTGTGTGTGTGTGTGTTTGTGTTTGTGCGTGTGTCTGTCTGTGCATGCGTGTGTGTGTGTGTGGCTGTGTGTGTGTGGCTGTATGGGTGTGTGGGTGTGTGTACGTGCGTGTGCGTGCGCGTGCGCGTTCGCGTGCGCGTGCGCGCTTGTGCGTGCGCGTGTGCGTGCGCGTGAGCGTGTGCGTGTGTCTGTGTGTGGGTGTGCGTGTGTCTGTGTTTGTGTTTGTGTCTGTGTGTGTATGTGTGTGTTTGTGTTTGTGTTTGTGTTTGTGTTTGTGGGTGTGTTTGTGTGCCTGTGTGTCTGCGTGCATGTGTTTGGGTGTGTGCGTGTGTGGGTTTGTGTGTGTGTATTCGTGCAGTCATGCACAACATGTTGTGTTGTGTGTGCCGTCGGCAGCGCTTGATTAGTTGAGGAAGAGCTTTGGGTGGAGCGGTGGATGTGGATTGAGTGCTTGCAGTGTTTTGGGCTTGGGCTGTTCCATATCGAAATGGTGCTGTTCATCATGATTGTTTGGCGCAAAGTACCTCATTGCTGGTGAACCAGTTTGGACAGACTCGCTGCAAGGCACAACCACTTGCAGCGTTTTGCGCATGTAAGGACGGTGGAATTGCTGGCACAATCGGAGCCGATGGTTCTGCTGGCTCTTTTCATGTTCGACCCTTTGAGAGCTTGGTGCAAACAGCCGATCCCAAAGATGGACCTGGAAATCCTGCGTGGCTCTCGGGGCAGTGGGCAAAGCTGCACCATGAATGGAATTCGATTGGCATTCTTCGTCTCCGCGGATCACCCGCACTTGAGGATGACAATGTTGTACATGTGTTGGATCTTAACAAAGGCCAAGTTGCTCGCGAGCAACTGCGGCTTCGAGTGTGTTTTGACAATGGGCCACTTCAAGGCTTGAGCCAGAAGGCCGAGCCATTCAAGGAGAGTTTCTGGCACTTGGCTCCTGGAGAAGTTGCTCGTCTCGGTGGACCTGACGTGGATGGGTTTGTGGTTGCGACGTTTGAGGGTCTGCAAACTCTCGTCTTGGATCAGCCGATCCAATTCAGCTTGGCTCCGACCCTTGAAGTCCTTTGTAGTCCTGAAGTCACTGAAGAACGCGAGAGTGATGCTCGGCAACTTCCAAACGAGGCCGAGAAGACGGAGCGTGCCACCCTGCCGCTCAACATGCCACTTCGGTTCGGACCTCCCAGTTTGTTTCCACACGCGCTGCGCGGTTGTTGGATACGAGGCGGTATGACCATCACTATTAGTGATGGGTTCGTATGTCAAGAAGGTGATGACAAGGAGGACAGGTTTCCTTTACAAGTGTTTCCAGAGATATCATACAATCGCTGGGGCGGATGGCTTCTCAATCTGGCTCGAAGCAATGCCTTGGTGCTCGAGTGGACAACGAAGATGAATGCTGGCAGCCTTTTGGAGCACAAAGTTATTCGGTGGTGGCGACCTTGGGTGTTTAAGGGAATGATAGAAGTGCTTGAGGCTGGGAGCAAAGAGGTCAATGGATTTTATGCTCCAGATTTCACTGGAAGTAGCATCAAATATGCGAGTCTTGAGCCTGCCGGTCAGAATTATATTGAACAACGCAATGATGGAAGTTGGGCAATTAGCTGCAAATATGAGCAAAGTCCCAGTGAGGGTTGCAAAGTGTATTACACACAACAGTGTGCAGAAGTTGACATTGGTCAGTGGGATTCGGAAGGTGTTTCTAGTGTTGCCAGCCTGCCAGCACCCATCATTCGCAAGTGGCTCGGAGGGGAAAGGCAGAAGCATCAAGCAGCCTTTCGTGTGAATTCTGGGCTGCAGATCGATGAAATCTCCAGCAACGTGCTGCCTCGTCACTTGTGCCGTTTGCCGAGCGAGCAAATTCGGGGTAGCGCCATGATTTCCGAAGGTATTATTGAGCAGTTCTGCGGAGATGCGATTGTGATAATTGAAACTGATGGTATGGCGGGGTTGCGAAGCTTTCTCGGTGGCGCTGCCGAAGTTGCAGCAGTGAGTGCTTCAGACTCTATGCCGATCATTTTGCCAGCAGGCCAGCTGCCTGCAAGCCTTTGCGCGTGCATCAGGCTCACAAGTGCCCAGCTGAACCAGCCTACATCAACAGCTGTGGCCCAAGAAGAGTTGCAAGACAAGATGAGGCAGGCAGTTATGGACCTGAGGGCGCAAGGAGCTGTCAGCATTGCTGTGCGAAAAATTGCAGAGACTGTGGATCTGACAAGTTTGACCCCTGAGCTTATCGTCTCGACAACCATGAAATCAATTCTTGACGGAAATGGCAAAGTCAAGAAGCCCGAGCTGCAGAGCCAAGGCCTTGAGATACACTTCTTGGTTGCAGCCGCAGATGTGCCACGCTGTCGCGGTGCTTTGGAGGCTACAGTTGCGAAATGGAGTTGCCTGGCGGCAAGTGGATGCCCATGCACTGATGTTTAGGTTGCAGTTTTGTAGCCCCTTGCCCAAGTAGGTTTGCTTTGCACATACTCAATTGCTGGCGATTGGAACGGGACATTAGCACGAGGGATCAGCAATGCCTCCAATGGAGATTCAAATGCAGGAACAAATTGAGTCTGCGAAAGCATTATGAAAGGCTGCCGATTTGTTGAATGTCAGCCATCCCAAGTAACATAGAGCCGGCGCACCCGGTGTTCGGAAGTTTCTAGGTGTATAATAGCTATAGTTATTGTCCTTTTATCTGTTCTTTGTTCTGTTTTCTCGTTATCTTTATCTTGTCTTTCTCTTTCTCTCTCCCTCTTTCTCTTTCTTCTATCTTTCTTGTCTAATTTCTTTATCTTTATCTTTCTCTTGCTCGGTCTCTTTATCTTTCTCTTTCTGATGATTTTCTCCTTTATTTATCTTTATACTTCTCTTTTATTTTCTCTTTGTATTTTTCTTTATCATTATCGTTATCTTTCTCTACCTCTTTGTTTTCTCTTTCTTTCTCTTTCTCATTATGTTTATCTGTCTCTGTTATATTCCTCTTTCTGATTATGTTCTCTTTTATTTTTCTTTTTATTTATGTGTTATGTTCTCTTTATCTGCCTCTTTCTTTTTTCATTTGTTCCTCTTTATGTTTCTATTGTTTTTTCTTTGTTCTCTATGTTTATCTTTCCTTTATCTCTCTCCCTCTCTCTCTCTTTCTTTCTATGTAACTTTCTCTTTCGCCTTAACTTTGTCTTTCTATTCCTTTGTTCCTTCTGTCTCTCTCTCTTTCTTTGTATCTATGTGTTTGTCTTTTCTTTCTCTGTCTGTCTATTGCTCGGTCTCTTTCTTTTTTATATTCATTTTCTGAAATTTATTTTTCTATGTTCTCTCTCTTTCTCTTCCTTTTATCTTTCTCATTATCTTATCTTTTCTTTCTCATTTCTTTCTCTTTATCTTGTCTGTTCGCCTCTTTCTTTTGCCTTTCTCTTTCTCGTTTTTCCCTGTTCTTTATCTTTCTCATTCCTCTTTCGTCTCTTTTTTCTTGCTCTTTTCTGTCTCATTCGCTTTCTCGTTCTCTGCTTCTTTATTTTTATCTTTTGTCTTTTCTCTTTCTTTTACATCTCGCTTTCTCTTCTCTTTTGCCTCACTGCGCTTGGCTCAGCTTTGCGTTTTTGGCATGTTTTCTCTCTCTCTCTCTTTCTTTCTCTTTCTTTCCTTTTCTTGTGTTTCTCTATTATTTCTCTCTTTTTGTTTTATCTTTTATTTCTCTTTCTTTTCTCTGTTATTTCTCTTTCTATTCTCGTTCCTCGTTATTTTTCTCTTTCTTTTTACCCGGTGTCCCGGTGCCCCGCCCTCGCGCCTTTTTCTCCTTTTTTGCTCGGTTGCCTCCTGCTGTTTGGCGAGCCGCCTGTGACGGCAAGCCCGCAGCACCACGGAGTCGTCAAGCGTACTTTGGGTCGGCCGCCAATGACGGCAAGCCGAAGGCGACTAGTCTGACGAAGGCTCACCGCAGGCACAAGAAATATCTTCATGCAGCTTCCGCACCTGCGCGCGCCTCCCCAGAAAGTACCTCGTGAGCCTACGGCCACGGCATGCGAGCGCTTTTCTCCAGTGCTCAAAGTGTATCATTCTCAGAAAGCTTTCCAAGACTCGAAGCGCGGCGCGAGGTGTCGGCCACTGGGCAAGGTACCGGCCACTGGTGAACTGAATGTGGCCGAACTGAGCCGACCTCAAAACTCACACATGAACTCACACGTTTACAAGGAAGGTCCTTCCTGCGATGACAACTGCGGCTGTGACGCCAAGCCTTGTCAGTTC
>CAUJNA010002230.1:0-22500 GCA_963377175.1 Effrenium voratum | reverse complement strand
AGCTATGGAAGTCAAGTTTAGCTTTCTAGGGCACCGGGGCAGGACTTTGATCATCGATCGGGATTGCGACCCTCTGCGTGGTCGAGGTGCAAAAACTCGAGGTTTTTTGCGATTCTTGCGGTGCCGCGCGACCCTCTGCGGGGATCGGCGTGGTCAAGGTGCAAAACTCAAGTTGTTTTTGCGTTTTTGCGGTGCGCGGATGAACCTTCTGCGGGGATCGGCGTTGTCGACGCACAAAAACTCAAGGTTTTTGCGATTTCTGATCTGCCCGCGCGACCCTCTGCGGGGATCGGCGTGGTCGAGGTGCAAAAACTCGAGTTGTTTTTGCGTTTTTGCGGCGCGCGGCGGCGCGGTCGAGGTACAAAAACTCGTTTTGTTTTTGCGATTTCGGATCTGCCCGCGCGACCCTCTACGAGTTTTTGCACCTCGAGGTTTTTTGCGTTTTTGCGGGCGGATGAACCCTCTGCGGGATCGTGTGTGTCGACGCGCTCTCGCTGTGGCGCCGTGCGAATTCGTTTTAGTCTCGGCGAACCATCTGCGGAGCTCCTGCGTGCTGAAGCGCTCTCGCTGTGGCGCCGTGCGAGTTTATTACTCGCGAAATGGCCTTTGGAAGTTGTCTCGTGGTGCGCGCGCCTGCTTTCGCAATCGCGCGGTCGTTCGATTCGCCCCTGGTCCGCGGCAGCTCCGGCTCCAGCAAAGAAGCCGTAGAATGTGGAGTGCACTCCTGGTGGCTCCGACCGGAAAATTCGAACCCTGAAGCGCAGACGTATAGTGCGCGGAGCAGCTCAGCTCAGGCTACCTGACCTTGCGAAAGTGCTGCGCGTGCACCTTGCGAAAGTGCGCCTGCCACGCGATTTACACCTTCGTCTCTGTCTTTCTCCCTTCCCATTTGATCTATCTATCCATCTATCTATCTATCTATCACCTGACCTTGCAAAAGTGCTGCGCCTGCCACGAAATCTGCACTTGACCTTGCGAACGTGCTGCGCCTGCCACGAAATCTGTACCCGACCTTTCGCGGGCACAAAATGCGGCGCCTGCCACGAAATCTGCCTCGCAAAATCAACCTCCGAAAACGTCTGTGCGAGCATTACAGCGGGCAACATTCCGAGACCGTGGCGAGACCGCACGCTGAACAGGGGTGCGCTTCGCGTGTTTCGCATGTCTGACTCTACTTTTTGTATTACGGAAGTTTTCTAAGGCAACTTCCTTTGATGAAAGGCTGCCGATTTGGTGAATGTCAGCCACCCCAAGTAACATAGAGCCGACGAAGCCGGTGTTTGGAAGATTCTAGACCAATCTTGAAGTTGATGAGGGTCACCGCATGCCGGTCTCTACCGAAATGGCGGAACTCATGAAGAACAGGAAAAGGGTCGAGAATATGGCCCAGACCCAGAGCGCTCTTGAGAAGCAATATGAGTCTATGCGGCAGGTCAATGACGGTCTCCATGCGAAGAGCATGGCAAACTTGAAGTCCGAGCTAGGGACGGCGAGAAAAGCGGAGGACGAGGCATTGCTAAAGCTGAGTCCATTCCGCAGACTCGGGATGAAGAGTCAGAACAGCTGCGGGGCACTTGCGATAGGCTCAGAAACCAGGAGGAACTTGACGAATTGACCGATCGGTATGATGAGCTAGTCAATGACCAATCCGTTGCGTTGCCAAAGTTTGGTGATGTGACCACACCCAACGCAGGGACTGCACCAAGGTCAAGGAGTGGATCTCCCAAGGGGTCCACTTCCCCAGTCAAGCTGGCCACCTCGTCCGCTGCTGTCACCGAGACTAACTGACCGATCAATTGGACATGTGGAAAGGCAACCTTTTGTCGAACGTTCTGGTAGGTTGGTGATCCTGATAGCGAAGCTTGGTCGGCGTGGCTTTCTCAAGCATTCAGCCCGAAAGCAACGGTCGAGGCACTTTCCGACAGCGGCGGTTCAAGGTGCGCTGGTGTTGACAGCAAGTTGGTGGTAAGCGTGGACAAAATGATCAAGTCTGCTGGAGATCAGGCGAGTGAAGTCGCCCTTGAGGTTCAAGGTCGGAAGGGCATCAAAGGAAGACACATAATATTCACGGTTCTGGAGAGCTTTCGTACGTACGACAGACTCGATCTTGTTTTCGGAGTGGAACACTTGCACTAGTTGACCTATCCCGGTGACAAGAAGATGGGAGATTTCAAGCAGCGGTGGCTTGAGCCACAAGAGGAGGAGTTGAGAGACACGCTGTATCGAAAGCTGAACGGAAATTCAAAGGAGCTGGAATTGGACTTGAAACTGTACGAACACATGGAGCGTAGTGGTCCCGCGAAAACGCATAAGTATTTGCTCAACATGATTGATCGGCGGGTGAAAGCAACCAGGGAAGAAAAGAATTGGGAAAACAAGGAGAAGTCGCTCAAGATTTTCAAATTGGGCAACGCGCTTCCCTCTCCCAAAGAAAAGGTAAAGTTCAATCCGAAGGCGAAGTCGGAGGCAAAGGATGCCCAAAATTCGGCACCTGTTCTTCCTGACACGAAGACCATGGGGGAGGTCACCTTCCAAAACCCGAGATCCTTCCCCTGGTGGTAACAAGAATGTTCCATGCCAACTTCATTTCTTTTGTGGGAAGCGCATGAAAGGATCCAATTACAAATGCAGCCATCAGAAGGGTGCTTACACTGCAGAATGGAAGAAGAAGTTCGAAGAGGGTCCCAAGCGCCCCAGCCAGGGAGCGTCCCAAGAACGATGGAATTTGTTCATTCTGGAAGAAAGGGACATGCAAGAAAGGGAAAGATTGCAAGTTCAAGCATCCGGCGCCGGCGGAGAAATCCAAGAAGAAGAAAAAGAAGAAGAAGGCGAAGGCTGCCCAGGTGATGTCCACGGGTTCCTTGTGGGAGGATTCTCAGAGTGAAGCTGAGTCGACCTTCAGCGAAGAGGAAATTGTGGATGGAGATGCTGAGGCCGAATGCGCTCCCGCGACCCCGAGAGCCAAGCAATATCACTCCAAGAAGGAAGAAGACAAAGAGCGTGGTTTTCCGGGATTGGGTTGAGTACGATGATGGTGATGTTAGCAATCAAGAGTTTCCTGAGAGACATCGCAGAGAAGATCATGGAAAGAAGGGGGTAAGCACTGAGTTCTGGCAGCCATCAGGGCCGCAAAAGTTGGTGAAACATGGGAAAACCATGTCCGTGATTTACAGACTTCCATCATCAAGGTACCCTTCCAGCAAATACAAATGGAGGTTGTTCTCATAGGGGAGAACTATGAGAAGATCGACTATGTGGATAGAGCTCGGAAGATGTCCCTGTTCTCGGCGATTTCGCATCCAAGAGAAAAACCCAACACGCAATCGCCCAAAAGGATGAAATGGCTCATGGACACCGGATGCAGCCACGACTTGATCGGGTTGAAGGCGGATAAGCTAGGTCTTAGTCCGAGGATGAGTTCAGAGGCGATGACCTTTATGACGGCGAACGGTATCACCGAAACCGATCAAAAGGTTGACCTTGTCATAGACGAAACGAAGGACACGATTTCGCCTTTCGTGGTGGAAGAATGTGCTGACAGCGGGTATGGTTTTCTGTGGATTTGGTTTGTTATTTAGTTTTTATTATGGTTTTCTGTGGATGCCTGGCGAAGAACCTGTCATGTTCGATGATCGCATGTCTGTCATACGCCTTCGTGTCAAGGATCACACTCCTTACCTGGTAACCCAATGATGAAACGGAGCACGCGCTTTGGGGAAACTCACAGAGTCAGCTCTTGGTATCTTGGATATCCCGAGGATCATGTGGTGGATCCGTCTGGACGATTGACTTCATCGCCGGACGAAACACCAATTGCGGTGCCGGCAGAGGAGCCCGGCGAGGTAGAGGAGGGTGATACGGATGAAAGGGACGAAGGTGGCGAAGATGAACACGAGGTCGATGTCGAAGCTGCAAGGGGCGTGAAGAGGACGTTGGAACACATGGTTACCCACAGGTTCGCAAACCCTTATTGTGATGCGTGTGTCCGAGCAAAGACGTGGGGGGGCCTTGTGACGTTCGATTTCCTAACACCAGAAAGAGTAGGACAACTGGGAAACGAGACTGACACCAATGTCTTCGTTGTGCGCGACGTATATTCTGGGGTGAGGATGGCGTATCCCATTTCGGGGTTCCACGGATGAGGTTGTCAGATGTTTGAAGGAGTTCGTGTTGCTTATGGAGATCACGCACCTCAGTTTGTCAGTGCATGTCAGCAGCTGGGGATAGCGTTTGATCACTCGCTGCCCAACCGACCCATGAACAACTTCAGCACTTGTTTGTTGGCTGCGACCTGGTACCATATGCGTGGTGATCATGAGTATACCAGTCGGTCAAACCCTCTTCCCACAAGAGATGACACGCACAAGTTTGCGCCCAAGTCAATTCGCGGGTTATGAACTGGAAAGTGGAGTGAGGTGGAGGCATTGCAGGAGGTGTTGACGACGATGGGAACGGCGATGACGATGATCCCGGAAAAGGTGATTCGCACGTCGGCGGAGGGAGTGCCAAGGACAGGTCGAAAGCGATTAAGGAAAGGTTCGGTATTGATGATGCGGTTGGAGATGTTGATTCAGCCGTCGAACCGGACAAGAAGACCCTGATCGTAAAGGAACGGCGCACAAAGGGGCAAAGGGTGACATCCCAATGCCCGCTGGCCTCGAACCGGGCTACCATAGGTGGAGTCGGAGGGACGAAAGGGCAATTGTGTTCCCACGGACGCCAAAGGGGGCCCAAATAAAAAGATGTTGTAGCACGACTGTCAACAGCGAGACGGCTGAAGTGCTTGATTGCATCAGTATCGATCCGAAGAAGGGGGAAGACTTCCAAAGGACGGTGATCAAGGCTTGTGCTGAGGTCTTGATCGACACGTATTCGCTGACGCGGAGCCTCCCAAAACGCGAACACGTCAGCAAAGGGAAAGCTAGCGATGGGATTATATATGCTGATGATAAGGGGGGGAGGGTGAAGCTAGATGTTAAAGGAACTCCCTACAAGGTTGGGATTGCTGAGCGAAGGGCCTGCAAGATTTCTGGGCCTCCCGATGTGTCCAGAGGAGTGGAAGAAGATGTCTCATGTCGATACAATGATGTGGGAACACGCAGCCACCGAAGCTGAAAAGGATATCAAAGAGGGACTGGAAAAGAGCCTCAAGAAGGCCGAAAAGGAAGCTGAAAAGTTAAAGGGCAAAGCCAAGAAGTCGAAAGATGGCAAGGATGCTGCGGCGGCGAAGGAGAGCGCCAAAGACGCTAAGAAGTTGCGTAGAACAGTCCTGAAGAGCGTTCAGAAAATCGACAGTGCCAATGATAGAAACATCCGTTATGGCCACCCTTGACGCAGGGACATTCTGGGAAGCATTGCCACAAAGGGGTAACGGCAGTGGGTTTTGAGCCTGTGGGGGTGGAATGGCCATCCGTCTACGACTTCAAGAGGGAATCTGAAGAAGGGATGGAATCTCCTTCGCGCCAAGCTTGAGATCGAACCTGGAACGGGTCTCGGTTTATACTTGGGTTGCAATCAGGTCAAAGGAACTGCTAAGTTCGGTGGTGTCCAAGTCAACACAGTAACCTATGATATGGAAGAATTCCTTGAGATGTCTGTTCAGAAGTACAGGGATATCATCATCGGGAACCATGTCAAATTGAAAGATGCCAAGACTCCGTCGCTTCTGGAGGGGACGGATGAGACGGATGCGCAGCCGCTCGTTCAAGGGGAACCTGCGCCCCTCATGCAGCTAGTGTGCTCATGAAATTGCTATACGCGGCGCGTCATGTCACCAAATGGAGCAATCAGGACGACAAGCGACTGCATCATTTGGTGTGTTACGTCAATTGCTCCAAAAGAAAGAAGTTGGTCGGGTGGGTTAGCCTAGCGATCCATTAGACCAGGTTCAGGTGGCCATGTACGCAGACGCGGATTTCTTCGTTCCACTTCGGGCTGTCAAGTGAACTTGCATGGCAAGAACACTCGCTTTCCGTTGGTGGGAAATAGCAAGCGACAATCTTGCTTTCTCGCACGCTTTCGTTCTTTCTTCATGTTACACGCTTTCTTTTTGCATCCGCCGTCTGACCTTCCAAAGCTATCTGCAACAGCTATCTTTTCGCACGCGCTATCTTATCTTCTGGTTCTACCTATGTACACAAGCTACCTTTCAATTAGCTTCTCTATTACGGAAGTTCCTTCTAAACTTCCTTTGCTAATAGTGGCATCCAACCAAGAACCTTGAGCAGATTGTTGACATCTGCTCCTCGCAGCATTGATCTTCAACACCACACGCCAGTTCTACAAGTGAATGACAATGGCGCTAATAGCAGTCATTCTGCTTGTCCGGTGAGCGCTGTGACAAATTGGCAGAAGTAGGTCATAGCAGGTCATAGCAGGTCTTTCAAAAGACAAACAGTCTAGGCGAATAAACACGATGCGAAGCGTTTGGTCAGTTGGTCAATAATTGCTCACTCGCCAATGTTTTGACAGCTTGCTCACCTTCTCCTTTATTCCTGGAAGGTCAGGGCAAAGAGTGCCACCCATGAGGTCCTCTTTTGCCTCTGGTTGACGCTATGCCACCAGCCCAGCGCATCTTGCCTGTTCAGGCCAATCAAGGGATCTCACGCGATCTAGCTGTTTGGTTTCGGACTCAAGTTAATGTCAGAAGGCGCTTGCCTTGGCAATGCGCAAGGCCGCAAGGTAGCAAGCCCTGCCATGAATACAGCAGAGGGTTCATTCAGTCCGTGAAAGTATTGCTTGCGTCGGGTTCGTGTGTGTGTGTGTGTTTGCACGTGGGCCTATCTACATGATCGAGGGTTTGGCTCCGTGAATTGCGGCAGCTTGTTTTGCAATCCGATTTTCGAGGCGATACCAGCTTTTTCCAGACAATGCGACCAAAGCATCGCCCAGCATGGTTTACTGATGCCGTACTGCACAAGCTTCGTGGCAAGGAGAAGGCAGCCCGAGGGGCCTGGAAGAAGCAACTGCAGGAAGACCCGGCAATGCGAGGTGTGCTGCTGTGGCAATTGTCAACGCTGGCCCAGACAGTGCAGGAGATTCTGACCGAGCTCGATTTTGTTCAAGACGGTCCCTTTGCTGCCAACCCCGGCTCGCCTTTGAGATGGCTTGACGTGAATATGTACCATGTTTGTCAGCACTTCATTTTGCCAATGACCAAAGAACAGGAGTGCTCCTACGTAGAGCTGGTAGCCTCCGATCTTCAACCCCCAGAATGGATGGTGTCTCATGCTTGGAGCACTCAGTTTGCTGCGACGGCTAGCATGCTCGCTAAGCACTCAAGCTCCCGCAACCAGGAAGAGGACTCCGCTCACTCCTGGAAGCAGACATCGTACTGGTGCTGCACCCTGGCCAACAATCAACACGATTTGTCTCCTTTGCGGGAGGCAGACTTATTGAAGACTCCGTTTGCGCGGGTTCTATTGAGCAATGCATGTGCTGGGACAGTCCTCCTTTGCGACACAGTCCGGCTCTTATGCACAGGGAACTTTGTTGCTGGATGGAGGCTGGTTTGTCAGGCAGAGGCTGAGGCATTTGGCCATTTCCACACTACAGTAAATCCGCCACCCGACCCCTCCAGCTCTCAGCTCACTCGTCTCAGAGGGGACCGGCGCGCTATACTATACAATTATGAGATATGTAGCAGCGGGACACCCGTTGTTTTGCTCACACACAGAGGGAATGCCACGATGGCGGTTCAACATTAAAGATTCAAGTAGGCTTAAAGACGAGAGGTGAGCAATTGCAATTTATCGCATTTGAATTGGTTCTCGCAGGTACGTCGAGGTATTCTGGCCAGGTCGCAAAGATTATCGATCACGCAGCTTTGGCCGCCGATCAGCTGGGGGCGCTAATGGAATTCCGCGCGTGTCCATGAACCTTTCCTTGTGAACACTTAACCGATGGGCGTGAAAACAAACAAAACGAAAAGGATTTAAAGGAACCGCAACGAGGTGGCCAATTCATACAAGTTGGTCAAAGCAAGTTGGAGTCGAAAGAGATCGGGTGGGCTCAGAGTAGCTCTGGGCCGGTAAGCCGTCGGTTGTGACCGCGAATAGGCCGTGAGACGGGCTGCGCTCTCGAATGCACCAACGCTTGTCCTTGCCGGCTGAGCGGGCGATCTCATATCCGCGGGCGAGCTTTTGCACTCTCCAGCCGTTTGCCTTTGACACGCACACTGGCCGGCCTTCGCGGGCGCGTCTCAACACTTTGTCCACTTTCAAAATTCCGACGCGGACACGCTTTTGATAGTCAGCAATTAAAACAACTGTTGGTGATTGGAGGAAGTGGGGCGAATTCAATGCCGCGTTGCTCATTGCTGAGTTTGCCTGTCAGGCTGTCGTACAGGTCTTGGGGGCCTGCGCGATGCCATCGCCTGATTTCGGAGCCTCTTGCAAAGTTGGCGGAATCTTGAATTTCCCACGCACACACATTTTTCGTTGCAAATGTCTTCATGCAAACGCTGCCGTCGAAAATTCTTCGTTGTAAACGTCTAACCTCGAATCCGGATGAGGGGGCCGCTGAAGGGCCCGCTATAACAAAACATGTTCCCGGAGATTATTTCTGATGTCCTATAGTTGTGTAAGGATCAGCCCGGCGACGGCCGAAAGTGCTTGGGCTGGATGGTGTTCACGGGGCTTGGGAAGCCGGATCTGAGGCGCAGTTGAATAGAACAGGCTGACTCGTGTCCACCCCGCACTGATATAGCAACTACGGTAGCGCGTTGAATTCTGCAGGCGCTTAAAGGGCAAATATGTGGTGGCTGCTCGTTGCTTGAGGCCGTCACGCCTTTGCGACGCGCCCTTTCCTCAGCTGCAAGAAAGGCATGACATGCGGAATGCGCTGTGCAACGGTGTTGTGCTGCGTCGCAACGTGGTGTTTTGTTGCACCCAGGTTTGGTGTGTCTTCGAAGCTCATTTGACGCAGCTGCTGCGGTCTGGACATGCCAAGCTCAGCAACAAGTGCAGTCACTTCATGGACTTGGTCGCTTTTCACGAGGGCCAAAGTGTTTCGGAGTCTGTGGCAATATTGCAAGATGGGCTGGTCGGCTGGCATGAAATCTCCGCCGGGCTTGCTCGCTTTCCATTGGAGGTGGCGCGTGTGGGAACAACTGTGGATGTTCGCATGGCGCAAGCGACACTGCAATGTGACAGGCGCGCCATAATGAACCACATCGCTTTTGGAAAGGCGTCGCAAGACGTTCCAGCAATTGACCACAGCTCGTACGATGAGCTGAACGTTTTCGTTCACAGTGCCTTTGCATCTGCAGAGCTTTACCGCTTGGCCTGTGAACGACCTGCAGGATGTGTTGAGAGGGCGCGGGAGCTCTTGGCTATGGGCGCAGATCCCAACAGCTTTGTGCGCGAAGGCAACACTGCCATATTGGCGCTGGTTGGCGCTGATCCTACACAGCCAACACCTGCAGATTTGCCATTGCTTCAAGAGATGGTTTCTTTGCTTGTTGCAAGCGGGGCAAGGCTGAACCACGTCAACTCGCACATGCAAACGGCTTTGGATCACATCATTGCCACGGACGAGGCATCGCCTGCGGCTGTGTTCCTTAGAAGTCAGGGCGCGGTGTCCTTCGAGGAGTCAGCTTCCGCAGCCGAAGAGCTCTGGAATTCGCGCATCAAGGCAGTACTTCGTCGAGGTGGCTTTGGCGCGCCAACAGACGAAGACCGATCACACAGCAAGCCCACGCAGGCGTTTGGCGGCGCAGGAGGGGGTGGGTCAGGAGCAAAACTGCTAGGCCGTGCTGAGCAAAGTTTGCGTGAGGTTGCCTCGCTGACCAAGATCTACCCGGCATCAGTTTGTTCTATCGAGACACCCTCTGGTCCACATGACAAGCTGGGGCTGCGTGGAAAGGCTGTGCTTGCAGCTTTAAAAGCGGCAGGCGCGCCAAATCCGTTCGAATTACGCAGCCTGACATGCAGCTTAGTCTTTGTTCGCTAGCATGCTACAGCTGTTGGCTTTGTTTGACGGACATTTTAGAATTTGCGCAAGCACGTGTTCTGGCCATCTAAGGCTGCTCTGGGCCATACCATCCTCGTGGTTCTTTGCCATTGTTGCGCGTGCAGATCAGCCTTGTTGACAAGTCGAATCCAAGCGAAGCACAGGCGACGAATCGAGGACTTCAGGACGTGACCTCGATTGCCACCTTGCCGGAGCGCGCGCTGAGTCTTCGGCGAACATCAGCAAAAGGGAAACATATTGATGTATTAGATATTACATTGTCACAGATTGTTTGCTGTGAGTTGGGATTGAGGGAGAAATATGCTGATACAAGGTGGAATTTGCGATTTTGGGATTGGAATGGTAGTATGACATTATGGAATAGTAGTATTTAGTATGACAAAATATTGCATTGAGATTTATCTGTGCAATTTTATGGTGATGGTTTCTCTGTGTTTATATAATTGATATTTGAACAAATATTGAGATTAAATGGAATTAGGGAAGAATTGAATGTATGTTTTTAGTTGGTTTTGTTTGATTGGTAAATTATATATATATTTCAAATTGATATTATGGTTCTTGAATAGGATTTGGAGAATTGATAATTAATGATATTGATATTTTAAGATATTGGGAATGGTGGGATTGATATGTTGGGATTGGTGTTGATGGAGTTGGTCAGGCTTGATTCGGGCCCAGCGTCTCTACTAAGTGTGTTTGGTGAAAGATGGAGAGGAGATGGTTTTTGAATTGGTGTTTTTTTTGTTTTTTAGTGTGGTTGGTTACGGATAGGTATGTTAGGTTTTAGGAGATGTGGCTGATTGGTAAAGTGTGGTTGAATGAGTTGGGTGGTGTGTGGGAGG
This sequence comes from Effrenium voratum, assembly GCA_963377175.1. Lineage (NCBI taxonomy): Eukaryota > Dinophyceae > Suessiales > Symbiodiniaceae > Effrenium > Effrenium voratum. The sequence continues at coordinate 11,683 of CAUJNA010002230.1, read as the reverse complement.
GTTGGGTTGTATTGTGGGTGCTGTTTTTTATTGTTGTTGGGGGTTGGGGGGTTCTGGGGGTGGGCGGGGAAGGGATATAGGGTGGCGGGGGATGCTGAGAGGGCGCAGGTTAACTGGATGCGGGGGGGTTGCGTGTGTGTGTGTGTTGGGTTTGGGTTTGGTGGCGTTTTGTGTTTGAGGGTAAGTGTGGTTGGAAGGGGTTTTAATTTTAGGGTTTTTTGTGTAGTGTTTGAAGGGGGGGGGTGTGTGGTGGGTTTTATATGCGATTGTGTTAGGGGGGTTTGGTTGTTGTGGGGGTGTAGGGTGGGGGGGGTGTGGTACTTGTTGATTTTTTTTACGTGGATTTCTATACTTGTGTCCTGTTTGAGTGGGTATTTTGGTGAATAATTGTGATTGGTTATTTTTTTTGTTGGTATTTATGTTGGGGTTGCTGGCGGTGTGGGTATTGGGGTTGGGTGGGGGTTGGTTGTGTGGGGGGGGGGGGGGTGGGGTGGGGTGGTTGTGGGGGGGTGGGTTGGTGAGGGGGTGTGATGTGCGTGGTTTGTTGGGAGTGGGTGGGTTGGGAGGGAGGGGCGGGGGGGGGGTGGGAGGGGGGGGGGGGGGGGCGGGGGGTGTGGGGGGGGGGTGGGCGGGGGGGGGGGGGGGTGTGGGGGGGGGGGGGGGTTGGGGGGGGTGGGGGGGGGGGGGTGTTGGGGGGGGGGGGGGTTTGTGGTGTGTGTTGGTTGGATTAGGGGGGGGGAGTGTGGGAGGGGTAGGGTTGGTGTTTTTGTGGGTGGTAGGGGTTGGGCGGGGTTGGCTGCGTGGTGGGGGGTGGAGGGTGGGGTGGTGGGTGGAATGGGTGGGGGGGAGGGTGGGGGAGGGGGCGGGGGGGGTGGGGGGGGTGAGGGGGGGGGGGTGGGGGGGGCGTGTGGTGTTGTGTTGTGGGTTGGGTGGAATTTGTTGTTTGTAGGGGGGGGGGGGGGGGGGAGGGGGGGGGGGTGGTGGGGGGGGGGGAGGGGGGGGGGAGGGCGGGAGGGGGGGGGGGGGGGGGGGTGTGGGGGGGGCGGGGGGGGGGGGGGCGCGGGGGGGGGGTGGGGGGGGGGGGCGGGGGGGGTGCGGGCGGGGGGGGAGGGGGGGGGGGGGATGGGGGGGGGGGGGGCGGGTGGGGCGGGGGCAGGGGGGGGGGGGGGGGGGGGTGGGGGGGGGGGGGGGGTGGGGGGGGGGGGGGGGGGGGAGGGGCGGGGGGGGGGGGAGGGGGGGGGGTGCGGGAGCGGGGGGGGGGGGGGGGGGGGGGGGGGGTGGGGGGCGGGGGGGGTGGGGGGGGGGGGGGGCGGTGGGGGGGAGGGGGGAGTGAGGGGGGGGTGGGGTGGGGGGGGGGGGGGTGGGGGGGGGGAACGTGAAGTAGCCCCACCACCCACCACCCCCCACTTCTCAACCTATCTCTTCTTGAATATGCGTTTTGAGGGGGGGGGGGGGGAGGGGGGGGGGAGTGGGGGGGGGGGGGGGAGGGGGGGGGGGTGGGGGGGGGAGTGGGAGGGGGGGGGGGGGGGGGGGGGGGGGGGGGGGGGGGGGGGGGGGGGGGGTGGGGGGTGGGGGGGGGGGGGGGGGGGGGGGGGGGGGGGGGGGGGGCGGGGGTGGAGGGGGGGCGGGGGGGTGGGGGGGAGGGGGGGGGGGGGGGGGGGGGGGAGGGGGGGGTGGGGGGGGGGGAGGGCGGGGGGAGGGGGCGGGGGGGGGGGTGTGGGGGTAAGGGGTGGGGGGGGGGGGGGGGGGGGGGGGACGGGGGGGGGGGGGGGGGAGGGGGGAGGGGGGGAGGGGTAGGGTGGGGGGGGAGTGGGGGGGGGGGGGGGTGGTGCGGGTAGGGGACGGGGGGACGGGGTGGGAGCAGCTTCATGGGGGGGGGGGCGGCGGGGGGGGGGGGTGAGGGGGGGGAGGCGGGAGGGGGGGGGGGGTGGGGTGGTGGCGAGGCTAACAAAAAGGTGGAGGGGATGTGCTTATGTATGTGTTTTTGTATTGTTTTTTTTGCTTTTTAAGATCGTTGGAGGTAGTGTTGTTTTGTTTGGTTTGAGATTTTTTGTGTATTGTGGGTGGCTGAGTTTAATTTTGTTTGTGTGTTGATTTGTGGGTTTATGTTTGGTGGGCGGGGGGGGGGGGACTGGAGGTGGGAGGAGGAGGTGGGTCGGGGGGGTGGGTTGGGATTAGATTTGGCGGTTGTGTTATGCGGGGTGTCGGAGTGGTTTTATGGGGGTCGTTAGGGGTGTGTTTGTTTATAGATGTGGTTTTTGATATAATTTCAAATAAAAAAAAGAAAAAATAACAAAAAACAAAATAAATATATAAAAAGATACAGAGTAGAGTTTTATTATAATTTCAAAATACAGAGTATAGTTTTCATCCACCATATAAATAAGGAATCGTAGGAATCATTTTCCCTCATAAAAATATATATAAATTATAATTTTAAATAAATTTTTCCATCGATACAGCGAAAGAAGAAAGAAATACTAATATAATATGAGTCGTTTATACAAAAATTAGATTAAAATATTATTTTAAGATATCTGATACTAATTCATTTCATTACTTTTTATTGTTTTTTCATTTTGTTTTTTGTTTTTTGTTTGTCGTTTGTTTTTTTTTTTTATTTTTTTTTGTTTTTTGTTCTTTTTTTGTTTTTTTTTTATTTTTTTTTTTTATTTTCCAAACCGGAGGCTCTTTTTTTCGTAATTAATGTTTTGAGCTATATATTGACTCCGTAAATTATTATAAGTGCGTTTATATTCGGTATATTAGTATGTTGTTTTGCTAATAATAATATAATTATATATGTATTAAACAAAGATAGGTGCAACGAGATTGGAAAGCAGATATATCTATTATATCCAAGATTAATCATGGAAAACGATGCCAAAAAAAGGCCAACCCAAAAAAATTGAAGGATTTAATTTTTGCTATTTTCATCACTGCGCGCGTTTTGACTTTGGTCTTCCGTATTCTCTCTAAAACAAGAAAAGTTTCCATTTTAAATTTATGTTTTATTTATTCACATTAGAATATTTATTTTGTGTTTTTTAATATTTTTTTTTTTTCTTTATCATTTTGTTTAACGTAAATATATATTAAAAATATAGAAAGAATCGATAAATTTTAACGAATTTAACGCCAAGGAAGGCGATAAAAAAACGCCTCCCACCCTTCTTTGTCTTACTTTGAAGGAGGGCAGAGCCGAACGAATAAATTTAAGAGCAAAATAAACGCTAAATTTAAGCCGAAATTAAGAGAATAACGAACGACGTCCCCCCGACGAACTGCCCGACGAAATTAAGAGAATAACGAATCGAGGCCAATGGATTTCGGTATATCCAAAAAACAATATATTATTTATGCGGGCAATCAAAGCCCCCCCCTCACCCCATCTCCCCCCGCTCACGCTCCCTCATAGCAAACTCCCTCGTCCCCTGATCATTTTTTTCATCACCCCATACCCATTTACCCACTGCCCTCCACCCTCCAGCGTACGCCAAATTACGATGCAGAATTTGTTTTGTGATCGTAAGTCTATAATGCATAAATATGTCCATTAAGCGACAAATTTATGCCACACCACGCTTGTTACTAAGTTCCAGTTACACAATATGCATAATCATTATGAAAAATTTATGCCACACCAAAACACGCAATATTCTTTTGGTAGGGTGTGTCTTTTTATTTCATTAATAACATTCTTCAACATGATTTCGTGATTCTGCAATCGTAATTAATAAATCTCGGGCGAGCGAGCAGGACCGTGGTGCTCTTTGCCTTTGCTCCGCTACTCAATTAAAGACGGAACGTCGCGTTGAGCGCCGCGCTCACAACTTGGAAAGTGTTTGTTCGTTTACCAATTCTCGGCATATAGGCAGACACGAGACACTGTACGGAGGTGGCGCTATCATCAACACCTGATGAGCTGAGCTGACTGCCCAAGAACCATAAGCTATGGTCAGCGACTACGGCCCATACTCCCAGGTCCCGTGCATGACACCTCCCGAAAACACAGTGGTGCTGATCCCAGAAAGCGCTTTAATTTAATGGGGGGGGGACAGTGCCACGACGTCCTCCCAGACTCACAACCCCACCACAAGCCTGGACTGCTTACGCCGTGTGGAGTGCGAAGGAACGCATAGATCGCAGTCTAAGAGTCCACTGCCCCTGACACATGTACTGCATTAGCGGGCTGCCTCCGCAAGGAACATTCAAACACGGCACCGAAATCGACCACTCACGCACGGCAATAAGGGACGTGGGAAGTCACGTGCATGGTGCCATAGAGTGGCGCGGCCTCCTTTTTTAGCGGCTCGAGCCCAGTATGCAGCATTCAGGTCCAAACAGTCTCTCGGTCCGCCATCATCTATGGCGCGGAGGTCTTGCCACATTTGCCGTCTTAGGTGCGCTATGAAGATGGCAGTCTAATTTGGCAGAAATCGGGTGAGGGAGCCTACCAGTCGCCACCACTCCTTAGCACCACACTGGGTGCGCGGCCAATCGCGGTGCGGTCGCCCGGCTCCGAGGACATGAACTCGTTGCTGGCGTCCGCTTTGTCAGGCACCTCCTTTCCATGAAGCCTCGACTGTCATGGAGCAGCAGCAAGACTCGCGTGCCAAGATTTTAAGGGTCTATTAATATACGTTTATCGGAACCCTCAAAATATTCAATGTTTTCAACATTTGGTGTTATTTTGAAGGGTCCCTATTAATGTAATTTATGCGGACCCGCAAATTCTATATGTTTTGGCGAGGATTTTAAGGATTCCATTAATGTACTTTATGTGGACCCTCAAATTATAATATTTTGTAGATATTTAGTGTGTGATTTTTGAAGGTCCTATTAATGTACATCAATAAGGACCCTCAAAATATACATTGTTTTTCTGCCATTAGGTGCATACTTGGTGTGGATTTGAGGGTCCCTTTTACTGTACATTTATGAGGGACATCAAAATATGCAATGGTTTTCTCATAATTTGCAAAGTATGCATGTTTTCTCACACTTGGTGTGATTTTGAGGGTCCCTATTAATGTACATTTATGGGGACCCTCAAAGTATGCATGTTTTCTCACACTTGGTGTGATTTTGAGGGTCCCTATTAATGTACATTTATGGGGACCCTCAAAGTATGCATGTTTTCTCACACTTGGTGTGATTTTGAGGGTCCCTATTAATGTACATTTATGGGGACCCTCAAAGTATGCATGTTTTCTCACACTTGGTGTGATTTTGAGGGTCCCTATTAATGTACATTTATGGGGGCCCTCAAAGTAGACATTTTTCCGACATTTGGTGTGATTCTGGGGGTCTTTATTAATGTATATCAATGAGGACCATCAAAACATCATGTTTTCTCACATTTGCTGCAATTTTCGAAGGTCCCTATTAATGTACATTTATGGGGACTTCTCACACTTGGTGTGATTTTGAGGGTCCCTATTAATGTACATTTGGGACCTTCAAAGTATACATGTTTTCTCATGTTTTGTGTGATTTTGAGGGTCGTGATTTTGAGGGCCCCTATTAATGTACATTTATGGGGACCCTCAAAATATGCTTGGTGTATTTTTGAGGGCCCCTATTAATGTACGTCTATGGGGACCCTCAAAATATACATGTTTTCTCATGTTTGGTGTGATTCTGAGCGTCCCTATTAATGTACATTTCTGGGGACCATCAAAATATACATGTTTTCTCATGTTTTGTGTGATTTTAAGGGTCGTGATTTTGAGGGCCCCTATTAATGTACATTTATGGGGACCCTCAAAATATGCTTGGTGTATTTTTGAGGGCCCCTATTAATGTACGTCTATGGGGACCCTCAAAATATGCATGTGATTTTGAGGGTCCCTATTACTGTACATTTATGCATGTTCTTTTTTCACCCGGTGTGATTTTGAGGGTCCCTATTAATGTACATTTATGGGGACCCTCAAAATATACATGTTTTCCGACATTTGGTGTGAATTTTGATGGTCCCTATCAATGTACATCAATGGGGACCCTCAAAATATACATGTTTTCTCACATTTGGTGTGATTTTCAGGGGTCCCTATGAATGTACATTTATGGAGACCCTCTAAATATATTTGTTTCTCGCATTTTGGTGTGATTTTGATGGATTTTATTAATGTATATTTAAAATACACATGTTTGGTGTGATTCTGAGGGTCCCTATTAATGTACATGCGTGAATAAACCCTCAAAATTCACACCAAATGTCGGAAAACATGTGTACTTTGAGGGTCCCATAAATATACATTAATAGGGACCCTCAAAATCACACCAAGTGTGAGAAAACATGCATATTTTGAAGATCCCCATAAATGTACAGAAATAGGGACCCTCAAAATCACACCAAAATGTCCGAAAAAAATGTATATTTCAAGTCCCATAAAAAAAAACATCAAAATCACACCAAAATGTGAAAAAATGTATACTTTGAGGGTCCCCATAGACAGTAATAGGGACCTTCAAAAATCACACCAAAATGTCCGAAAACATGTATATTTTAAGTTTGAGGGTCCCCATAAATACACATTAATAAAAACCATCAAAATCACACAAAAATGTCAGAAAAATGTATACTTTTGCACATTAATAGGGACCCTCAAAATCACACCAAGTGTGAGAAAACATGCATTTTGAGGGTCCCCATAAATGTACATTAATAGGGACCCTCAAAATCACACCAAGTGTGAGAAAACATGCATATTTTGATGGTCACCATAAATGTACATTAATAAGGATCTTCAAAATCACACCAAAATGTCGGAAAACATGTATATTTTGAGGGCCCCCATATATGTACATTAATAGGGACCCTCAGCATCACACCAAACATGAGAAAACATGTGTATTTGAAAATATACATTAATAAAAAGAATCAAAATCACACTAAAATGTGAGAAAAATGTATATTTAGAGGGTCCCCATAAATGTACATTAATAGGGACCCCTGGACATCACACCAGATGTGAGAAGACATGCATATCTTAAGGGCCCCCATGGACGTACATTAATAGGGGCCCTCAAAAATACACCAAGCATATTTTGAGGGTTTCCATAAATGTACATTAATAGGGACATTCAAAATTGACCAAGTGTGAGAAAACATGCATATTTTGAGGGTCCCCAGAAATGTACATTAATAGGGGCCCTAAAAATCACGACCCTCAAAATCACACAAAACATGAGAAAACATGTATATTTTGAGGGCCCCCATAAATGTAGATTAATAGGGACCCTCAGAATCACACCAAACATGAGAAAACATGTATATTTTGAGGGCCCCAATAAATACACATTAATAAAACGCATCAAAATCACTCCAAAATATGAGAAACATGTATACTTTGAAGGTCCCCATAAATGTGCATTTTTAGGGACCCTCAAAATCACACCAAGTGTGCACCAAATGTGAGAAAACATGTATATTTCGATGGTTTTCATTGATGTACATTAATAGAGACTCCCAGAATCACACCAAATGTCGGACAAATGTATACTTTGAGTCTCCCCATAAATGTACATTAAAAGGGACCCTCAAAATCACACCAAATATCACAAAATATGTATATTTTGAGGGTCCACATAAATGTACATTAATAGGAATCCTCAAAATCCTGCCAAATGTGAGAAAACATGTATACGTTGAGGGCCCCCATAAATGTTGATAGGGACCCCTAGAATCACATCAAACATGAGAAAACATGTATATTTTGAGGGCCCCCATAAATGGAGCCTCCAAATCACACCAATTATGAGAAAACATGCATATTTTGATGGTCCCCATATCTTTTGCGAAGGCGAAAATTAGAGTCTTTTAGCCTCTCTTGGTCCCCCCCGAACGAAAACTGCGGGAAGAGGGCGCCGCTCAAACCCAGCCACATCTCTGGCTCAAGCGGATGGTGGTCAAACAACATCCGGCGCGCAACGCCGTAATCCGACGCGTCGTCGTTCAGCCAATCTCCTGCGAAGCCGCCGCTGAACTTCTGCTGGTACGTGGACACGTATCGAAACAGAGCGCCGCGGCCGTCCGCCTGGAGCACATCTTCGTGACACTTTGTCACTTGCAGCACCTCCGGAAAATAGGCGCGGACGTGACGATCGCGGTCTTCCTCGTTGTGGTGGAGCAACACCTTCTGGCCAGCCTCGTCCCACATAGACGGCTCCTCCCGAACGGGGACTTGGCCCTTCTTCCGATCAAGCTGCGAGCACGCTGGCCACTGCGGCCGCCAACTACGGCCTCAAGACGGTGGTGGACCAGCACTCCCTCGACATCGCAGCAAGGATCACGCCGCTGGAGGTTGACACCAAGGTGGCCAACGCTCTCCTGGGCGTCGTGTCCGCAGCGCTGGCCTCCAAGCTCGCAAGCCAAGACGCCTCCATCTCGGGCCTGCAGGCCTCCAAGGCGGACGCCAGCGCCCTGACCGCGTACGCCCTGCAGTCGGCCGTCTCCTCGGAGGTGGACTTAAAGATCGCAGCCGCCCTTCTGGACGCAGTCACCACGGTCGATCACAACGCCGCGGCTCAAAAGCTCTCGTGCAGGATCGGGAAGGCTGGCGCTCAACTTCTTTTCCAACTTGATGGAGCCGACGTTGCGGAGGAAGTCGAGCGAGTGAGAGTGGACCGCCCCTTGCCCGTGGTAGCGCTGCGTCCCCGTCTTTGCGCTTGCCGTCCTGAAACTCCAGCCGCGAAACAAAGTTAACGACGGTCTGCGCGCCCGATCCGTCAGCAGCGCCGAGCAAGCGCTCCTTCCAGTTCTCGCCCGCGGTCCGGCGGTTCATGCCACTGAAGTAACCGCGGTCAAACTCCTTGAGAACATGGGCCTCGTGCGGCGCGCGCGTCCTGAAAAGAAATGGCAGGCCAATTTGGCGCTGGAGATCAGCAGGGCTAAGTGCCGCGCGCGCCAGTACTCCGGAGAGAAGGACGCATTCTTTAAGGCCAGCCGCAGCGGAACTCCTTTTGCTGAATTCTTTGTTCCACCCAGCGTGCTCCACATGACTAAGTCATACACAAACCCCAACACTTTCTGAAGAAACGAACCCAAATGCTCTGCCGACCCTTCCGCAACTTGCGAGCGCCCGGCTCATCTTCCTTGCTCCCGTCTGAGCCGGCCTCCTCAAAGTCATCCTCCTTGCCTGCCCCGTCCGGCTTGCTGGCGGCGTTCGTCGCTCAGACGAACCGCTGTCTCGCAGAGCGACGCCTCCCAATACAAGTGTGGCCACAGGGCGCACTCCAAACCTCCTCCAGAAAACGGAGTGGCAACTTGCGTTGCTTCTTGTCGGCGTCAGGGCGCACTAACAAAAAGAGGCGATGCTTCTCGAGGAAATCTGCGTAGGCAGATGGACTATCGTCCTCCAGGAGGTAGCGGAAGGCTCGCCGCAGAAGTAGGACAGCCTTTCAACGTTGCAGGTGAGGACACCACCATCTCCGAGGTTACCAAAGCCTACTTCGCTCGCAAGCTCAAGCGTACGTGATTGGACAGGAGTTCGAACGCAGTGTGCTTACTCTTGAGTCAGAAGCCAGCCGTATCCACGAATCAGCACTTTCGACATGGAATCAGGTTTGGAACCGTGACCCGCCTTACGACCTGTTTAATGATGACTCTTGGGAAGACGTTGACGTTTGAGACTCATCAATCAGGATGCGCCGCAGGTGTGTCCTATCACATCAAGTCAACCCTTCCTGGAGCTGTGGCTGAAGTCTATTGCCAAAACAAACGCCAAAACTTCACGCAACTGCCGTAATACCGGGCGGCCTGAGGTTTGACTTAGCGAAGACTATACGATTGCCAAAAAACAAGGATGATCAACATACATGGAGCTAGACCTATCCAGGTCTTTCCCTAATTTACATGATTTGGGCCTGGGCGCAATTTTTTCCACGCAGCTGAGCGGAGGCCTCCCAGGCCGATCAACTAGCGACGTTTACTAGTGGGTCCAGGCGACAATAAAAAATACGTTCCGGTGGCTTCGTTCTAGATTAGAAAAAGCCTTTAACTCTGTACCCCGTAGGCCCATTCTTAGATGACGCAAAAACTAGGGGCTCCAACCCACACACTGGAAAATTGGTCATAGCCATCAATCACAGCCGAAAAGATTTTAATCCTACACGAGTAGGCGTGGCTACTGGGGCCCGAATATGGCAACTGCACATGGAAGCCCTTGCACCATGCCCAGCGGCGACCTTTGGCTACGCCGATAACTAGAATGGATTAGCGACTCACATTTGTACAACGAGGAGCTATGACGATCAACGATGAGTTCGTCTCAGCATGGCGCGCCAAGATCTCCTATTCAAAATGTTGGACCTGGAGCTGACCAAACCAGGTCGCGACTCATGGGTGGCTTAAACAATCGCCGCTCAGAAGGAGCAATGATTCGATATGGACGCAAACGTGCCTCCTGAGACTAAGCTGGCTAAATGCAAAGATCGATGCTCAAAAGTTTTCAGTATTCCTGCTTCTATAAATCAGAAGGCAAATTGATTCGCGGGGGAGTCCTGGCCTCGTTCCTTTATGGTGAAATCATATACCTTCCACTCCTATCAATAAACTTAGAACGGCCACAGCCAACTCTTGACAGGCAAGCATAAAGCCAATCCGTACGTGCTTTGCCTCCAACCCGAGAGGAGAACGCCTTGCTACGCAGGCTTGAGGGCCATGTCCCGCCAGTAAGGGTCTATCCGGAACGTGCACCAACCCTATGGAGGCTGGCTCCGTGCCAGCGGAGAATTTTGCAATCCCAGGCTGATCTGAGGCGACCTTTTTGAATTCCCAAGGGGCAGAGTTTAATTCCAAAGAAATGAATCATGGTCAAGAAATTCGGGCAACAACTGCCATCCAAGAATGTCAGCGTGTGCGGCTAGGCCCCTGGTCCCGCCAAGATGCCCTGCGCAGATTCGACTCCTCCAAGACTCAGGCCTGCTTGAAGAATCGTGGCACTCGATTAGAACACTACACAAAATCAAATCGCATCGTGATTACTGCCAGGCAATCGACCATACAGATCTTTACCATTGATTGGTAACGAAATTGCCAACGCTTCGGCCAGCAAGATAAACCCCTTGAAAAAGCAACGTCATTGCCACTGCGGAGTTATTTCGTTGAATACCCAGACATGGGCAAAGGCATCCATTCAGCACATTGCTAACCAGTAGAGCATACTAGATGCACGCACCGCCTGACCGCCTGGCCAGTGATATGGCGTATTGGCTATCTGAGAAAATAGAAACCAGACATACTTTTTGCTTGAGGGCATTGAGGCCGCATTTATGCGGGCTTTTGTTTGCATGAGGCTTCTCTTGCCCTTGGCTTTGTCCCTCCCCCCGTTTTTCGGGTTCGGGCCGCCAATCATGCCGGCAGTAGACACCAGAGGTTCGGGTTTAGGGTTTAGGGTTTTAGGGTTTAGGGTTTAGGGTTCAAAGACTTCAAAGCGAAGATCATCTAAAGCTTCGATCGCAATCCCACCCACCCAGATCCCATTACCAAGGGCCAGCGGAACTTGGGGGCGCGCGGCGGAAGCCATGCGGCAAGAACAACCGCGCGCGGCAACTAGCAAAAGGTTGCGAGCAGCAGCAGCCGTGCGCGCGGGTGGCGGACAGCAAGCAGCGAGCAATGAGGAACAAGCGGCAAGCGACCCGTCGCGAAATTCCTTGCCAGAGGAAAAGCAAAGGC
>CAUJNA010002229.1:0-39833 GCA_963377175.1 Effrenium voratum | reverse complement strand
GAGGCAGGCCTTTGCGGGCAGCGTGCAGACTTTGCAGGCGCTGTGCGGCGACTGCCACAGCGAGAAGACGCTGAGGGAGAGCGCGCAGCCCACCAGCCTGGAGAGCCGCGTGGCGCCCGGCGTCATGGAGTACGTCCGGAGCCCCAAGCTGCCCCCTCTGGTTTTTGAGGCGCAGGCGTGCGCAAAGGACGCGCTGTACGTCGGCGTGGACGTGGTGCGCTGCAGGCGCAACGGGCTGGCCAACGCCCCCTTCCCCCTGCCCGTCCTGTGCCCGGCGGACGGCGTTGAGCCCGTGGACGGCGTGCTGCCGGACCTGGGCTTTGTGGAGGGCTGCTGCGACGCGAGGCAGTCCTGCCTGATCTGTTGCCGTACGTGGGGCCCGGCTGGTTCCCGAAGGTTTCGCTGGCCGCGATGCTGGACCTGGGCGTCTGCCGCTGGGACCACATTGTGTTGGGCATCTCCGCGCGGAGCCACGTGGACGCGGCGACGCTGCGGCGCGCGCTGGAGCGCATGGACGCCGCGTGGTCCGAGGGCGAGGAGCACATGGCCAAGCTCAGCGTGAACGCGATGATAGGCATGTGGGCGCGCAGCACGGAGGTGGTCTACAGCGTGCGCAGCAGCAGCAGCGAGCTGGACGGCGCGGGCGCGGACTTCTCTCAGGCCTTCGCCTACGAGGGGGGCATGGTGTGGGACTTTGTCTACGCCAGGAGGCTGCTGAGCAACGGCACCTACCGCCCCATCCACGACGCGGTCCTCGGCTTTGAGCACTGCATGGTGGCCAAGGCCCGGCGCATCCTGGACGCGCCGCCGCGCTACCTCGCGCAGGTGAAGACGGACTGCCTGCTGACGCAGCGGCTGCCGAAGCGCTTCGCGGAGCGGCTGCGGGCGCTGGAGGCGCTGCGCCACCCGGACGGCACGCCGGTCTTCCGCGTGGAAGAGACGAAGCCGTTGCTGGGCAGCAGCCGGGCGCCGCGCATGGAGGCGGAGCGCCCCAAACAACAGAGGTGGAACGGGGTGGACGACCCCGTGGGCCACTGCCTGGCGGGCAACTCCCTGCTGCTCACGGGCCTGCCGGGCACCGGAAAGACGCACCTGGCCCGGACCATTGCGGCGAGGCTGCGAGAGCAGGGCGAGGCGGTGCACCTGGTGTCCAAGACGCACTGCTCCGCGCAGAACCTGGGCCTGGGGGCGCAGACGGCCGACCACTGGGTGCGCAGGTACGTGCGCGGGGGCAGCGCGCAAAAGCTGGACTGGCTGGTGGAGGAGGAGATCACGCAGCTGGACATGGCGCTCTGGGCGGACCTGGCCTGCGTGGGGCTGAACGCCGACGTGAAGTTCCTGCTGCTGGGAGACTTACGGCAGTTGCCGGCCGTGCTGGACTCCTGGGCCGGGCGGCCCATCAGCGCGCCGTTGGAGCACAGCCAGCTCATCCGCGACCTGGCCGGCGGGCACAGGCTCGAGCTCACGGAGAACATGCGCTCCGACCCCGGCATCTTCAACTTCGTGAAGTGGCTGCGGGTCGGCGAGGAGGCGTGCCCCACGCTGGAGCAGGCCAAGGCGAGGCTGAAGGAGATCTACCCCTCCAAGCCCGGGTGGCCGGACACCACGCTGGTCATCAGCCACAGCAAGCGCATCGCTGCGGCGAACCGGGCCCTGGCGCCGGAGGCCTCAAAGCTCCTAGAGCTGGAGACACACGTCATCCACATAGATTTGGGGTGTTGCCAAACAACCAATGGGTGTTGCCAAACTGCAACAACCCAAAACAGCCCGCAGAGCATGAGGGTGTGGCCGGGGCTGCGCCTCATCGGGGCCGGCGGAAAGATACCCAAGGGGGTCTTTGTGGCCGTGGCGGAAGTGGAGCCGGACGGAGTGAGGCTGGACAACGGCATGCGGCTGAAGAACCAGGAGCTGCTGCGGGCCACCCGGCCGAGCCAAGCAGTTACCTACGCCAGCTGCCAGGGGCTCACCCTCCACAACCGCGTCCGCCTGGACCTGGAGTCCTGCCACCTCACGCTGCGCCACCTGTACGTGGGCGCCTCACGGGCCACGAGCTCCGAGCTGCTGGAGGCGGCCTCGCCGAACGGGCAGCACGGCGCTTCCAGGGGCTCCAGCATGAGGTGGCGCACCTCAAAGAGCACGCCCCGCTGCCTGCCCATCAGCCACACGTGCCGGGCCTCCACAAGCGCGCGGCCCCTGCGGCGCGCGAACTCCGCGGGGCGCGGCACGCGGTTGCCGGCGGGGTCCCAGAAGAGGCAGCGCTCCAAGTCCATCTTGCACTTCACGTGCTTGCCCTTGGCGCTCACCTTGTCGGCGCGCTGCAGCTGGCTCTCAAGCTCGGTGCGGGCGGCCCCCGGAAAGGGCTTCTGGAAGACGATCATGTTGTCGATGACGCCCTGCTCCACCTCCTCCGTCCACAGCTCCAGGTTGGTGTTGCTCGCAAAGCACACGCCCACCCTCTTGGCCCGTCGTCCTGGAAGTTGCCGGGCTCCCACAGCACCTCCACGTCCACCTTGCACAGCAGCGCGCCCTGATGGGAGTCCTCCATGGACATGAACTTTCCCCCCTTGGCATTGGTCTGAACGTCCAGCCCGAGTGCAAGCTTCATTGCGAAGTTCGGCTCCTTTTTTTATCCGTAGGAAAAAAGTCCGGTCCGATGAACGCGCGAGTTTTCTTGGTCGTCGCAGTGGCGGTGATCTTGCTCTTTAAAAATGCCGAGACTCCTGGAGCTTTTATGCGGCACCAAGTCGGTGGGCAGGGCCTTCGAGGCGGCGGGCTGGGAGGTCGTCTCCCTGGACATCGTGTCGAAATTTGAGCCGACCATCCTCTGCGACATCCGGAGCTGGGACTACACGACGTTCCCGCCGGGGCACTTCGACATGGTTGGGCCAGCCCGGTCTGCACGGAATACAGTCGCGCGCTGACGACGCGCCCGCGGCGGCTCCTGGAGGGAGACGCGCTGGTGCTCAGCGCCCTTGAGATCATTGCGCACTTTGACCCCTTGATGTGGGTCATAGAGAACCCGGCCACCGGGCTGCTGAAGACCCGGCCGTTCATGGAGCCTCTGCCCTGGGTGGACGTGACCTACTGCATGTACGGAACTCCGTACAGGAAGCAGACGCGGCTGTGGACCAACATGCGCTGGAGGCCGAGGCGAGGCCTGTGCAAGCCCGGCAGCCGCTGCGAGGCGTGGCAGGTCGGCAGGCACCTCCGGGCCGCGCAGCGGGGGCCGCGGCTGATGGAGGGGCAGTACGAGAGGGTCAGCCAATCACGCGAGCTGCTCTACAGCGTTCCTGCTGCGCTGTGCGAGGAGATTGCGCGCGCGGCCACGGAGGAGCATGCGGAGCGGCTGAGCATTCCGGACTAGGCTTCCTCCAATGGAAAATGCCAATTTTTCCATGTTTTTGCATGTTTTTGGGCGGTGCCACTAAACACCAAAAATGGCGAAGAGGGGCACCCCCCGCCTTTTTTCTCGTTTTTTGGGCGCATTCAAAAGCGGTGTCACTAAACACCAAAAATGGCGCAGAGGGACACCGGGCCTTATTTTTTGCCGTTTTTGCTCAACTTCAAAATGCATCAAAAATGAAGCAGAGGGACACCGGGCCTTTTTTTGTCATTTTTGTGGCGCATTCAAAAGCGGTGCCACTCTGCATCAAAAATGAAGCAGAGGGGCACCGGGCCTTTTTAGTCAAGCACAGAGACGCCCGTGCCGGAGAGCGTCACCAGCTGGTAGGCCACCAGGTGGATGAACAGGTCCGTCATCGTGCCGTCCAGGCCCTTGAAGCTGACACCACTCAGCGGCATCTTGGGCACGCGCTCGGTGGGAAAGCCGGCAATGAAGCTGTGGCGCAGGTAGCCCACGCGGCCGATGTCGATGTTGCGCACCGTGTCGTCGTAGGTGCCCGCGAGGACGGAGAGGAAGTGGAAGTGCTCCGAGGCTCCCTTCATGGGGTTGTGAGGGTTCTGCAGGCTGCCCAGCTGCATCTGCGACTCCAGGAGGCTGTCCTCCTGCCTGGCCGCACCGATGGGGGCCACGTCCTGCCCCGGGTTGGCCAGCAGGTGGATCTTAGAGCCCGAGTCGTTGTCCCAAAAAGTCACGAACGCTCCCATGAGTTTCGTGAAGGCGCGCGCCACGGTGACGTTGTGCTCCGCCACGCCCGGAGGCACCGTGGACTGCTGCGTGTGCACCGTGGGGTAGCTAAACACCAGGGACCTTCCTGACAAAAGCACGCGGTTGAAGGACTCCACCAGCGCAGAGTCCAGGACGACCTGGGAGGCCAGAACTCGGACGTTCTGGATCTCGAAGTCGGTGCTCAGCGTGGCCCCCGCCGGGTGCGCCCCGGCGTTCTCGGACCACAGCGCAGTGGTGGCGTCCGCAAACTCAATTTCTATCACCAGGTTCTGCTGCGGCGGCAGCATCTTCCCGCAGCGCAGGATGCCCACCATGGTGGGGCGCAGCAGCACGTCCGCGTAGCCGCCCTGGTGCACCGCGCGGGCGATGCGCGGGTCGTTCACTTCGTCGAAAACCTCCATGGCCTTGTTGCGGTTGTACTCTCTGCCCTTCAGCAGGTCGTGCACGGCCACGGTGCGGCCGTAGTAGTTGATGTCGTCGCAGCGCTGGCCGTTGGCGAAGACCTGGACGCGCTGGACGAAGCAGGCGGGGTTGGGCGTGCCGTCCGTGTTCCTGACGCGGAAGGCGATCTTGATGGACTCGGGGTCGATGAAGGACGTGCCGCTGGTGAGCGGGATGCGGCAGACCCTAGAGGTTGTGGGGGAGAAGGAACTCAGCGAGCTGGGGAAGTACTGCACGTCATGCCGCGCCGTCACATAGCTGGTGTTGCTTGTTTTCAGCTTGTAGTCCAGGCTCTGCATCAGCTCATCCTGGGCTCCGGCGGTGACTACCTCCATGCTTGTTTATATACACGCATTTTGACTCGTACGGCGAAGGAAAAACTATTCTTCCAGTGCCTACATCAATGTAGGCACTGGAGGAATAGCTTTTTGTAGCGCAAAAACCGTGCAAAAGCTATTAGTCCAGGGTGTACATGTATGTACGGCCTGGACTAATAGCATTTTCTAGCGCAAAACCGTGCAAAAAATGCTATTCTTACAGGGCCTACATTTGCGTAGGCCCTGGAGGAATAGCATTTTACAGCGCAAAACCGTGCCAAAGCTATGGACGAGAAGAATAGCTGCAAAACCGTGCAAAACCGTGCAAAACGAGCTATTAGTCCAGTCCGTACATCTATGTACGGACGACACTAATAGCATTTTGCAGCGCAAAACCGTGCAAAAAAACTCTCCCCCAGGAGGAGGGTTTTATTTATTTTTTAAGCAGCCTCAATGTCTCGCGCCAGCTGGTCAAAGCTGGGCGGAGGCAAGCTCCGGCGTGACTGCCCGGAACTGGAGCTCGCCCGCGAGCTCTGGGACTGGGGCAGGGCCACGGGGTTCAGGCCCCAGGAGAAGGGGCGCGGCGTATTGTTGGACTGCGCCTGAACGCGGAAGCCGGACTGCGAGGAGGCGCGGCTGCTTGCGGGGCTGCCTGAAGTGCTGCTGCCTGAGCGCAGCGTGAAGTGCTGAGGCTGTGTGGCGTCATTCATGTTGTTGGCGGACCGGACGTCCTGCACGGCCGCGTCCTCGCTGCCCTGCTGGGGCCGGAAGAGCGTGTTCTCCAGCACCCAGCCCGTGCCGCGCGCAAGGCCGTAGGCTGCGCCGCCCGCAATGCCCACGGCCAGCCCCGCCGTTGCCGCCGCGCCAACTCCCGCCGCGCCAGCCAGCGTTCCAGCAACCTCGCCCGCGGTGGGCGCCAGGGCTGCCGCTCCTTCCGCCAGGCCCCCCAGGTACCCAAAGGCTCCGCCCACGCCCTCGGCGGCAACGGCAACCTCGCCCTCCTCCGCAGCCACGGCCGCCGTCTCCTCAACGGCCTGCGCCGCGCCGCGCTCCACCTCCTGCGCGCGCTGCCCCGCCTCATCCAGGAGGCGCTCCACGTCACTGGGCCGGCCTATGATTTGCGGAGGCGGCTGCGCCGGGCCCGGACGGGGCAGCACGTTCAGGCACACGTACTCGGCCGCGTCCTGGGGCAGCTGAGAGCGGAAGGCCTGCGCGGCTGCGAGCCCCGCGGCCCCTGCGCCTACGAGGTCGCCTGCGCGCCGTCTGCAGTGCTGCGCAGACGGTCCGTGATGGAGGGCGGCCCCTGCCCGTTGCTGGCCAGGGCGCCGGCCTCGGGGTCTCCCGCCAGGTCGTCCTCAACAAAGCGGGTTCCGCCGTACCCTTGGTACCAGCCGCACATCCTCGTCCGTGGCCTCTGCGGGAGGGGCCGAGGGTTGGGGTCCTCGCTGGACTGTACAAAATCGTCCAGGTAGAAGTGGCTTGTGATGAACGAGGTGGCCTTGCGGTCCGGCTGGTCCAGGGGCAGCGGCTCATTCCGCTCAAGGTAGCCCACCACCTGCTCAAAGCGCGGGCGCTGGTTGAAGCCGTGCGCCCGGAGCGTCTTCATTTACTGTTGCGCAACTTTGCCCGCCGCCCGTTCCACCGGCGCTCGGCGCGCGTGTAGCGCAGCTGGGGTACCTGGCGGTGCACGGCCTCCGTCAGCCGGCTCACGTCGTCCAGGTGCCGCTGCCCCTCCTGCGCCTGCCTGCGCTCCCCAAGCCAGTTGTTGAAGGCCCGCGCCTCCTCCAGTTTCTCGGTAGCGCTTCAGCAGCAGCGGCTGCAGGTTGTAGCTGGGGTACGTTCTGCGGAACCACCGGAGGCATCCGCGGCTCGTTGCGAGGTTCAATCGACATCATGCTTTTATACCAGTACGCTTGCGCCTGTGGTCAGCCGGTCATAGGCGGACTGCCTCTCCAGCATGCGCAGGGCGCGCTGCTGCTCTCTTGTGAGCTGAGGCGCCTCCGGTGCAGCCGGTGCCTCAGCCGGTGCCTCAGCCGGTGCCTCTGCTGGTGGTGCCTCCGCCGGTGCCTCCGCCGGCGTCTCAAGTGGAGGCTTTGGCTTGCGCTTTGGAGCAGCCGGCTCAGTAGGCACGTCCTGCTTCGGTTTGTTCTTGCTCCCAGGGGGCCTGCCCCGCCGTTTCGGTTCCGGCGCAGCGTCCGGCGCAGCGTGTGGCGCAGCGTGTGGCGCCTCTTGCGCCTCTTGCGCCTCCGCCTCGTGTTCGGTCGGCTCCATTTAATTATACGTGGTCAAGATATAACACGAACGACAAAGACGACCCGCGAAGCCGGACGACGTTGCCGTCCAGGTCGGTCAGGCGGAAGCGCATGTGCCTCAGGGTAACCGGGCCCCTGAGGGCCATGAAGTGCCGTCGTCTGAGCCCGTCTCCACAATGGTACCCACTCCGCTCTTCAGCGTGATCTTGGAGAGGATGTCGTCGCCCAGGTTGCCCAGCACTCTGCTGGCGTTGGCCAGCTGGGCGCAGCGCAGGTAGACCTCGTTGTGCGCCATCATCCGGACGAACTCAAAGTCCTGCTGCCCGCCGGAGACAAAGCTCGGGCCCAGCATGTGGTCCACGCTGAAGGGCTTGGTGGGAGAGGCGGGCGGCGCAGCAGGGTAGTCCGCGGCATCAGGGAATTGCTGGCGCAGCTCCAGGTCGTTCAGAATGAGCCTGTTGCCGTCGTAGGCTACGCTCAGGCTGTTTGTGGTCTCGCTATAGGTGGCGGTGGCAAAGTTGGAGCTGATCCAGGCGACCAACCGTGCGCCAGTGTACGCGCCCTCGGGCAACAACGCCCAGTTCAGCGTGCCCAGCGCGGCGTCGACCCAGTAGAGGTAGCGGCCCCGGTCCGTGGACATAAAGCTGTCGGCCAGGCGGATCTTGTAGACGGCGAGCCGGGCGTCGCTCTGCAGGTGCAGGGACTCCCCCAGGTCCACCTCGAAGTCGCTGTCCGAGCCGGCCACTCTCTTGCGGCTGTCCACGTAGATCGTCGTCATCCTTTTCTTTAGGAACCCGCCCGTTCTGCGGACGACGGGCGGCTGGACGGCTGCGACGGAGGTGCAGCAGGAGATATTCTCGCACCGTGCGCTGATCAGTGTGGAGCTAGCGAACAGCTTCTGGCCCAGGAAGCTGAGCGCCGCTCCCATCGGCTTCTCTTTCCAATGCGAAATGCTCTTCAAAGCGCTTGAAGAACATTTCATTCCTCGGCTTCAGGTAGTAGACGAAAAGGAAGCTGTAAGGTTCCCGCGTCGCCTGCTCGTACAACTGGTAGAGCTGCTCCTTCGGCAGCAGGGCGCTGAGCTCCTCCCCCACGGCGTCCAGCTCGTGCTGGTTGCGCAGCCTCCAGCAGCAGAGGAACTGCATGTTCACCCGCACGGCTGCGCTGATGAGCCGCAGCTTCTGCGAGCTCACCCAGGTGCTTATCTGCATGTGCCGGCCCCTGATGAAGAGAGTGTCCAGGGCGCCGTTTGGTTTATGCAATTGCGGCATGTCCGCAAGGTCGTCCAGGATGATCAGCACCTGGTACAGTTTCTTCATCTCCAACTTCTTGGACGTCTCGGTGATCTTGCGCTGCTGCTGGTTGATGCGGCGCAGCGCCGGCTCGTCCCAGTCCTCCCAGTAGGCTTGCTCTCGTTCGGTATTCACCCCCAAGTCCTCCTCGATATACTTCTTGACGGGAATCCAGCCGTCATCGACGGCTATGGACGGACTGAAGATGTAGATTCTCTCAAACACGCCCCTGTACTGCTCCAGAATCAAGCTGATCAGAGCCACGGTTTTGCCGGATTTGCTGGGGCCAAGGAAGATGCCGGTGCATGGTACCAGGGGCACCACGGGGTCCGAGGACTGTTTGCTGCTGTATTCCGGCACAGGAAAGAGCTTGATCTTTCCCATCCCTTTGTTTCACTTGCCAAATTTGAAGCCGGGAAGCCGGGCGGCGAGTCTGGGAGTGCGTCTCTGTGTACAGACGCGCTCCCAGAGTTTTCCGGGATAAACCAAAGAGCTGGTATGCAGCTGAAGTACTTTGGAAGCAAAGCGTGGTAGCTCCTCACATGGACCGGCTGCTGGGGGACGTCGCCGTGCTTCACTCTCCCTTCTTCGGTTCTGGAAAGCTGGAGTACTACCTCGCTGCCCGGCGTCCGGGCCTGGAGGTGCGCGGCGTCGACGCCTTCGAGCCCGTCGCAAACCTGCACCGCTGCTACTTGAGGCAAGTCCCGGTCTTCCTGCGCTCCTTGCTGCGCCTGGTGGGGCGCAGGGTGGACAGGCGCTTCTACTTCGGGCACCTCCTGCCGGGCGCTCAGAGAGGCCGTGCCGGGCGCCGGGCTGCCTGCGCGTACGTCCTGCTGCGCAACAGCTTCTCGGGGAAGTGGGGCTCCTTCGCACAGCAGAGGCCGCTGGCACTGAGCAGCGTGCGGCGTCTCCAGCAGCCACCGTGCAATGTGACCGTGCGGCACCAGGATGCGCTGGCCTACCTGCGGGCACTGCCATGCCGTGCGCACCAGTGCATCTACGCAGATCCTCCTTACATTTTCCCCGGCCGCAGCATGAACTATTATGGTACGAGAGGGGGCCACGACCTGGTCTTTCACACGGAGCTGCGAGACGCACTCTTCGCGAGCGGCCTGCCCTTCGTCCTGAGCGTCAACGACGTGCCGGAGGCCCGGGAGCTCTACAGCGGGGCCGACTCCATCACAAGCCTGTGCTCGGGCAAGAACAGTTCCAAGCCCGAGCTGCTTGTAGTGCACCGGGGCAATCCTGCTGTCAGCACAGGATTGAGGGGAGCAATCCTGTTGCCACAGCAGGATTGACAAGAGCAATCCTGTGCCCAGCCCAGGATTGACGGCTGGGCGTGTGAATGGTGAAAAAACACTCCGGGAGTTGTGCTGCGAGGACAGCATAACTCCCGGACCTTTGGCGCTGGCCCGGTGATGGGTTTTTCGGGCAAAAAGCGAAGTCGGAAATCCGACCTCGGTAAGAAACCGAAGTCGGAAATCCGACCTCGGTAAGAAGAATCCCGACCTTGGGCTCGGCAGGGCTCCGATGCCGGGCAGGTGGCGCGGCCGGGTACCACCCGGAGTGCCAAGCCTCAACATGTCAACCCAACATGTTGAAGCAATTAGGCTCCGATGCCGGGCAGGTGGCGCGGCCGGGAGGCTATGCCAGGCAGGCACCAAGCCGCCGAACCCTCACAGTCCCCCGGGCCCTTGCTATACGTGCTATATGTGCTATATGGGTCTCACAAGGCAAGCCACTGAACATCCACTCTCCCCCGGGTCCTTGCTATATGTGCTATATGTGCTATATGGTATATAAGCCTGTATACTATACACATAGCATCTCCAACATGTACCAAATATGCATTGTATAGCACATATAGTACATTTTAAAGCGCGTACAGAATAATATAGCACATATAGTACATATAGCAAGGAGCTGGGGGAGAGTGGGGGTTCAGCGGCTTGGCGTGTAAGACCCATATAGATATAGCACATATAGCAAGGACCCGGGGGAGAGTGGGGGTTCAGCGGCTTGGCGTGTAAGACCCATATAGCACATATAGCACATATAGCAAGGAGCCCGGAGACTGTGGGGGTTCAGCGGCTTGGCGTGTAAGACCCATATAGCACATATAGCACATATAGCAAGGAGCCCGGGGACTGTGGGGGTTCAGCGGCTTGGCGCACTCTGAATCAAATCGTGGGGGGAGTTCAATGCAGGGATTCTGCAGGGAATCCCTGCATTCCCGGTATCTCTCTCTTTAGAGGGCGTTTCCCAAATGGATTCTATTCTACCTGAGAGGCTCCCAGCACTCGTCCGTCCAGCATTTGACCTCGTCCTGCGAAGGATTCGAAGTCTAAAACGCTGCGTGCAGGCGTGTGGCTGCAAAATAGAGACCCCTTGATATGCGCTGCAATTTGGCTCCAGGTTGCATTTCAAGCGATGTCAAGCTTTGCCAAAGGAAACCCCTTTTCCCTTTTTTTCGGGGACCCCTTTTTTTGGGACCCCTTGTTTTCTTTGTTTTGTTTTTTTCTTAGCCCTGCAAAGGTTGGCTCGCTTGAAATGCAACCTGGAGCCAAATTGCAAGCATATCTAGGGGTCTCTATTTTGCAGCCTCACGCCTGCACGCAGCGTTTTAGACTTCGAATCCTTCGCAGGACGAGGTCAAATGCTGGACGTACGAGTGCTAGGAGCCTCTCAGGTAGAATATAAACCATTTGGGAAACCCCCTCTAAAGAGAGAGTGGCTGTCACACCCTTAACCTAAACCCTAAACCCTAATCCCAGGCGCTTCAGATTCTCACAGGCCTTCGCCAAGTCGCCAATCCGGAAGCCACCTGAAATGAACTCGGTCAAAGTCCCCCCAAAAAAAACATGAACGCAACTTGAACGCAGCAAACACACCTTGATCAACCAACATGTTGTTGAATTGAGCTGAAACACAAGCATCCACGAAGTCTCTCCAATTCTTCTCATGCCTGCTGTGACAATAAACTACTTCGCTTCTATCGTCAAGTCGCCCATCCCATATGTCTTCTGCCTTTCAGTTTCCTCCAGCATCAAAAGCCTACGCCGCTGCCGCGATGAGGCTGACACAATCACTTGGACAATGGTTAATCAGGGACATAGTACCACTCCCTCAACAGGGTTTCCGTTTGCAACAATTGGAATTTTGCATCTGAAGCTTGGGGGAATGATTGGCACTTCCGGATTTTGTCCGTCGCCACATCCTTCGCTGTAGAAGAGATTAAGTTGATGCCTCGGCAAGCGGAACGGAAACAAAAAAACTAGGGCAAAATGCGCTACAGCATCGATAGACAACTGAAAAACATATTTTGTCCAGCCAGTCCTTCGGTGGTTGTACGAGGGACTTCAAGAAGAAGGATTGGGAACTTGGTGAGGTTGTCGGGAAAGTCCTTGAGCTTCTCGCGCGCTCGGCGCATGACCTCTTTGAACAGCCCTTCGTCATCAACTCCCAGGTGCTTGCACATCCGATCTGTCCAATCGGCACTTTTGATGGTGAATCGCACAACACCTCGCGCCCCGCGCAAGGCTTCTTCTGTTGCCACAGACTTGCCTGACTGGTACCGACCCCCAATGATGGTCGCATGTTGTTGCCAGCTCGCAATGCGTTGCCGGAGAGCTTCCATCACTGGCCTTTGTGATTGACCTAGTATTGCGGCTGCTGGGTTGAAAAAGGTCCATGGCCACTTTGCCAGCAGACTTGTTGGTTTTAGCCTTTGGAGAGGATTTGAACGCTTGATCCAAGGAGCCACTGCACTGCAGTCCCCGCCAATGATAGGGTGGCGCTGGCATAAGGCAATACGATGAAGTCCTTCTTCCCCGCAAATAATCTTCTAAGATTTGTGATAATCCAGCCCGAGCGTGTCAGTGGCTTAGGGGATGGGGCGACCATGATGTTTTTAAATGAGCCAACCACATGCCCAACGAGGCGTGCCCCAATGCCCAAGGTGTGGTGTGCATCTCACTGGCACCGCCTCCAAATGACATAGACATCTGCAAGACCAAAACATGAAACATCACACTGGCCTTTTCTTAAACACAAACTCATAATCACAAAAGCTAGGAACCAAGTTAACATGATTTTCAAGTGCTTGCCCTGTGGTGGTGGCACAAAGGCTCCCATCAACTTCATCAGACTGAAGCCACCGACCAGCACCATCCATGGCTTGACACGCACTTGGTGCCTTCGGTTCATGGCTACCACAAGGAGTGTGCCAACACCACTCCGTGCAGTTTTACTCCATCATCTGTTTTTTGTAAACATTGTTTTTCACATTGCCTAGGTTGGCTGAGTTTTGGTGCGGGTTCTTGTTGTAGGCTTCTGTGCTGAATCTATGCATATGCTTCGGTACAGGTATGCTGTTGGAGTTGTTGATGATGTTAATGTGATGGTTTGTTGTTAGTTGATAGTTTTTTTTGTGGTGTTTGGTGTACATGTTGCTGTGGGAGCTGGGGCGGGGTATAGTATTGAACTGGAGGTTGAGGCTCTTTCTGGTCTTTCAGAAGTCATGATCCTCGCGAACCTCATGTCACGACTCACCTGGCCAAAAAAAACAGCAGCCAAGCTGCAAAGACTCCAAGGTCCATGTCGGGTTTCATTGCGCGCGAAACTCCAGGATCTGCTTCGTGGACAAGGCCTTGAAGAAAGCCACGAGCTGGGGGACACAACTCGCAGCCCTTCTTGTTCATCTTCAGAACCCAAAAAAAACACGAAAAACAGGTAAAGCAAATCAAACGCAAACACACCCGATTTCGGAAATGTTGAAGTGCAGGTGCATGGATTTGGCTCAGCATGCCTGAATCGTCTATCCTTGAATGGGATTTCAAAATACACCATCTCACATAGCTGATACATCTGATACTATGCGTGCGTTGTGTTTACGGGGCTGGAACAAATGCACAAGCAAGAACGAGCTGAAGTCTTCCGTCCATTTTCGCAAAAGATCGGTCATGGATTTGCCAGTTGCGCTTCAGCGGCCTCCTTATGCAATTTGGAGGCAAGAAAGAAGCGCTTCTTGATTGGGTGAAAATACACAGCATGACAACTCTTGTTGCGAATTAGTGCGGCAACCTCCCTTGGGAGGATGCGGATGCCGTTTGAAACCTCTGGGATGCCTTCCGGATAAACTTTGAGGAGCTCTTGCAACATCTCGCGCCCCGTGACCTTGGGGTGCACTTGAAGCTCCAGGAAGCCGACAACTTCCACAGTAGCAAGTCGCTGATACTCTCGCTTAGTGTTGTCCAATGACATTCCTTTCCTTAGTTCAAGAGATACAAAACACATATCCCTGAGAGGTTTTGAACACCGAAAAAGTACATCACATCCGTTCAAGCCAGGCGCTTCAGATTCTCACAGGCCTTCGCCAAGTCGCCAATCCGGAAGCCACCTGAAATGAACTCTGGTCAAAGTCCCCCCAAAAAATTTCATGAACGCAACTTGAACGCAGCAAACACACCTTGATCAACCAACATGTTGTTGAATTGAGCTGAAACACAAGCATCCACGAAGTCCTCCCACTTGTTCTCATGCCCATGCAGTGCCAAAAACTCCTTCGCTTCCTCCTCCGTCAAGTCGCCAACCCAAATGTCTTCCTGCCTTTCAGGTCCTCCAGCATCAAAAGCCAACGCCACTGCCGCCGAAGAGGCTGACACAATCACCTTGGACAAAGGATAATCAGACATAGATACCACTCCCTCAACATGGGTTTCCGTTTGCAACATTGGAATTTTGCATTGAAGCTGGGGGCATGAATGGCACTTCCGATTTTGTCCGTCGCCACATCCTTCGCAGTAGAAGAGATTAAGTTGATGCCTCGGCAAGCGGAACGGAAACAAAAAGACTAGGGCAAAATGCGCTACAGCATCGATAGACAACTGAAAAACATATTTTGTCCAGCCAGTCCTTCGGTGGTTGTACGAGGGACTTCAAGAAGATGGATTGGAAACTTGGTGAGGTTGTCGGGAAAGTCCTTGAGCTTCTCGCGCGCTCGGCGCATGACCTCTTTGAACAGCCCTTCGTCATCAACTCCCAGGTGCTTGCACATCCGATCTGTCCAATCGGCACTTCTGATGGTGAGTCGCACAACACCTCGCGCCCCGCGCAAGGCTTCTTCTGTTGCCACAGACTTGCCTGACTGGTACCGACCCCCAATGATGGTCGCATGTTGTTGCCAGCTCGCAATGCGTTGCCGGAGAGCTTCCCTCACTGGCCTTTGGATGACCTCGTCTTGCGGCCTGCTGGGTTCAAAAGGCTCCATGGCCTTTGCCAGCGCTTGTTGGATTTTGCCTTCTGGAGAAGATTTGAATGCCTCGTCCGCCGAGCGCTTTGCTTCATCAGCAGAGCGCTTTGCTTGATCCAATTGAGCCACTGCAACTGCAGTCCCCGCCACTGATAGGGTGGCGCTGGCCAAGGCAGCGAAGAAGTCCTTCTTCCCCGCAAACTCTTCAACGAATTGTTGAAAATCCAGCCCCGACGTGTCAGAGGCATAGGCTGGGGCTGCCATGATGCATGAGCCAACCACATGCCCAATGCCGCGTGCCCCAAGGCGTGGTGGGCATCTCACTGGAACCGCCTCCAAATGACATAGCCATCTGCAAGACGAAAACATGAAACATCAAACTGGCCTGTTCTTACGCACAAACGCATAACCACAGGAGTTAGGAACCAAGTTGACATGATTTTCATGTCCTTGACCTGTGGTGGTGGCACGAAGGCTCCCATCAACTTCACCAGACTGAAGCCACCAACCAGCACCATCCATGGCTTGACACGCTTTTGGTGCCTTTGGTTCATCGGGTTCATGGCTACAACAAGGAGTGTGCCAACACCACTCCATGCACTTTTACTCCATAATATTTCTTAGTATTCTAAACATTATTTTACACATTGTCTAGGTTGGCTGAGTGTTGCTGGTGTTTTGTTGTAGGCTTCTGTGCTGAATCTATGCACATGCTTCTGTACAAGTATGCTGTTGGGGTGTTAATGACGTTGATGTGATGGTTTCTTGCTAGGTTGTTTGTGGTGTTTGGTGTACATGTTGCTGTGGGAGATGGGGCGGGGTATAGTATTGAACTGGGGGTTGAGGCTCTTTCTGGTCTTTCAGAAGTCATGATCCTCGCGAACCTCATGTCACGCCTCACCTGGCCAAAAAAAACAGCAGCCAAGCTGCAAAGACTCCAAGGTCCATGTCGGGTTTCATTGCGCGCGAAACTTCAGGATCTGCTTCGTGGACAAGGCCTTGAAGAAAGCCACGAGCTGGGGGACACAACTCGCAGCCCTTCTTGTTCATCTTCAGAACCCAACAAAAACACGAAAAAAGGTCACCTGGACGCGCTGGACGAAGCAGGCGGGGTTGGGCGTGGCTGGGGCCAGCGGGTTGGTGCCGTCCGTGTTCCTGACGCGGAAGGCGATCTTGATCGACTCGGGGTCGATGAAGGACGTGCCGCTGGTCAGCGGGATGCGGCATGACCCATAGGTTGGCCGCGCCGTATAGCTGTGTTGCTTGGGGGGGGGGGGGGGGGGGGGGGGGGGGGGGGGGGGGGGGGTGGGGGGGGGGGGGGGGGGGGGGGGGGGTGGTGGGGGGGGGGGGGGGGGGGTCAGCTTGTAGTCCAGGCTCTGCATCAGCTCATCCTGGGCTCCGGCGGTGACTACCTCCATGCTTGTTTACACACACGCATTTTGACTCGTACGGCGAAGGAAAACTATTCCTCCAGTGCCTATATCAATATAGACACTGGAGGAATAGCGTTTTGTGGCGCAAAAACCGTGCAAAAGTGCATTTTTTCGGCGCAAAACCGTGCAAAAGCTATTAGTCCAGGGTGTACATGTATGTACGGCCTGGACTGATAGCATTTTTGTTGCGCAAAACCGTGCAAAAAATGCTATTCTTACAGGGCCTACATTTGCGTAGGCCCTGGAGGAATAGCATTTTGCAGCGCAAAACCGTGCAAAACCGTGCAAAACGAGCTATTCTTACAGGGCGTATATTGATATACGGCCTAGAAGAATAGCATTTTGTAGCCCAAAACAGTGCAAAAAAACTCTCCCCCAGGAGGAGGGTTTTATTATTTTTTTAAGCAGCCTCAATGTCTCGCGCCAGCTGGTCAAAGCTGGGCGGAGGCAGGCTCCGGCGTGACTGCCCGGAACTGGAGCTCGCCCACGAGTTGGCTGAGACTGAGGCAGAGTCACGGGGTTCAGGCCCCAGGAGAAGGGGCGCGGCGTGTTGGACTGCGCCTGAACACGGAAGAAAGAATGAGAGGAGGCGCGGCTGCTTGCGGGGCTGCCGGACGTGCTGCTGCCTGAGCGCAGCGTGAAGTGCTGAGGCTGAGTGGCGTCGTTCATGTTGTTGGCGGACCGGACGTCCTGCACGGCCGCGTCCTCGCTGCCCTGCTGGGGCCCGTGCCGCGGGCCAGCCCGTAGGCTGCGCCGCCCGCAATGCCCACGGCCAGCCCCGCCGTTGCCGCCGCGCCGATCCAGCAACCTCGCCCGCAGTGGGCGCCAGGGCAGCGGCCCCTTCTGCCAGGCCCCCCAGGCCCACGCCCTCGGCGGCAACGGTAAGCGGACTGCCTCTCCAGCATGCGCAGCGCGCGGTGCTGCCTTGTGAGCTGACCTCCGGTTCAGCCGGTGCCTCAGCCAGTGCCTCAGCCGGTGCCTCAACCGGTGCCTCTGCTGGTGCCTCCGCCGGCGCCTCAACCGGGGGCGGCTTTGGCTTGCGCTTTGGAGCAGCCGTCTCAGTAGGCACGTCCTGCTTCGGTTTGTTCTTGCTCCCAGGGAGCCTGCCCCGCCGTTTCGGTTCCGGCGCAGCGTCCTGCGCAGCGTCCGGCGCAGCGTGCGCCTCTGGCGCCTCTTGCGCCTCTGGCGCCTCTGGCGCCTCTTGTTCGGTTGGCTCCATTTAATTATACGTGGTCAAGATATAACACGAACGACAAAGACGACCCGCGAAGCCGGACGACGTTGCCGTCCAGGTCGGTCAGGCGGAAGCGCATGTGCTTCAGGGTAACCGGGCCCCTGAGCGCCATGAAGTGCCCGTCGTCTGAGCCCGTCTCCACAATGGTGCCCACTCCGCTCTTCAGCGTGATCTTGGAGAGGATGTCGTCGCCCAGGTTGCCCAGCACTCTGCTGGCGTTGGCCAGCTGGGCGCAGTGCAGGTAGACCTCGTTGTGCGCCATCATGCGGACGAACTCAAAGACCTGCTGCCCGCCGGAGACAAAGCTCGGGCCCAGCATGTGGTCCACGCTGAAGGGCTTGGTGGGAGAGGCGGGCGGCGCGGCGGGGTAGTCCGCCGCGTCAGGAAATTGCTGGCGCAGCTCCAGGTCGTTCAGAATGAGCCTGTTGCCGTCGTAGGCAATGCTCAGACTGTTCGTGGTCTCGCTATAGGTGGCGGTGGCAAAGTTGGAGCTGATCCAGGCGGCCAACCGTGCGCCAGTGTACGCGCCCTCGGGCAACAACGCCCAGTTCAGCGTGCCCAGCGCGGCGTCAACCCAGTAGAGGTAGCGGCCCCGGTCCGTCGAGAGGAAACTGTCGGCCAGGCGGATCTTGTAGACGGCGAGCCGGGCGTCGCTCTGCAGGTGCAGGGACTCCCCCAGGTCGACCTCGAAGTCGCTGTCCGAGCCTGCTACCCTCTTGCGGCTGTCCACGTAGATAGTCGTCATCCTTTTTCTAAGGAAGCCGCCCGTTCTGCGGACGACGGGCGGCTGGACGGCTGCGACGGAGGTGCAGCAGGAGATGTTCTCGCATCTAGCATTGATCAGCGTGGAGCTGGCGAGCAGCTTCTGGCCCAGGAAGCTGAGCGCCGCTCCCATCGGCTTCTCTTTCCAATGCGAAACGCTCTTCAAAGCGCTTGTAGAACATTTCATTCCTCGGCTTCAGGTAGTAGACGAAAAGGAAGCTGTAAGGTTCCCGCGTCGCCTGCTCGTATAACTGGTAGAGCTGCTCCTTCGGCAGCAGGGCGCTGAGCTCCTCCACCACGGCGTCCAGCACGTGCTGGTTGCGCAGCCTCCAGCAGCAGAGGAACTGCATGTTCACCCGCACGGCTGCGCTGATTAGTCTTAGCTTCTGCGAGCTCACCCAGGTACTGATTTGGAGGTGCCGGCCCCTGATGAAGAGAGTGTCCAGGGCGCCGTGAGGCTTGTGCAACTGCGGCGTGTCAGCAAAGTCGTCGATGACTACAAGCACCTGGTACAGTTTCTTCATTTCCAACTTCTTGGACGCCTCCGTGATCTTGCGCTGCTGCTGGCTGATGCGCCGCAGCGCCGCCTCGTCCCACTCGTCCCAATACGTCTGCTCCCGCTCTGTGTTCACCCCCAGGTCCTCCTCAATGTACTTCTTGACGGGGATCCAGCCGTCGTCTATGTTGACACGACGCCGGATACTGCTCCAGAATCAGGCTGATCAGAGCCACGGTTTTGCCCGATTTTGATGGCCCGAGGAAGATGCCCGTGCATGGCACCAGGGCACCACGGGGTCAGAGGGCTGCTTACTGCTATACTCTGTCGTAGGAAACAGCTTGATCTTCCCCATTCCCTGTTACTTCCCAAATTTGAGGCCGGGAAGCCGGGCGGCGAGTCTGTCAGCGCACTGCTGTACAGCAGTGCGCTGACACAGCTTTTTCCGGGCAATCCGGGCGGCTCCGGATAAACTAAAGGGCTGGTATGCAGCTGAAGTACATGGGGAGCAAGGCGTGGCTGGCACCACACCTGGACCGGCTGCTGGGGGACGTCGCTGTGCTTCACTCTCCCTTCTTCGGTTCTGGAAAGCTGGAGTACTACCTCGCCGCCCGGCGCCCGGGCCTGGAGGTGCGCGGCGTCGACGCCTTCGAGCCCGTCGCAAACCTGCACCGCTGCTACTTGAGGCAAGACCCCGTCTTCCTGCGCTCCTTGCTGCGCCTGGTGGGGCGCGACGTGGACAGGCGCTTCTACTTCAGTCGCCTCCTGCCGGGCGCGCTGAGAGGCCGTGCCGGGCGCCGGGCTGCCTGCGCGTACGTCCTGCTGCGCAACAGCTTCTCGGGAAAGTGGGGCTCCTTCGCACAGCAGCGGCCGCTGGCACTGAGCAGCGTGCGGCGTCTGCAGCCACCCTGCAACGTGACCGTGCGGCACCAGGACGCGCTGGCCTATCTACGCGCTCTGCCCTGCCTGGCGCACCAGTGCATCTACGCTGACCCTCCTTACATCTTCCCCGGCCGCAGCATGAACTACTACGGTACGAGAGGGGGCCACGACCTGGTCTTTCACACGGAGCTGCGAGACGCACTCTTCGCGAGCGGCCTGCCCTTCGTCCTGAGCGTCAACGACGTGCCGGAGGCCCGGGAGCTCTACAGCAGGGCCGACTCCATCACAAGCCTAAGCTCGGGCAAGAACAGTTCCAAGCCCGAGCTGCTCGTAGTGCACCGGGGCAATCCTGTTGCCAGCACAGGAATGGAGCAATCCTGCGCCCAGCCCAGGATTGAAGGGGCAATCCTGTGCCCACGCCAGGATTGACGGCAAAGCGAGTAATGGTGAAAAAAAACACCGGAAGCGATGCTGCGAGGACAGCATCACTTCCGGACCTTCGGCGCTGGCCCGGTGATGGGTTTTCGGGCAATCCTGCGCCCACGCCAGGATTGAGTGGGGCAATCCTGTGCCCACGCCAGGATTGGCGTGGAAGAATCCCGACCTCGGTGTGGCGCAGGCTCGGCAGGCTGGAGGCTTCTATGCCTGGCGCGGCAGGAATGTGGCCTCCACGTTGGGCGAGCCATCAAACGAGGTTGGGCGAGCCAGTACTAAGGGTCGTTGGGCGAGCCAGTACTATCCCTACGTGCTGTGCCTGCTCGGCGTCAAAAGTGCCCGCTTGGCACGTACCCAGCGCACGTCACTTTCACAGTGGCCTCCACTTGCACAGCGGCCTGCCACTTTCACAGTGGCCCACAACGCCTGCTCCATGCGCCTGCTCGGCACATACAAGTGCCTGCTCGGCACTGTGCCTGCTCGGCACGTTCGGTGCCTGCTCGGCACTGGCACTCTTACGGCGCCCGCTCGGCGCCGTAGTGCCAACTTTCCTACAAGTGCCTGCTCGGCACTGCAAGTGCCTGCTCGGCACTGGCACCCCCACGGCGCCAGCTCGGCACCGGGGTGCCTGTGCCTGCTCGGCACTGTGCCTGCTCGGCACTGTGCCTGCTCGGCACGTCTAGCGCCTGCTCGGCACGTCTAGTGCCTGCTCGGCACTGCCCTGCCTCCCAACGAAGTTCTCCAGGATGTCCGACCTACGTACGGCAGCCTGACAGGAAAAAAACAGGGGCGGCACTTCCATGGGGTTGAACCACATGCACATGCAAAACCGTGCGAAAAACCGTGCAAGCTGTTCCACGTGTCATACAAAAAAACAAGCTGTTCCACGTGTCATGTCATGCAAAAAAACAAGCTGTTCCACATGTCATGTCATGCAAAAAACCGCATGCAAAACCGTGCAAAAAAAACAAGCTGTTCCACATGTCATGCAAAAACCATGCAAAAACCATGCAAAATGCGGCGCGTACGGAGTGCCAACCCGCCGAACCCTCACAGTCCCCCGGGTCCTTGCTATACGTGCTATATGTGCTATATGGGTCTCACAAGGCAAGCCACTGAACCTCCACTCTCCCCCGGGTCCTTGCTATATGTGCTATATGTGCTATATGGGTCTCACAAGGCAAGCCACTGAACATCCACTCTCCCCCGGGTCCTTGCTATATGTGCTATATGTGCTATATGGCCCTATATAGCACATATAGTACAAATTTTCGCGCGTACAGAATAATATAGCACATAAAGTACATATAGCAAGGAGCTGGGGGAGAGTGGGTTCAGCGGCTTGGCGTGTAAGACCCATATAGCACATATAGCACATATAGCAAGGAGCCCGGAGACTGTGGGGGTTCAGCGGCTTGGCGTGTAAGACCCATATAGCACATAGCACGTATAGCAAGGAGCCGGGGGAGAGTGGGGGTTCAGCGGCTTGGCGCACTCTTTAGAGGGGGTTTCCCAAATGGATTCTATTCTACCTGAATCAAATCGTGGGGGGAGTTCAATGCAGGCAATCCCTGCATTCCCTGTATCTCTCTCTTGGAGGGGGTTTCCCAAATGGATTCTATTCTACCTGAGAGGCTGCTAGCACTCGTCCGTCCAGGAAATGACCTCGTCCTGCGAAGGATCGTGCAGGCGTGTGGCTGCAAAATAATGACCCCTAGATATGCGCCGCAATTTGGCTCCAGGTTGCATTTCAAGCTTGCCAAAGGAAACCCCTTTTCCCTTTTTTTCGGGAACCCCTTTTTTTGGCACCCTTGTTTTCTGTTTTTGTGTTTTTTCTTAGCCCTGCAAAGGTTGGCTCGCTTGAAATGCAACCTGGAGCCAAATTGCAAGCAGATCTAGGGGGTCATTTATTTTGCAGCCAACCCTGCAACGCTAGCGTTTTAGACTTCGAATCCTTCGCCGCAAAATGCCCACACACCAAGAAGGAAGATAGTGTCTAGCAGGACGGTCGAGGACGAGGTCCATTGTGCTGGACGGTCGAGTGCGAGGAGCCTCTCTCTTAGAGGGCGTTTCCATCCCTAATGGTTCTATGCTACCTGAGAGGCTCCTAGCACTCGTCCGTCCAGCATTTGACCTCGTCCTGCGAAGGATTCGAAGTCTAAAACGCTGCGTGCAGGCGTATGGCTGCAAAATAGTGACCCCTAGATACGCTTGCAATTTGGCTCCAGGTTGCATTTCAAGCGAGCCAACCTTTGCAGGGCTAAGAAAAAACAAAAAAAAAGAAAACAAGGGGTCCCAAAAAAAAGGGTCCCCGAAAAAAAGGGAAAAGGGGTTTCCTTTGGCAAAGCTTGACATCGCTTGAAATGCAACCTGGAGCCAAATTGCAGCGCATATCTAGGGGTCTCTATTTTGCAGCCACACGCCTGCACGCAGCGTTTTAGACTTCGAATCCTTCGCAGGACGAGGTCAAAAGCTGGACGGACGAGTGCTAGAAGCCTCTCAGGTAGAATATAAGCCATTTGGAAAACCCCCTCTAAAGAGAGAGCTTCAACACAAGTGCCACTTGTTTCACATTTCTGCCCTGCTGCCAAGCCGCTGAACCCCCACTCTCCCTCGGGTCCTTGCTATATGTGCTATATGTGCTATATGGGTCTTACACGCCAAGCCGCGGAACCTCCACTCTCCCCCGGGTCCTTGCTATATGTGCTATATGTGCTATATGGGTCTTACACGCCAAGCCGCGGAACCTCCACTCTCCCCCGGGTCCTTGCTATATGTGCGTTGCAGGGTGGCTGCTGCAGACGCCGCACGCTGCTCAGTGCCAGCTGCTGTGCGAAGGAGCCCCACTTCCCCGAGAAGCTGTTGCGCAGCAGGACGTACGCGCAGGCAGCCCGGCGCCCGGCACGGCCTCTCAGCGCGCCCGGCAGGAGGTGCCCGAAGTAGAAGCGCCTGTCCACCCTGCGCCCCACCAGGCGCAGCAAGGAGCGCAGGAAGACCGGGTCTCGCCTCAAGTAGCAGCGGCGCAGGTTTGCGACGGGCTCGAAGGCGTCGACGCCGCGCACCTCCAGGCCCGCACGCCGGGCGGCGAGGTAGTACTCCAGCTTTCCAGAACCGAAGAAGGGAGAGTGAAGCACGGCGACGTCCCCCCGCAGCCGGTCCAGGTGAGGAGCTAACCACGCTTTGCTTCCAAAGTACTTCAGCTGCATAGCCCTTTGGTTTATCCCTGAAAACTCTGGGAGCGCAGTGCTGTACAGCACTGCACTCCCGGACTCGCCGCCCGGATTGCCCGGAAAACTCCGTGAGCGTCCTGCTGTGTAGCAGTGCGCTGACGGACTCGCCGCCCGGCTTCCCGGCGTCGAATTTGACAAGTAACGCAAAGGAACGTCATGGGAAAGATCAAGCTTTTCCCCACGCCAGAATACAGCAGCAAGCAGCCCTCGGACCCCGTGGTGCCCCTGGTCCCGTGCACGGGCATTTTCCTCGGGCCATCAAAATCGGGCAAAACCGTGACTCTGATCAGCCTGATTCTGGAGCAGTATCGCGGCGTGTTTGAGAGAATCTACATCTTTAGCCCGTCCATCGACATCGATGATGGCTGGATCCCCGTCAAGAAGTACATCGAGCAGGATCTGGGGGTGAACACCGAACGAGTGGGACGAGGCGGCGCTGCGCCGCATCATCCAGCAGCAGCGCAAGATCACGGAGGCTTCCAAGAAGTTGGAGATGAAGAAACTGTATCAGGTCCTGATAATCTGCGACGACCTAGCGGATGTGCCTCAGCTCCACAGACCCAACGGCGCCCTGGAAACGCTGTTCATCAGGGGCCGTCATATGCAGATCAGCACCTGGGTGAGCTGCGGCTCATCAGCGCAGCCGTGCGGGTCAACCAGCAATTCCTCTGCTGCTGGAGGCTGCGCAACCAGCACGAGCTGGACGCCGTGGTGGAGGAGCTCAGCGCCCTGCTGCCGAAGGAGCAGCTCTACCAGTTGTACGAGCAGGCGACGCGGGAACCTTACAGCTTCCTTTTCGTCTACTACCTGAAGCCGAGGAATGAAATTTCTACAAGCGCTTTGAAGAGCGTTTCGCATTGGAAAGAGAAGCCGATGGGAGCGGCGCTCAGCTTCCTGGGCCAGAAGCTGTTCGCCAGATCTACGTGGACAGCCGCAAGAGAGTGGCCGGCTCGGACAGCGACTTCCGGGGGGAGTCCCTGCACCTGCAGAGCGACGCCCGGCTTGCCGTCTACAAGATCCGCCTGGCCGACAGTTTCCTCTCGACAGACCGGGGCCGCTACCTCTACTGGGTTGACGCCGCGCTGGGCACGCTGAACTGGGCGTTGTTGCCCCAAACCGCCTACACGGGCCCCCGGCTGGCCGCCTGGATCAGCTCCAACTTTGCCACCGCCACCTATAGCGAGACCACGAACAGCCTGAGCGTTGCCTACAACGGCAACAGGCTCATCCTGAACGACCTGCATGACGCGGCGGACTACCCCGCCGCGCCGCCCGCCTCTCCCACCAAGCCCTTCAGCGTGGACCACATGCTGGGCCCGAGCTTCGTCTCCGGCGGGCAGCAGGTCTTTGAGTTCGTGAAGATGATGGCGCACAACGAGGTCTACCTGCGCTGCGCCCAGCTGGCCAACGCCAGCAGAGTGCGGGGCAACCTGGGCGACGACATCCTCTCCAAGATCACGCTGAAGAGCGGAGTGGGTACCATTGTGGAGACGGGCTCAGACGACGGGCACTTCATGGCCCTCAGGGGCCCGGTTAACCTGAGGCACATGCGCTTCCGCCTGACCGACCTGGACGGCAACGTCGTCCGGCTTCGCGGGTCGTCTTTGTCGTTCGTGTTATATCTTGACCACGTATAATTAAATGGAGCCGACCGAACACGACAGGGCGCCGGAGGCGCAAGAGGCGCCAGAGGCACACGCTGCGCCGGAGGCAGCACACGCTGCGCCAGACGCTGCGCAGGACGCTGCGCCGGAACCGAAACGGCGGGGCAGGCCCCCTGGGAGCAAGAACAAACCGAAGCAGGACGTGCCTACTGAGCCGGCTGCTCCAAAGCGCAAGCCAAAGCCGCCTCCACTTGAGACGGCACCAGCAGAGGCGCCGGCTGAGGCACCGGCGGAGGCACCGGCTGAGGCACCACCGGAGGCGCCTCAGCTCACTAGAGAGCAGCAGCGCGCCCTGCGCATGCTGGAGAGGCAGTCCGCTTATGACCGGCTGACCACAGGCGCAAGCGTACTGGTATACAAGCATGATGTCGATTGAACCTCGCAACGAGCCGCGGATGCTCCGGTGGTTCCGCAAGACGTACCCCAGTTACAACTTGCAGCCGCTGCTGCTGAAGCGCTACCGAGAACTGGAGGAGGCGCGGGCCTTCAACAACTGGCTGGGCGAGCGCAGGCAGGCGCCGGAGGGGCAGCGGCACCTGGACGACGTGAGCCGGCTGACGGAGGCCGTGCACCGCCAGGTACCCCAGCTGCGCTACGCGCAAGGGCTCTCATCATTAGAGGGGGGGTTTCCCAATGGGATTCTATTCTACCTGATAAGCTCCTGATATTCGTCCGTCCAGGAAATTGACCTCGTCCCTGCGAAGGATTCGAAGTCTAGAACGCTGCGTGGCAGAGCGTGTGGCTGCAAAAATAATAGACCCAAGATTATGCTTTGCAAATGCCCAGCAGCTGCGTTTTCCTGCACAGGCGAGCAAAAAAAAAAGAAAAACAGGGCCAAAAAAGAAACGCCAAGCCACCAAGGCCAGAAAGCCAGCCAGGAGCCAAGCCAAACCAGCCAGAAAGCCAGCCAGGAGCCAAGCCAAACCAGCCAGAAAGCCAGCCAGGAGCCAAGCCAAACCAGCCAGAAAGCCAGCCAGAAAGCCAGCCAGAAGCCAAGCCAAACCAGCCAGAAAGCCAGCCAG
This sequence comes from Effrenium voratum, assembly GCA_963377175.1. Lineage (NCBI taxonomy): Eukaryota > Dinophyceae > Suessiales > Symbiodiniaceae > Effrenium > Effrenium voratum. The sequence goes on along the minus strand of CAUJNA010002229.1, from coordinate 13,994 downwards.
AAGCCAAGCCAAACCAGCCAGAAAGCCAGCCAGAAGCCAAGCCAAACCAGCCAGAAAGCCAGCCAGAAGCCAAGCCAAGCCAGCCAGAAAGCCGAAAGCCAGCCAGAAGCCAAGCCAAGCCAGCCAGAAGCCAACCAAAAAAGCCAGCCAGGGTTTCCTTTGAGGGCGCTCGCCTTGCAGAAACAAAGGCAGCTGCTGGGCATATTGCCAAACCGCATATCTAGGGGTCATTATTTTGCAGCCTCACGCCTGCACGCAGCGTTTTAGACTTCGAATCCTTCGCAGGACGAGGTCAAATGCTGGACGGACGAGTGCCAGGAGCCTCTCAGGTAGAATATAAGCCATTTGGGAAACCCCCTCTAAAGAGAGAGGTGCTATGTTCTGTGTTCGCGCTTTCGCGCGGCGCAGTCTGCAGCTGTCGCAGTCGCTGCGCAGTTCGCGCAGTTCGCGTCTGCGGAACTCCACGCGGAACTCCACGCGGGCAGCAACCAAAAAATGGTTGGTGCCTGTTTCCAGCCGCGCCTGACACGCCAGCCCGCCGAGTCATACGAATCATACGGATCATACGGTCATACGGTGGCGGTTGGGCACTCCGGGTGCGCCACCCTGCCGCGCCACCTGCCCGGCATAGAAGCCTCCGCCCTCCTGCCCGGCATCGGAGCCAGCCACCTTGTTGTCCCGGGCACCGAATTCCTTCAACATGTCGGATTGATATGTTGAAATTCTCGTCATTCTTCATTGTAGACCAAGTGCGAGAAGCATTCGCCTGACCCGGCCGCGCCACCTGCCCGGCATAGAAGCCAGCCACCTGCCGCACCTCTCGCCTGGAACGCATTGAAACGAACCCACTTCGAAAAACACAAGTGCCACTTGTGCTTTTCGAGCTGTCGAAAATTTCGACAGTTTACCGAAAATTTCGGCCGTCGTGCGCAGGTCTCGCTTTTGACCGGCGCCATCGGTCAAATCAAATTGAGTCACATCCGAAAAAAAACCCTGGTGCGGGCCTGGTGCGGGCCTGGTGCGGGCCTCGCTTTCAAGGTCACCCACGGACTGTGACACGTACTTGCGGAAACTTGTGCCGAAGAGGGGTTGGTGTGTTTGACACACCAACAAGCGGTGACGCCTGTGAGGGGGTGGTGTGTCAAACACACTACCCCCCGAATCACGAGGACAAGGAAACTCTCCGAACGGCCGGAGTTCGGACTGAATGGTACTCAACTGCGCTCGCGGCAGGAATCGAGCCCCGTGCGGAGTAAGAAGCGCTTAGCTCCTTGGCCGACTACTGGACTAAGGCGGCGAAAACATATGTAAACATGTTTGAAGGACCTGTCACCGGCAATATCCCGGAGGTCCTGGACAACGGAGAGGTGACTGACGGCACGCACGTCACCGCAGGGCAGCTGGCCCTCGCTTTGACGCCCTACGCTCAAGTAACGGACCTGGCGGTAAACACTGCAGCGTCCGGCAACAACGCAGCGGCCATCCAGTCCCTGGACGACAGAGTCACCGCAGAGCTGGCCTCAAAGCTGGACAGCAGCGCGCTGGCGCCGGCAATTGCGCCCCTGGCCACGGCGGCGGCCCTGGCCACCACGGACGGACAGGTGGCCGCGCACGGAAGCAGCATCGCCGCGCTGCAGAGCTCGCTGACCACGGGTCTCTCCAACAAGGCAGACCAGTCGGCCTTCGACGTGCTGGAGGGCGTGGTGGCGACGAAGAGCACCCCGGACAGCGTGGACCTGAAGCTGTCCAACTACAGCACCACGGCGGCCATGAACGGTTCCATCGCCTCGGCCAACAACGCCACGCTGGCCACGGTGGCCGCCAACTACGGTCTCAAGACGGTGGTGGACCAGCACTCCCTAGACATAGCGGCAAGGATCACGCCGCTGGAGGTAGACACCAAGGTGGCCAACGCTCTCCTGGGGGCCGTCACCGCCGCGGCGCTGGCCTCCGAGCTCGCGCGCCGAGACGCCTCCATCTCGGGGCTGCAGGCCTCCAAGGCAGACGCCAGCGCCCTGACTGCTTACGCCCTGCAGTCGGCCGTGGACACTTCCTCGGAGGTGGACTCTAAGATAGCGACAGCCCGCTTGGACGCTGTCACCACGGCAGCCCTGGACGCCGCCCTCCTCGGCAAGGCGGACGCAAGCGCGCTGGCCTCCCTGCTCTCCACGGTGGACGGCTTGGACACGCCGCTGGAGGTAGACACCAAGATAGCAAAGGCCCTGCTGGGTCTCGCCACCGAGGCCTTCGTCGCAGCGCAGCTTGCTAGCCGGGACGCCAGCATCACGGCGCTCCAGGGGGCCAAGGCCGACGCGACGCTGCTGGCCTCATACGCCACGAACGCCGCGCTCTCGGCCAGCAAGACCACGCTCCAAAGCGCCCTCGACGCAATCCTCGCGGAGCTCGCCGCCCTGCAGCTTTCCGGCAGCGGAGTTGTTAACGCGCCGGCCTGGGCGGGCTTCACGACTTGGGAGCTCCTTCGCGGAAGCAACGTCGTTCGCAACCTGCACTTCATGGCTCCTCTCTCTGCTGCGCTGGCCAACGGCGACGACACGCTGAGCATCACGGCCGACTGCTACTCCACGGCGGGCACTGACGCTGCCATAACAGCAGCCTTGCTGGCCTACTACACCTCCTCACAAGTGGACACGCTGCTGGGAGACTACCGCACAGGGGCAGCGCAGGACGCGGAGACGACCGGCGCCATCACGGCCGCGCTGCTGGCCTACTCGCCGCCATCACGGGCGCGCTGCTGGCCTACCGGACGGGCCCGGACCAGGACGTGTTCACAACCAACCAAATCACCTCGGCGCTGGTGGCGTACCGTTCAGCCGCCGACCAGGACACGGCGACGGCCTCAAGCATCGCCGCCGCCCTGCTCAGCTACTACACCCTCGCACAGGTGGACGGCCTCCTTGCCGGCAAGCTCGGAGTCACGGAAGCCTCGGCGCTGCAAATAGCAGTGTTTCCGGACGACGGGGGGGCCGACGAGGTGGTGGCCGCCATAGGAGAGCAGATTCTGGGCCCCACGGACGTCTCGCTGTCAAACTGGACGGTTCGCCCCAGCAGCGGCTGCAGCGTGGTCCTGGCCACGCACACCGCGGGAGTAAGTGTGGACGGCTACACCCTGACCCTGGCGGCGAACCCGTGGAACATTGTGCGCACCTACAACTTGACGCCCGGCCGAGAGCTCCTCTTCGCCTGCCGGTACCGGCTCGGCACGGCCTCCAACTTCGTGGTGTACATGTCAGAGGCCGACAACGTCTGGAGCACGGCCAAGATGTACTTCACAGTGCCGCCAAACGGAGTGGCGAAGCTGCACTTCGGGGCGCACTTCCAGGCGCCGGGCCTGCCCAACCAGACGGCAGGAACGGTGGACGTCTACGGTCTCCAGATCCTGGACGCAACCCTGGAGGCCGGCAACACGGAGGAGGAGGAGGACACGGCGGCCTCGGCACTGCTGCTGAAGCACGAGTTCCTCGACGGAGGGGCCGACGACGTCACGCTGGCCACCCTGGGAGAGGTGCTGCTGGAGCCCACGCTCACCACATTAGGAAATTTTTTGGTGCGCTCCAACAGCCAGAGCTCCGTGGCCTCGGCCAACTTCACTGTGGGAGGCTTCCAGCTGGAGGGCTACGCCATGACCCTGAGCGCCTTCGCCTGGAACATTGTGCGCACCTACACGCTGACGCCGGGGAGACGCTACTCCTTCGGCTGCCGGTACCGGCTGGGCACGGCCTCCAACTTGGTGATGTACGTCAGCGCGGCCGACAACGACTACGTGGGCGTCACCGGCACCTTCCTCGGCACACCCTCGCAGGGAGTGTGGAGCACGGCGCGCCTGGACTTCTCGGTGCCGCCGGGCGGAATCGCGAAGCTGCACTTCGGAGCCTTCGGCGGCTCCATCCCCGGGCTGGTGCCGCAGTCGGCGGGCACGCTGGACCTGTACAGCATGCAGATCAGGGCCAGCGCCTTCGAGGGAGAGTCTGTCTCAGTAACGGACCTGCTGGCGGACTTGCTGGCCCTCACGGGCTCGGCCACGCTGGACGGCCTCACCGCGCAGGGCAACGTGCGACCAGCTGCTGTGCAACGACGTGAACTGCACGGACGTGTTCACGACGGGCGTGGACGCCTCGGGCGCAGTCTCCTGCGCAGCGCTCACAGCCACAGGCACCGTCGCCGGGGCCGCGCTGACGTCCACAGGGGCCGTGTCAGGCAGCTCGCTGAGCATCAGCGGCGCGGCCAGCGTGGGCCTGCTGAGCTCCGCCACAGGAATCACGGGCAGCACACTCACCATCAACAACACGGCCAACGCCGGGAACTTCACCACGGTGGGCGACGTGTCCACGGGGACATTGACGGCCTCGGGCGCAGCAACCGCGGCGAGCTTCGCAGCCACCGGGCGCTCACGGGCGCCACGCTGACCATCACCGGGGCGGCCTCCACGGGCCCGCTGGACTGCGAGAGCCTGGACTGCACCTTCACGGCCACGAGCGGCGGAGTGTCGACGGGCAGCGTGGTGTGCGGCGACGTGACGAGCTCGGGCACGGTCTCCGCGCCGCAGCTCTTCGCCTCCAACACGCTCACCGTGACCAACACCTCCGACTTCTCGGACGATCTCTTCCTGACGAAGAACTGGGCGGGCTGGAGCAAGCTGCAAGTGTCCAACAACAGCGCGGCCCCCGACAGCGGCCCGGAGCTGCGGCTGCTGGGCAACCAGAGCGCGCGGTCTTCCTGGAGCGGGACGGCGGGGCGCACCAGTGCGAACTCATCATGATCAACGACGAGGCGCTGGTGCAGACGAAGAGCCTCTCCACGCAGCTGTCCCTGACTACGAACCAGAGGAACCCCGGCTGCCTCGTGATCGCGGGCAACACGGGCAACGTGGTCTGCAACACGAGCTTCACGAATTTGTCGGACAGCCGGGTGAAGACGGAGATGGCGGAGGCCGACGTGGCGGAGCTCAAGCAGCTCTTTGACTCCGTGGAGGCCAAGCAGTACAAGCGCCCGGACATGAACGAGGACCTGAGGCTGGGCTTCGCCTCAAACGACTTCGCAGGAACAAAGTGGAAGAATTTGACGGGCACCGCCCGGTGGAGCGACGGCACGGAGATGGTCACCCTCGACTACTCGCACCTCACCAGCGTGCTGTGGGGGGTGTGCAAGGGCTTCCAGGCCCGGCTGGACGCACTTGAAGCCTGGCAGGCCCAGCGGGGGCCGAAGAACGAGTAGAAAAAAAACGGTCTTCAGGCCTCCACGCATCCGCGGAACCTTGAATAGCCCCTTTTTGGGGCAACAAGTAGGTGTGTGCAGGCCTCCTCGTTCTAGAGGAACCTTGCTCAAGCTCCTTTTTGGGGCAACAAGTAGGTGTGTGCAGGCCTCACTGCATCCGGTGACGCCAGCGCAAGCTCCTTTTTGGGGCAACAAAGCTAAATGGAGGCGCTGAGGGACCTGGCCGACGACTTCAACGTGCGTGACCCGCGGAAGCTGTACCGACTTGCGAGGCAGCGCGACCTCGACGTGACGCAGGCCATGGCCTTTGAGGCGCTGAAGGCCGACGTGGGCCGGCAGGTGCAGGCGCCCCGGCCGCGCGCGCTGGGCAAGTCGGCCGCCGAGGGGCCGACCGACCGGCTGCAGGCCGACCTCATCGACTTCAGCCAGAACACGCGGGGGAAGACGAAGTACGGCCTGGTGGTGATGGACGTCTTCACCCGGGAGGCCGCCGTGGAACCCCTGCAGAACAAGAACGCCGAGACGGTGGGCCGGGCCACCAAGCGCGCCGCGCGGGAGCTGACGGGGGACGACGGGAACTTTGTGGTCACGACAGACCTGGGCAACGAGTTCGCCACGCTGGACCGGGAGCTGCCCGAAAATGCCGTGCACCGCACGAAGCGGCCCGAGGACCGCAACGCCATTGCCGTGGTGGACCGGGCATCCAGACGCTGAAGAAGGACCTGGCCACGAGGGTGGCGCGCAAGGGCGGGCAGTGGAGCGACCACTTTGAGCGGGCGGCCGGGGCCTACAACGCCCCACGAGACGGTGCACGGCGCGCCCGAGGACGTGGAGAAGCAGCCGGCCACAGAGTTCAGGGTCCTCCAAGACAACGCCGACAAGTTCCAGCACAACAAGGACCTCACCGACCGGCGCGTCAAGGCGGTGGAGGACGCGGGCGCCTGCCGAGCGCCGACGAACGCGGCGAGGAGCTTCAACCCTCAGTACGGCGACGTGCAGCAGCTGGGGGCCGTGGACTCCATGACCGTCCGCAGCACGGAGGGCCGGGAGACCCTGCTGAAGCTGGCGCTGCCGGCGCCGCAGGGCAGCGGCAACGCGGCGGGGCGGCTGACGAGACGGGGCAGGCCGGCGGCTGTGAGGCAGCTGGACGACTTCCTGGCGCCTCCGAGGTTAGGCACTCTTCAGGCCTCCGCGTTTCCGAGGAAGCAAGCCCCTTTTGGCGCAAAAAAAAACTTTGATCACACTCAAGTTGGAATTGCCTGATCCTGATCGAGCGAAAAAACTAGAAAAACAGGTTTCGAGGCATTGCGCGGGCTGGGGGGGAATTCCCGGAGCCTGCTCAGCTCCTTGGGTTTGGGGTCCTCGGGAAACCAACGGGTTGGGCGAACCAATCAAATGAGCGGGGGCTGGCATGGGCAGACCGTGCAAACCCGTGCAAAAGCTATTAGTCCAGGGTCTATATTGATGTAGGGCCTGGACTAATAGCTTTTTGTAGCGCAAAAAACGTGCAAAAAAGCTAGCCCTACATAAATGTAGGCCCTAGAAGAATAGCATTTCTGTGGCGCAAAAACATGTACACCCTGTAAGAATAGCATTTCGTGGCGCAAAACCGTGCAAATGTCCCTTTAGGGTTTGGGGTCCTCGGCAAACCAAACGGGTTGGGCGGACCAGTATCAAACCCCAAACGTGTTTCTGAGCAGGTCCTCAGAAAAAAAATCCGACACCTCAACTGACCGTGATCGGGCCTCCAAGCACTTGCCCGGGCATGCCTGGGAGACTGAGCCGTGAGAAAGGAAAATGCATGGTGTATGACCGTATGATCCGTATGATCCGTATGATCCGTATGATCCGTATGACTCAGCTGAGGCTTCAATACCAGGCTTGTCAAGTCATACGGATCATACGGATCATACGGATCATACGGTCATACGGTCACACGGCCTGGCACTCCGGGGGAGGCACTTTCGACAGTGCTCAAAGACGGAGTGCTTTTGGGTTTTTTGGGCCGCTTCCAACGAAAAAACCGTGTCCAGGGCGGGTCCCTGCCTGGCACAGGCCGAGGGATCATACGCGCCGTTTGGTGCTGAAGCGCTACCGGCAACACGCAAGCTTGTAAAAAAATGCAAAAACGTTTCAAAATCAATCAACTGGACAGGATTCATACGGCGTACAATCGCATGGCTCTTCTTTTGCACACACGACACTGTGCCTGAGACTGTGCGCACGGCCAATCGCCGTGATGAGAGATCATTGCCGTGCTGGGAGCTCGTCGGATACACGGGGCACGGGCTGTACTGCCGCGCCCACTCTTTGCACATACCCCCTGCACAGAAGTTGAGAAGCTACGCCGACACGACAAGTGTCATGATTTGGCGCGGCGACGGCCTCACGTAGACCCGCGCGGAGGTCCTGGTCCGGGCTCCGAATCGGGGGATGACCTCCCCCTCCCTCCGCATCAAGATCTTCTTGAGCTTGTCCCTCACCGCAGCGGGGCTCACACACAGCTGGTCGGCGATGTACGAGTCGACCTAGTGGGACGTGGCGGGCCTTGTCTCGGAGAGGACGTAGGGCTGCAGGTAGCGCCGCACTAGCTCCGAGGCCTCTGGCATGCTGGATGGTTGAGCAGTGCTCTGGGCGGTCCTCTCCGTGATGTCCTGTTTCAGAGAGATTGAGCTCGCGGGGATTGGGATGGTGTTGTCGCTGCTTCCCCCGGGATGCGGCGCCAGCCAGAATACCCGCGCCACCCACCAGAACTCCGCGAACATCTCAGGGATGTTCTGCTTGACGCTGTTGTCCTTCAGGAGCTCGTGGGGGCGTGTCGGGTTGTCCACAAAGTTGTGCTCGAACTTGACGCCCGTGATGCGTCTCCTGTCGGAGCCAAAGAACTCGGCATCGGCCTGCCACACGCCGTTGGTGCAGAGCAGCAAGAGCCCGTGGAAGCTGAAAATGTTCTCTCCCCGGCCCTTCCGCGCAGCCGTCAAGGTGTTCCCGCCGGAGATCTGCCGCAAAACAGCACTGCACAGAGGCTGATTCGGCGCGAAGTCGTCGACCCACGCGAACCTGCTGCCCTGTAGGTTTGCGAACTGTTCGCGGGGCCGCTCCTGTTTCCCGACAGTGAGGGCCTCCTGGCAAAGAACTGCGCAGTACCCGCGCTCCACCCCGCCGTTGTGCACGCCGAGCGCCTTCTCGCAGAGTTCCCTCAAGGTTCCCTTGCCCGTCGAGCCGTCTCCGTTGTCCTTGAGCGTCGCAAACTCGATCTTCTTCGCGGCCTTGCCCACCACGCTCTCGAAGATGAGCCTGGCTTGAAACAGCGCCACGTTCCAGTCGCCGCCGTGCGGGTCGCGAAAGATGCTGCGCCACATTGCGTGCCCCATGGACGCCGCTTCCAGCTCCTCGACAATGTCCTCGGGGAGGACCATGACGCCATCCCGACAGTCGCCGCCCTCCGTCAACCAGGCCATGGCCTTCAGAATGGCCCGAGCCAAGCGGAGCCTATCCGGATGCTGGTACTCCAAGAACTGGCGCGGGACGGACCTTGTGTTGCGGTCGGCCGTCACGGTCCGCGCCATCGGCAGCTCCATGGCCCTCTGGAGAGCTTCGTCGTCGTCCAAAAAGTCTTGCAGAGGAGGCGGGTGGGCGAGGAAGCTCAGCTTGTCCCCACCCTTGAAGTGGATCTGGAAGTGGATGGCGCTCCTGGTCCAGCGGCGGCATGCAGTCGCCGTTGTAGCATCGCGCCCACCGAGGAGAGAATCGGGGCCGTATGGAAGAGCATCACGTTGTCCCTCACCTGCAGTCGCCACTTCCCGCTGTCCGGGTCGGGGCGCCACGGCACCGTAGGTGGCGATCAGTGCCCGCGCCAGCATCTCCCCCCTTGCAGGCCCCGTCGCACTTGCCCGTGGACCACACGCCGTCCGTTGCGTTGTAGATCTCCATGTGGTCCTGCTGGTGGTCCCATCTCACGGGCACGCGGTGCTCGACGGAGATTGCCAAGTCCAGGTGGGGGGTCAGGCCCTTCTCCTCATCCTTGAGCCAGTTCCGCACCGTGGCCGTTGCGTCCAGGCGCACCTTCTGACGCGCGGCGAGCGTCAGCTGGCTGTGCCTCATGCCGATGCCCTGCAAAGCCTCAAAATACTCCGAGTCGTTGGCCGGCATCGGCTTCACGGTGAAGAAAAGTCCTCGACTCTGCAGATGCCGAACGGTCGCCTCTGCGGAGAAGCCTTCGCTCGATGAGAACAGGAACGAGTCCCCCAGGTAACCGTGAACGACACAGCCGGCGGGAAGCAGCTCAGCCGCCGCGTCCAGCTTCTGCCGCTCCCGGCGCTGACCTTTGCTCCCCCGAAAAAAAAAGGAGCGTTGCCGCGCGGGCGCAAAAAAAGAAAATCGCACATCCCGACGAGGCGCATTCCACAGACAAGGCCGCGAGGATTGGTCGTCGCTCGTGGCCTTCAGCTCCCTTTTCCAGCCCTCGGGCATGTGATGCCAGACGTGCTCACGCACGCACGTCATAACCCGCTTGAGGTCGGCCAGCGGTCCCGGTAGCGTGACGATCCCATGCGCCTTCATCCACTCGACCAGGTTGCCGTAGGCGAGCAAGTTCGTCGCTTGCTTGATGTCCTTCGGATGGAGCGGTGGCATGCTCTGCCGGAAAGCGACGATCTGCTCGGTGGACGCAAACGCCTCCAGCGGCCCCGGGGCGATGGAGTGCAAGGGGACGCCGGCATGTCGCACTCCCAGAGGTCCATGCCGCAGAACGCAGCCCACCTGACCGCCCTGGGCATGCTGTAGACCGGGAAGCTGCCCATGGAGCCGATCAGCCGCAAGCAGAGGCCCAGGCTTTTTGCCAGCTGGGATTCGTGGTAGCGGGCCTCTGGCTGTTCGTCCAGCAACTCCAGGTGGTCTGAGAGAGTCAGGTTCCCCAGTGGCAACTGCCACGTGTCCTGCATGCCCAGCAGCTCCTTGACGAAGGCATGTTGATGCGAGGCGCCGTGAGAACCACGGTCGCCTGGTCCGAGGCCGACCCGGGCTCCGCCGGCTCCGCTGGCTCCGCAACGTTCCTATCAGGGCGCGTGAATTATACGAAATCGCACGGGCAAGACCCCCTTTCCGCCTGCCACCATCACCCCGGGACGCAGCCCGGCATCGACGCTTCCCTCCGGTTGCGTGGCTCATTGTCCTGGCACTAAGCATCCCCCCTCACATGTGTATGACCGTACGTTCCGTGCAACTCGCGCCTTGGCGGCGATCTCGCGGTGCTAGTCCCTCCCCGGCACTATCGAATTGTCTGAGCTTCAATCTGCGCCGGAAATGTCAACCGGCACGTGGTTGAGTGACAGCAAAGAAACAAAACCTTCACATCCCGACGCCGGAGCCGACCCCAACCCGCTGAACACCGCCCCGGCCCAGGGAGATTCGTATGACCGTATGACCGTATGATCCGTATGATCCGTATGATCCGTATGACCCGTATGATTCGTATGATTTGTATGACTCGGCAAGCCTGGCATTGAAGCCTCAGCCCGGGTCATACGGATCATACGGATCATACGGATCATACGGATCATACGGATCATACGGATCATACGGATCACACGGTCATGTCACGGCCCGGCACCCTGGGGGTTCCGACCAGGTATCCTGCCTGGCATCGAAGCCTCGACACCTGCCTGGCATTGAAGCCTCCCGCCATGCCGAGAAACACGTAAAAACGGGCCCAGTTGGGCGAGCCAGTATGGGCCGTTGGGCGAGCCAGTACTAAGGGCCGTTGGGCAAGTCAGTACTAAGGGCCGTTGGGCGAGCCAGTACTAAGGGCCGTTGGGCAAGTCAGTACTAAGGGCCGTTGGGCGAATCCGTACTAAGGGTCGTTGGGCAAGTCAGTACTAAGGGCCGTTGGGCGAGTCAGTACTAAGGGGTCGTTGGGCAAGTCAGTACTAAGGGCCGTTGGGCGAATCCGTACTAAGGGTCGGGGCGAACCCGTACTAAGTGCCGTTGGGCGAATCCGTACTATCCTACGTGCCCGCTCGGCACCGTGCCCGCTCGGCACTCCTAAGTGCCTGCTCGGCACTGTGCCTGCTCGGCACTCCTAAGTGCCCGCTCGGCACTGCCTACTCCTAATCTAGAGTGCCCGCTCGGCACGTTTACCTAAAGTGCCCGCTCGGCACTCCTAAGTGCCCGCTCGGCACTGTGCCCGCTCGGCACTCCTAAGTGCCCGCTCGGCACTAAAAAAAAAAAAAGGCCGCGGGCCCGAGCGCTTTTTCCTCCATCAGGATGAGCTCCGTCGAGCCGGCCACGCTCACTCCTGCGGCAGGTTGAACAAACGCTTGAAAAGCACGCGAAAAACGCAACCCCGGCCTTCTTCTTCGGTGGATCGGAAGGCTTTTTCGATGTGGACGATGAATCCACCTGTCAATCAACAACATGGGCAACTGCAGAGACACTGCAAACCAAGAGGGCCTTGGGCCGTTTGCTGGCTGGGACCGATGCCTGTCACAGGAAAAAAATCAACACACTCAAGACCCAACTCCCCCCAACCTCAAGCTTCGCAACCTGGCTCCTGAGGCTCGCGTTCTCCCGGTACAGATCTCATGGTCGGCCTGCTAGGTCGCAAATGAAACAGCAAGACTCAACATCCATGCGCTCCTTGAACGAAGCTGTCCACCTCCGTTCCGCCTCCAACTCCGTCCAGACCCTGACGTTGTCCTCCGCCTGGCATGAGAAGGCAATGACTAACGGCCGGCCAGAAGGAAGGAAGTCCCCTGACCTTCTCCTGGAACTTCTTCTGAAACTCGTCCTGCCGTGGCAGAGCAAGAACAAGAGAGTAGACAAACCGACCACAGCTCCTTCTCCGCCTTCACCACCTTCAACTCCTCCTCCAGCTTCTTGATCAACACGTCCTGCGGTCAAGTGCAAGCAACCCCCATCAACCCGCTCTGCAAAAGTCTTGCCTTCACGGCCAGCTCCTTGCGCACATCGTCCTGCAGCCCAGCCAGGAGCGTGCACGCTAATGACAACACCGAGTCTCTCCTTCCAGGAGTTGAAGTCCTTCTCTCTCCTGATCTTCGAAGGTGGCCTTCAAGTGGCGAGATGATGCAACGCTTAAAAAAAAGCAGTAATAGGCCTATGAGCCTTCTTCCAGGAGCCTCCCCATGTGTCCTCGTGTCGCAACAAAATGCATGTGATGCCCCCAAGAACTCATCGAGCAGTCTCCTGAGGGCCCTCCCACCCGGCCGAGCTGCCGGAGCCGTCCCACTCCTGACGTGAAAAAACGAAGAAAAAAAAGACGAGGGCAAATCGGGCCTGGGGCGGCTCCCACCACCCCCAGCACTTCTCCTACGCACCAAAAAAAAACGGCACTAAAAAACTCCGAACGTCCTCCGCCACTCCGCCAGCTCCACTCATGGCCGGGCGCTGATGCTGCTGATGCTGCTGTTGATGCTGCTGTTGATGCTGCTGATGCTGATGCCCGAGTCGAGACCTGTTTGCCCCGCTACCCAGAGACCTCCTGTTTGCCCCGCTACCCAGAGACCTGTTTGCCCCGCTACCCGAGACCTGTTTGCCCCGCTACCCGAGACCTGTTTGCCCCGCTACCCGAGACCTGTTTGCCCCGCTACCAGAGACCTGTTTGCCCGCTACCCGAGCCAGTGAACACTGCTGTTGCTGGTTGCTGGTGCTGTTGCTGGTGCTGTTGTCCTCGAGCCGGTGCGCTGTGCGGAACATCCCTCTCTCAGTGGATCGACTCAACCGTTCACATGGAACCCTCCTCCACTTCAACCTCCAAAGTTCTCATCTGAAGATTTGCCACACGAATCCGAGGTCTCCAGTCAAAATCAAGCAAAACAAACCAATGTGACATCCGTGCAAAACCGCAGCCGCGAGAACAAAGCACCTCCGGCGTCCCACACCCCAACGGTGGAGGAGGAGGACACGGCGGCCTCGGCCCTGCTGCTGAAGCACGAGTTCCTCGACGGAGGGGCCGACGACGTCACGCTGGCCACCCTGGGCGAGGTGCTGCTGGAACCCACGCTCACCACGCTTGGAAATTTTCTGGTGCGCTCCAACAGCCAGAGCTCCGTGGCCTCGGCCAGCTTCACGGTGGGAGGCTTCCAGCTGGAGGGCTACGCCATGACCCTGAGTGCGCACCTACACGCTGATGCCGGGGAGACGCTACTCCTTCGGCTGCCGGTACCGACTGACTTCTCGGTGCCGCCGGGCGGAATCGCGAAGCTGCACTTCGGAGCCTTCGGCGGGTCTATCCCCGGGCTGGTGCAGCAGTCGGCGCGGGCACGCTGGACCTGTACAGCATGCAGATCAGGGCCAGCGCCTTCGAGGGAGAGTCTGTCTCAGGAACGGACCTGCTGGCGGACTCGCTGGCCCTCACGGGCTCGGCCACGCTGGACGGGCTCACCGCGCAGGGCAACGTGGGCTGCGACCAGCTGCTATGCAACGACGTGAACTGCACCGACGTGTTCACCACGGGCGTGGACGCCTCGGGCGCCATTTCCTGCGCAGCGCTCACAGCCGGCACCGTCGCCGGAGCCACGCTGACGTCCACCGGCGCCGTGTCGGGCAGCTCGCTGAGCATCAGCGGGGCGGCCAGCGTGGGCCTGCTGAGCTCGGCCACCGGAATCACCGGCAGCACACTCACCATCAACAACACGGCCAACGCCGGGAACTTCACCACGGTGGGCGACGTGTCCACGGGGACATTGACGGCCTCGGGCGCAGCGACGGCGGCGAGCTTCGCAGCCACCGGGGCGCTCACGGGC
>CAUJNA010002228.1:0-39903 GCA_963377175.1 Effrenium voratum | reverse complement strand
CGCAAGCCGTTTAGCGACGATCAAAAATTTCCGGCGGGTCGGGGCCGCGAAAACAATAAAAAAGCTTTGGGCCGTTTAGCGACGAGAGAGCCCCTGCTAAAACCCATTAGTAGAGGTTCCGAGTGGCCGCGTTTTTTAGCAAGGCCCAACCCCTAGATTTGGCGCCCGGATGGCCGATCCGCTATCGTGCCGCGCAAGCAGTTTATCAGCGGCCGGACGGCCGCGAAAACACGGGCGCGGAGCTTAGTAAAAGCTTTTGCTAAAGCTTTAATTAAGAGCTCTTGCTAGGCGCCCTCACTAGAGCCTTTGCCAAGGGCTCTTACTAGAGGCTTTTACTAGAAGCCCTTACTAGAGGCCCTTACTAGGGGCCCTTGCTACAAGCAAATAGTAGAGGTTCCGAGTAGCCGCGTTTTTTAGCTTGCGGCGGACCCCAAAAAGCACCACCCCCTAGATTTGGCGCCCGGATGGCCGATCCGATATCGCGCCGCACAAGCAGTTTATCAGCGGCCGACGGCCGCGAAGTTACGATTTTTCGGGCGCAAAGCCTTGTAGAAAAGGAAATTCGGAGCGCGTCGCTAAACGGCCAAGCGCTGTCATTGTTTTTGAAGGCCACCAGAGCAAGGAAATTTCGCTTCGTCGCTAAACGGCCTGCGACCGGCACGCATTCCCCGCCCATCGCAAAGGCTTCTAAGGAAAGGCAGCTCAAAGAAGGCGAAAGCCGCAGGCCGTTTAGCGACGATCGAAAATTTCCGGCCGCGCGAGACGTTTAGCGACGGGCTGAAAGCCGAGAAAGGAAATTCGGAGCGCGCCGCTAAACGGCCCAGCGCTTGCTTCGCTTCTGGGAGCCCCCAGCGCCTGGAAATTTTGCTGCGTCGCTAAACGGCTTGCGACCGGCGAAGATTTCGCAGCCATCAAGAAGCTTTCTTTTGAAAGGCAGTTTGAAAAGAACGAAAGCCGCAGGCCGTTTAGCGACGACCGAAAATTTCCGGCCGCGCAAGACCTTGGAAACAATTGAAGTCTTGGGCCGTTTAGCGACGGGTGCAAAAAGCCTTTTAGGTTGCGGCCGACGCGGCCAGAGCGGCGCCCTTGCTCGGGGCTTTTACTAGGCCTTCACCTCACCAAGGTCCTCTGCTAAGCACCTTATTAGGGGCCTTACTAGGGGCATTACTGGGAGCCTTACGAGGGGCCCGTGCCAGGCCTTAGTAGGGGCTTCCGAGTAGCGGCGGAGACCGACCCCAACCTCTGGACATGGCGCCCGGATGGCCGATCCGATATCGCGCCGCGCAAGCAATTTATCAGCGGCCGGACGGCCGGAAAACACGATTTTTCGGGCGCGGAGCTTTTTAGTAGATGTTTTTGCTTTCATTAAAAGCTCTTGCTAGGCGCCTTTACTAGAGCCTTTGCTAGGGGCCCTTACTAAGCCCTTACTAGAAGCCCTTACTAGAGGCTTTTACTAGAGGCCTTTACTAGAGGCCCTTACTAGGGGCCCTTGCTAAGGGCCATTGGTAGGGGTTCCACGTAGCCGCGTTTTTTAGCTTGCGGCGCAGCCCAAAAGGCCGAACCCCTAGATTTGGCGCCCGGATGGCCGATCCGATATCGCGCCGCACAAGCAGTTTATCAGCGGCCGGACGGCCGCGAAAACACGATTTTTCGGGCGCGGAGCGTTGTAGTAGAAGCTTTTGCTAAAGCTTTCATTAAGAGCTTTTGCTAAGGGCCCTAGTTCAAATTCCGAGTAGCCGCTTTTCTTAGCTTGCAAGGAGGCTTCAAAGCCGAGAAAAGGAAATTCGGAGCGCGTCGCTAAACGGCCTAGCGCTGTCATTTTTTTTGAAAGCCACCAGCGCAAGGAAATTTTGCTTCGTCGCTAAACGGCCTGCGACCGGCACGCCCTCCACGCCCATCAAAAAGGCTTCTAAGGAAAGGCAGCTCGAAGAGAGCGAAAGCCGCAGGCCGTTTAGCGACGATCAAAAATTTCCGGCGACTCGGGGCCTCGGAAACAAGGAGAAGTCTTGGGCCGTTTAGCGACGGCTGCAAAAACCCCTTAAGTGTATGGCCGACATACTAATTCCGCCGAGCCCTGGTTTGGAGATGTGAGCCATGCAGACCCTGTGGTTTTGGATCAGTGTTTCTGAATTAGGTGTTTTTCACGTATGTTTTGTAGGGCAAACGGGGAAACCGAAGTTTCGATCCAATGGCCACAACCAGGTCCAAATGGGTTGCGTGTGGTTTCCTTTTGTACCTTGACAAATACCCATGTCCCTTGAGATACAGCTGAGAGGCTTTCGCCTCCAAAACCCAGCCTTGTTGGCACAGATTCTTTCCACGCTTGCCCAAAAATAATGGAACCCGCTATATAAGCCTCCACGGTCGAAATGACTTGTTCCCCCAAAAGGACATAGAACACTTAGCAAGTGCCCTGTTTGTTGCGGTCTCCCGCATCATCCCAAATGGAGCCTGGACCACTCGTACACCAGAAAATGTGGGTTCAGATTCGTTCTTATGTTTCGCCAACCTTCACACACTGTGGATGGACGAAATCCCGCAACAGTTCGTTGGAATGAAAACCTATATTGGGATTAACCACTTCCCACCCACCCACCCACCAGCCAACAAAACCAACCTGACAACCCAGCAAGCCACCTACCTACCCAACCCACCAAGCCGTATGTTTTGTAGGGCAAACGGGGAAACCGAAGTTTCGTTTTTGAAGCCATTTTGGCCCAATTTTGGTTGTGTAGCAGACGAGCTCATGACGACAGAGAAGAGGGAGCGCTCCCCGCCGGCGGCGCAGGAGCTGCAACGGCTTGGGGTTGCACGTATTTTCCATGCTCCAACAGTTGGATCAATTCACATGATTTTTGTTGGGTTTTGACCCAGCTTGCAGACAGACTGAGAAGACTACGAACCAAAACAAGAGGCTCCAGCGGTTGGACCACTTCACAGGAATTTGGTTTTGACGGATTGTCCATGCTCCAGTTGGATCAATGAATCAATTCACATTGAAATTCACATGAATGTTTGTTTGGTTTGACCCAGCTTGCAGGGCGGATTACGGACTAACCAAAACAAGGGTTCCAACGGTTGGACCACTTCACATGATTTTGGTTTTGACGGATTGTCCATGCTCCAACAGTTGGATCAATTCACATGATTTTTGTTTGGTTTTGACCCAGCTTGCAGGGCGGATTGGCGGATTACGGACAGAGGCTCCAACGGTTGGACTCACCACTTCACATGATTTTGGTTTTGACGGATTGTCCATGCTCCAACCAAGAATTACGGACTAACCAAAACAAGGGTTCCAACGGTTGGACCGCTTCCGCTTCACATGATTTTGGTTTCGACGGATTGTCTATGCTCCAACAGTTGGATCGATTCACATGATGTTTGTTTGGTTTTGGCCCAGCCTGCAGGGCGGATTACGGACTAAGAAGATTGCAAACCAAAACAACGGTTGGACCACTTCACATGATTCAGGTTTTGACCCAGTGCGAGTTACGGATTAAGAAGATTACACACCAACACAAGGATCATTTTGGCGCCGATCATTTTGGCAGGATCATGATCAGGATCAGACACCGACAGAGGCTCCGTCGCCGTCGGCGTCGCCCTGCGGCTCGGGCTCCAGCCCTTCAGGCCCTTCAGAGGACGGATTCGGTTTGCGTTCACCTTGCTTTGACGCAAATAAAGCGCTAAACAAGCTATGGTTGGCCGGAGCCAGGGTTCGGTTCGGTTCGGGTTCAGCTTTGATTTCAAGGTCCGTTCCTGGGATCGTGTTTTGTGGAATGGCGGATTGCGGATCATATTGGACCAGGGCTTCATGGATTTGCTAGCTCCCGCACACGGTCGAGGTCATCTGAAATAACATTGCAATCATGGATACTGGAATCAGATTTGTGTTCAGCCCTCAATCCTCAATGTCAGGCTCAGGTGTTGGGTCTGTTGTGTGTTTGTGGGTTTGTGTGATGTCAACAACATGTGGGTTTCAGAGTTTCAGACTGGACACAGGTGCTTGTTTGGAAACATGTTTGCGTTGTTTTGCCCGCACGCCAAAGGTCTGACTATGTATGTATGTCTTAAGTTGATGATTCTGGTGATTCTGGTGATTCTGGTGATGCAGTTCGCTGCCCTGCGTGCCACTTGCCACTGGTGGGACACACCTGTGTTGACAGGGTCACTCAACTCTTGATGCCCAGTACACGTCAAAGTGCAGCCCTTTCTGCAAGATGATTTGATATGATAACTTGGGAAGTGGTAAGTGGTACGGGCCACGTCTTGGCTCGAACTCCAGACGCGGCTTACCCGTAGATGGTGGAGGCATCCACATACTGACCAAAGAGAATTACAGTTACATCATCATGGTTGATGTTTGGCCGACCCAAAGCGAATCGCTTTTTGCTGGGCAATGGATGAGTCTCCGCTACGGCCGGCGGCGGGGCTGGAGGTGGTAAGGCCGTTCCCGACAGCGGCGCCGGCCCATGGCGGGCGCGATCTGGGCGCAGTGGCCCTCGCCGTTTCCCGCGCCATTGATGCCATCAAGGCAGGGAAGCAGGATGACGCCTTGGAGGCTGTGCGGGATTTGAACGGCTTCCTCGAGGCGACTTGCCTGTTTGGGAAAGAACATCAGGGCCAAGAAATCTTAAAACACACTTATTGGAGTTCTTCTGAGGTGAACGCGATGACTGAGTCCAGACGAAGAGGAGGCGTGCGATTTCGCTCCGTCTACATGTTGGACGCGGTGTTGCTGGCTGACCGCGTGAAGGTCCTGGATGACTTGAACGCTGTCTTGCAGGAGCCGCTTGGACTGGACATGTGTCAAGTTCAAAGTTCGCGGGTACCGATACTACTACTACGTGTTGCTGCGCCCCATCTCAGGTCGCTTTCCATGTGCTTGCGGACAGAACTGGTGCAACACATCATGACTCAAGTGACTTGGCTATGCCTTGCGCAGCGCAGCTGCTGTGTTGCTGTCAGTCCGGTGTTGTTTGGAATGCGCCACGCGCCAATCATCAAGCTTGGCCACTGAGGGCGCCACAGCTCCGCGGAAGTCGAGCCTCTATTCATGGCGTGTGGACTTTGACTTGGCCACTATGATCTACGCAAGGATGACAAAGTTCACCATGAGTAAGAACTGGCGACTTCATGTCAGACTGGACGCAAGCCCTCAGTTCGGCAAGGATTACCTCATGGGCGAGGTTGACATCCTCAACTTGGACGGCGTTCAGAACTGGGCAGACATCCAGCAAGGAGGGTCCCTGACAACACGGCTACTGGTGTGTCAAACCCTCGGAGCGCGGGCGGCCGGTGTTGCGGTGAAGGCCAAGAAGCTCTTACACATGCTCAGCCTAGCGCCCCAGACGCAACGTAACTTTTGAACTCGAAGATGTTACAGTCATTGCTCAACAGACTTTGCCCAGGCAAATTGCATGTTCGTATTGCCAGCCTGTCAGGAGTCAGAGTCACTGAAAGGCACGCTGTCCCGATGCCGCTCAATGCTGTCCGACTGGGGCACAGAATCCAGGCTCTGGCAGACGCCGAGCAGCATTCTGGAAGATGAGCTTCCTTCGTGGAACACGCTGTTCGGCATGGCGCTGCCCATTCCGGACCACGACCACTCCCTCCACCACGTGTCTCGGCCTGATTGAGGACAGTCAGTCGTTTAACGTTTTCCATCCTCCAACTTGCTGGCAGATTATGGAGTGCCTGGAGCTACACTTTGGGTGGTCCGACTGGTTTCAGCCCCGCCTGCACGCCTTGTCGCTGTTCTTTGGCAACCTTGGCCGGTGCCAGCGCTTCGTCAATGTGTGCATTAGGCGCAACGGCCGCATTCAGGACAGGGCGTCTAACAACATACTTTTGTGCTTGGGAACTACAAGCCGTGGTTGGCAGGACCCTCGGCTCAAGAACTCCTTTATGGCACTGTTCAGAAGTACGTGTCCTTCTTTGATGAGCCATCGGTGGCAGTACGTGCAACTTGGCAACAATGGTTTCAGATTTGATTCCAGCACCGTCTTCATCGCAGCCGACGTGTCAGGTATGATGTCTTGCGATGGGTCCTCGGACGCAAGGACGCCTTTCGCTTTCTTCTTGCCGACTCTGCCTCCTTTACCGACTCAAAGGAAATGTCGCGCACCGAGCTGGACATGTTGCGTGAGGTTGCAGATGCCGATTCCCAGGTGGGCATGAGATTTTGGGCGACATGTGTGACCGTTGAAGGACTCAGCGACTGGGGTGTGTCGCTTTCTGTGTGGCTACACGGCTGCCAATGTCAACATGAAGATGACAAAGCCAGGTCCAAGTGCACCCTGAAGGGCCGCAAAGCTCTACTTCTCGCGTGCGGAGGGTGGCATGATTTCACCAGGTCGCTGCAAGCTTGCGAGTTGTCTGCGCGCGCCCGCTTACTGAACACGCAACTGCGTGACCGCTCAGATGAAGATCGGCAGTTTGCAACAGAATTGTGTACCGGTTTCCAAGACTGCAAGTCCATGATGCTGCTTCGGCTACGCCAGGCCTATTCATTCTGGGATGCGATGCCATTTTCAATCCTGCAGCTGGGCCAGCACCTTGTCCTTCCGTCAGTGCCTGAAGACGAGTCGCGCAGGGCTGGCAAGAGGCTACTCGCAGAGTACACCCAAGCACCGTCTAAGGCATCATTGGGGGTGACGAGTTGGTTCTTCTTTGGCCAAGCGACAAATCGTCGCCGGATTGAAGTGTGGTGTCAGGGCGGCCCGCTGCACCACAACCTTGCGCATGAACTGCTGGCATACGCGTCGTCGCTGGTCGTCATGCAGCAGTTGGAAAGCCGCCACCACCTGGTGAACATGGCAGTGTCGCATGGCAGGGCGCAGCTGCCTTGCGCGACAATTGCCGCACTTCGGCGCGTCATCAACAAGGACTTGCAGGAACCAGCGTTCAGGGACCTTTTGCCCACCTTGTTGGACAGTTTCAGCACTCTCCTTCCAGCGGAGATTTCTTGGAGCGGGAAGAAGGAGATGCTGGAGAAGATCTATGGCTATGGTCTGGATCAGCTACATCCTGACACAACCTTTGAGGATGCCGAATTCCAGAAGCACACAGATGCCATGGTGCAGGCCAAGACAAAATCTCCTGACTTGGGCCCCCTTGAGTCTGACCATTTGAAGAAAGTCCTCAACCGACAGGCCGTCTTTGCTATCCCCACCGAGCGTCCATCTTCAACGGAGCCGCAAGACTACATCGTCTTCAAGGTTATCTCGCTGAAGCCAAACTCCAGGATGTACCTGCAAAAAGTCTGTCAACTGTCAGTTGACGAATGGCATGACTCTATGGCTATCAGTGTGCTCGGCCGCGTGCGTTCCAAGCAATCCGACAGTGGCGCCACTCTTCCGGAGTTCACGACCTTTTCTTTGAGCGAGGTGCAGACATTATCGCTGAGATACATGTTCGACAAGTCAAGATGGCGCGGTCTTCATGTCTACACCAAGGCAACAAGTCAAACAAAAACTCGTCCGTCGAGCCAATCTCGGATTCAACCCCCTGCCCCAGGTGAGTCAGGTTTATGAGTTCGACGACCAGTGCATCGAAGATGACGACTGCGGCGGCGAACATGATGTCGCAGTTCCTCTTGACGCGCTGACATTGCCTCCTGGCTGAACCTGTGCGTGCGTTTGAAATGAAATGCGTGGCCGTCCTTCTCGTTATTGAAGCTAGAGCACTCACATTCAACTTGCTAAGGGACTCAGTCTACTCTTTGTGCACATGTGCGGCAAACAACAATGGGGTGCTGCCCATGGACGCTGATGCAAGCGCGGTCACGCGGCTCGTTGCACAGGGGCTGGCGCAAAGGTTCGACACGGGCGAGATTGTCCTCACACACGACGCCATGCGGTATGGCGTCGCCTGCTCTGCGGCCGTGCCTGAACGCACCACGCGCGAAGTCCGAACTGCTCTCGAGATGAAGAGGACGCTGACGGATTCTGGGTGGTCGTTCACACGTTCCGCACGAGGGGCAAGCGTTGCCGGGCTGCGGGGCGTGAGCGACAATCCGCGTGTGTACTACCAACTCTTGATGGCGCACAAGGATGCAATTGGCAAATATGAAGCTGCGGGGGTCTTCAGCCACGCTCAGTCGCAGCACTATTACAACACTGTGTGGGCGGCGATCGAGAAGCGTCCGGCGGAGATCGTGGAGATCCCATTCTCCAAGCCGGTTGACTTCTACGAGGGCTTGACTTCCTTCATTGAAGGCGCCATAGTTCTTCTGAGTTTCAGTTAACTCAACTGGTCAAAAACACATGTGTTGGTGTCTTGCCAACTCGCAGGCAAATCCGCGAAGGACCCCAGAGCTGAGTTGGCTGAGACTGAGACTGAGCCTGGGAAGAAGAAGCGGCGCCGAACCCGGCCGACACGCAGGCAGGCCCAATCACTTGTTCCCCGTGTGCCAGTGCAAACATGGGTTTTGCCGGGCAGGACAGCCGATGAAGCGCCACGCGCTCGTCAGCAGCAGCCTGAGCTGGTCGACCTTGCGGCGTCAAGCTCCTCAGACGTGGAGGTCTTGCCAGTGATGGCTGTTGCGCCAGCATGCGAAAAGGGGGCTGCGGTGGTGTACTGGGACACCATTCTGGAGGAGGATGCGGAAGCAGGTACAACAGGGCAGGACAATGACGGTGCCAGCTCAGAGGCGGAGCCTGGTCCTGCTGTGCCGGCCGCCGAGCTGGAGGCTCTGCCTTCTCCTCCACCTGACCAGCAGCGGCAGCATCGTGACATTCCTTGGGACGAACTTTTCCCGCCGACAAAGTCGGCGCACCGACGCTACATAGTAGAGACCGTCCTGCCCCAGCTGGTTCCTTTTCTCCGCGACGCAACTCACGCGCGCAAGAGCCCGCGTGAGTTAGCAAACCTTGCAGTTGACGAAGTTGACCGCACGGGGAAGCGTCAATGGGGCGCCTACGAGCTTTACAGCCGGCGGCGGACGGTTGTAGACGCCGTGCTGTCACAGTACTATGATGTACTTCACGAGCATTTGCAGAAGTGCGTGTGACAATAAATGTTCCTGAGCGGGGCCGCCATCTTGATTGGAATTGGAACACCACTAAGGTTGGATCTTTACCACCCAGACGCTCCCAACTTATGTTTCGGGGCCTCAAGCCCTCGCGGGCCCTCGCGGGCCCTCGCTATCCAACGGCTATCCGACGCCGTGCCCTCGTAGACCCTCAGTTTTAGGGGCCCAATTAACCGACGGTTTATCCGACGGCTATCCAACAGTTATCCAACGTGAGCAGGGTTGTGGAATCAAGGGGTTTATTCCCACTTCTGTGATACAAGGGAATCTCCCCCTTTATATGGGGTGTTAGTCTTTGGGAAAAGCCCTCGCGGGCCCTCGCGGGCCCTCGCTATCCAACGGCTATCCGACGCCGTGCCCTCGTAGACCCTCAGTTTTAGGGGCCCAATTATATCCAACAGTTATCCAACGTGAGCAGGGTTGTGGAATCAAGGGGTTTAATCCCACTTCTGTGATACAAGGGAATCTCCCCCTTTATATGGGGTGTTAGTCTTTGGGAAGCCCTTTTTGTTGTATCACAGAAGTGGTCATTTCCCACAACCCTGAACGTGAGGGCGAGGGCCCCTTATCTGATAAGTTTTCAGGTGGGTAGAGTTGAAACCTTTTTTGGAGGGAAACCTAGGTTTTGTTCGAGGCGAACTCACCAAGATTTGCTCTTGTTGCAGAGGGGTGTCACGAGTAACCGAACCATGTTGACGTGAACATTGTCGCATTAGCCGTTTTCTTTTGCTCCCGCCCGTGCGCAGGACGAAGGCTGGTGTCTGCCATCCTCGGCCAGCACTCCCGAGGCATCGGTTTTCCGGGTGACATGTTGAAGCTTCGTCACTTTCTAGGTGTTTTTGGCGGTTTGCGGGCTAGATTTGACAGATTGCGGAGCGTGTTGCTTGCCCACACTCCAGCATGCGGTTTTGATTTAGTTTTGACCCACAGATATAATTATGGGGTTTGCGGATTGCACGGATTACGGGTTCCAGAAATTAAGCGGATTACAGATTGGGATGTGGCTACCGGGATTTCAAATTTCGACCTGCGACAGGTGGGCTTCCGCCACCCCATGCGCTCGCCGCGCACACCTGAGCCTGAGGGACCACGTCGCAAGGCGTCACTCGAGACTCGTCGGGTGTTGCGGTTGTCGGTTGCCCACGTGAGGCGTCCCTGGCGCCCTTTTCGCCTTCTCCAAGAACCCCGGCCGGCCCACCGCCGCGAACGCCGCCAGAGGCCTCACTTCTGTTGTAGCGTCGCTGCCAACTTGTCATTGTGCCAGGTTGTGCCACGCACACCAGATGCCATCCGGTACGGGGCCGTTCTTCCATCACCTACCACACCGCCTGAGGCAGGCATCCATTCACCTGTACTTAGTTTCTCTATGAACTTGGCAGGCCTTTTTGACGATGCCACGCGTTCCACGTGCCGAGCATCGAGGCGCGTTCGGACTGGCGCGGCATCTCTCTCACTAGAACTTTTGGCAGGGCGATCCAGAAGCCACCGAGAAGCTGCATCATCATCAGAGGCGCCGCAACCAGTTGTTTTGTTTCCTTCCGGCTGCCGCGCTTGCGCAGGCTGCTGCGCCACGGAGATCATCCAGGTTCCGGCCGCAAACCCCGACTTCGCCGGCCTCGCCGCATGACGCCCCAAGCGACCCAGAAAGCTTGTGAGGGCCTTTTTGTGCAATGAGTTTTGGGATCATCCCTTTTGGGTTGAACCGGAATTCGCCCGCGATAGCGGGCTTTTGAGTTGTGGGATCATGTTTGGGTCCTCTCGGAATTCGCCCGCGATAGCTGGGCGTTCGATGTGTCCGTTTGAGTGGAATCGGGATCGAATGGTCCCTCAACCGCTCCACCGATTTGCGTGTTTGGAGTGAAATATTCAGGTGCGCGTTTGTGGGTTGTCCGTCTTGGTGCTCGAGCGGTGCCTCAATCAGCTCACTCATTGTCAGGCTCATCAGCTTCGCTTGGTAGGTGCGCACATTGTTGGTCTAACCCAGCAGCGTTGACTCAGACGACCCCACATCATGTCACGGACCAATCCCCTTTTTGAGTGAGCAATGGATGAAACACCTCCCCGCGCCGCTGTGTCGTCCGACGATTTGACACCGAACCATGCCTCCTGGTCGAGCCGCATTGCGTCGCGCTTTGTGGGCTTACAGCCAGCGGCGTTGCGCTTCAGCGTGCGGTCTGAGTTTTCCGGGGCCATGACCCCGGAGTTTGCTTTGAGATCCATTTGCAGAGATTACAATAAAGGGGCAGGGCGCAGCATCGCAACAACTTTTGAGTCAATGGGTGATTGGTCTACCAGCTCTCGTGCTCTTTCACGACTGAACTCACCGTCCGTGTGCAGATTTGGGGATATCATGAACCTGGCTGCAGAGCCGTTGAGACGACAGCTTCAGGAACCAAAAACTGACGAGGCAGGTTTCCTGGAACGGTCAGGGAAACAAAAGGGCTTGGCTTCGGACATTCAATCCACGAGGGTGACATGCACAGTGTACAATGTCACATCCATGTACGTTTCACCCAAATTTGCGCGGTGTCTTCAACTGTCGTTTGTTCTGGCTAGGCATTGATCGCCCACACGGACCTGGTGAATACGGAGTTGGAGACACTCTTCACGAAGACAGGCCGGATACGCGACTTGATCTTTGATTGACCGTCCCACCCAACCTGTTTGCTGTGAGGGCAGTTCACCAAGCGCCTGGGTGACATACCGAAATCGGCGGTGCCAGTCGACATGAAGGAGTGCGTTCGGCAATTGCAGGCCTGAGAGAGACACTCCTGATGGATCTTTCTTCTGGTCGCTCGATCCAGGTCATTGCCAATGACAAGACTGCTCCATCGCAGAGAGTGAGGTTCACACGAAAGTCCGGCGCCACAGTGGGCCAGAAAGGGGGGGGGTTCAGGGTCCCAAACGGACCCAATTTCTTTTGTGACGGATTGCAGATGATTGCAGATCATAGTGGACCGTATTGTAGAATTTCATCAGGTTTTGAGCCATGCTTTGCATTGTGGATTGTGGGTGCAGACTATTGCCAAACCAAACAACAATTGCAGATTGTGGGTATGACCCAATGGATTTCGTTCAGGCAGGAGTGTAGATCGCCGGCCAACGTGCTCTTGAACTCATCAACAAGATGCACATACAAACAGTTTGTATGGGCGGGTGTGCACATACAAACATTTGACTGCACATACAAACAGTTTGTGTTTGCAGTGTTTCAGGGGTTGCACATACAAACCAGTTTGTATGTGCGTTCCAGTTTGTATGGAGTTTGTATGGGCACCACAGACTACATACAAACCCAGAAACCACATACAAACTACATACAAACTTTGACTACTAATTTAGTAGCGCACATACAAACTACATACAAACAACATTTGCACATACAAACTACATACAAACTTGCACGAAAGTTTGTATGTGCAACACTGTGCCCATACAAACTAGTTTGTATGGGCAACCTCTCAAAAGCTGCCCACACAAACTGTTTGTATGGGCAACTCTGCCCATACAAACTGTTTGTATGAGCAACTCTGCCCATACAAACTGTTTGTGTGAGCGACTTTACCCCCCACACAAACCGCTTGTACACACATTAGTGTTGACCATTTCGACGTGTAGGTGCCACTTGGCTAAATAAGGGAGGGAACAACTGTAGGTGATGACACGTTGGGCCCGACTACATTTTTTTCGCAGGGTCAAGAGTTGCAGCTTACAAGTGGAGGCTGCCAATGACTATTGACTGTAAGTTTGCACAAGATCTTGGGTTTCGTTTGTTTGCAGACGCTTTGATGCAGTTGCTTGGGTCGTGCTTTTCAATTACACTCGGATGTGCACTGGTTGTGACAGATGCAGAAACATTTGGATTCTCCAGGTCTGCCTCTACAGCCTTGTCAATCCCCTTGTCAACGTGCCGTGTTCTTGCAAACTCTTTTGGGTATATGTAATTATTGCACCCTTTCGCCACGAGCAGGTGTACCTTTGACGGTTGCTTTTTGGAGGATTGTACTCAGTCCACATGCCCCTCGCCCCTTTTTGGGCTCTCGGGTTTTTATGGCAACGCCAAGGCGTACCTTTGATGAGTTGGTGTCTGACACGGGCATCTTCTCTGACTCAGTTAGACTGGAGGAGCACGACAGGCCCGTCCACTGTCCACCTTGCTTTGCGTCGTTGCACTGTCTTGCGCGTTGTGCAGGTGCGAGCGATGCAACAAACAATGCCGTCGGCTGTTTGTCCCCCACACGGACTTAGCAAATGCGGAGACACCGCTTCAAATAGCAGTGGCCGGGTCATGTTGCACTGAGCCTTGTCTGTTGATAGTGGTCACTGAGTTCATGGAGTCATTCACAGGTTCGCAAGTGACGTATTGGCTCAGGACTACTCGCCCTTCGGGCAGCTTCGCCGACTTTCCGGGCCCACCGTACCATTCTTAATCCTGTTGATCAAGTCGGTGCTTCAAGCCCGACCGGACTACTTCATTCACGAGAACGTTCTTCAATTCCCCTTGGAGTTGTTGATTGACAACCTTTCAGGTGGGGGGCCAAGATCAATTTCCAACTTGACACACCATGGCCCATAGCGTTGGATCTGATGCTGAAGCGTTGCTGAGGTTTTTACACGGCGTCGTTCAGTGAGATCAATCCGTATACGACCTGCGGTGTGCCTGTGCAGCGTCGCCGTGGCTATGTCCTCTTCACTCGGAAGGACCGCGTCAGGCGAGCTCTTTCAATCGGCAACCACCCAGTTTTCAGAGTTGTTTCTTCTGGATCGTGTGATCGTTAAGTTGGCGCCACCCCGAGTGGCTTGGATCTTGGATTCCCTTTCAGGCAGACCTTGGAGCTCGAAGGCGTTGTCAACCGCTTGACGCTGCCAGTGACCGACACAACCATGGACGTGTTCTTGTTCTACAAGGGATGCATGGATGTCATTGCGCCCCTTTCGGATGGACAGCGTGCTAGTGCCTTGCAGAAACACACGCACGTGTGGCTTACCCTGTCTTTTTCACATCCGCATTTTCCACCAGCGAGGCATGTCTCAATCTCACCTGTCCACGCAAGGACTGCAGAAGTACTTGGAGACCCACTCGGATCGGCTGTGCGTGGATCTCAATCAGAACCCAGAGAAACGGCCCCGACATAGCGGTGTGGCGGGATCATTGCATACAGTCACCACTGGATGCAGTAGATTGTGGTCAATGTCAGCCAAGCGGGTCATACATGGGATCGAGCTTCTACATGCTCATGGGTTTGAGCTTGACGGACCGCTTGCTCTCCAGACAGGAGACCTCAGTTGCTGGGACGTGTTTATCTTATCGCTTGTTCATATCTGTTTTGACCAACCGCATGGTCTCTTTTGGTTGTGTATCTCCAGTTGCGTTTCTACCAAAACTCTTTCCCGAGGCCACTCGGCGCTTTGCAAGCTGGCTGGAAACTCGATGCATGCGGCTGCCATTGGGCGTGTCCTCATCAGTGCCATTTTCTTCTGCACGCGTGTCAACCATGCTGGCGCAGACATGTGACTTTGTACAGGGCTGATTCTGTGAACACAGAGACAACCGACCTCTTGCATTGCAGAGTAAAGAATCAACGCTCGTCCATGAGTCCTTGCGTGGCCACACGTCACACAGATTGACATTGTGACATTTGATCTTGCTGTGTCCGTGTGTCGCTTCATCTCAAGACACCATTTTTGGTCTTGTGCCGTTTTTTTTGTGCCCATTGTGTTTTATCGTCATGGAGGAGGAGCTGGCGTTGGTGTTGTGGCAGCCACCTGAGCTGCCGAAGACGCAGCCGCCTGCGCCTGCGCCGCAGCCTGTTGATGAGACGGGCAAGGGCAAGGGCGCCAACAAGCGGCGCAAACGTGGCACTCATGCTGCCAACGGTAGCGCTGATGATGATGATGGTGGCGGTGCTGACCCCACTGACGCAGAAGCTAAGGTTTCATGTATAGACTGCGCTGAGGACCACCGCTACGGAGACACTTGCAGCACTGGTGGCTCTAGATGTACATCCCGGCGTTGCAAGCAGTGTCACAACGCCCGCAGGGCAGTGCATTCGTGGTACAGCAAGGCGAACCGCCTGGATGAATGGTCCAAGCTGAGTGTGGACGAGAAGAGGCAGCTCACAGTTGCCAACCGGGGCAAGGGCGGCACCAAGGGTCGCCGACGGGAAGTCGTTGGATCCGAAGCTGTCGCATGCACTGACAGCGTGGGTCTTCGTCACGAGGCCCCTTTCCTCACCAAGCTGCAGCCTGATGCCCAGTTGCCACCTTCAGCGCTTGATTCCAACTCTATTATAGCTCTCACCACCTTTGACACTCAAAGACATCGGTCCAATTTTTGGGATAGTTCCCCCACCCACCAAGACGTTAGTTACGCTGTGGCCCAGGTTTTTCGCCACTCTCAAGGAGCGCTACACGTGGGCCACGGATGAATCCTGTGAGCAGGAGTGGACTCGTGTGCAGGGGAACAGTGCCGCAATTTGGCGGCGTGACGAATTTGGAGAGCAAACGGTGTCCTTGCTCAAGACCGCCACAGCGACTTCGGGCAGACAGCTCGACCACAAGAAGGACTCCGAGTGAGCTTGTTTTTTTTCAACCCGTGGCTGTAGCCAGCGTGTACGTGTAACATCCTCCTTTGCTCCATATGGTGTGACAAGTTTTTTGTGAGGTCGAGCGCATGTTTGCATCTTGTTGCGTTTTTGGTAGGAGATGAGCAGGGCTGATGTGCATGACGCTGAGCAGAATCCTGATGAGGTATTCAGAGGTCGCTTGTCTTTGCAACCTCTGGAGTTCGACGGGTTTGATTGATTATAGCCCTGTATGCTATTTGCAATGCACATGAATGTCAATTGCTTTGCGATGTGGTACTTCAGTGTCAACTGCTTGACGAGTGCAATGTGCGGCGGCTCCCAAGGCTTGCTGGCCAACAGCAGCTTGCACGCTGAGTCACGTGTGTTCGACATGTCCAGCGCCTCGCCTTGAAACTGCCGTGTTGCCGTAGTTCACTGGTTGTGCGGTCAAGGTTGTTGGCAAACTGTGTGTGTGTACTGACTCACTGCCAAGGCCTTAACAACTTTTCGAGTATGCCGCTTCTTCCTGGAGCTGAAGCGCCAGTGGCTTTGTCTTCGGCGCAGGTCAAGCGCAAGGCGGTCAAAGCAAAAGCGAAGCCCAAGGGTAAGGTCCAGGGGGCTGACAATTGGGCGGGGTCCGCTTCTGGAAGCTCCAAGCGAGATCGAGATGACGAATTGCTCCAACTTGACCTGAAAAGAGAACAGATCAAAACCTTCCAGCGGGCCGTCTCTCAGTTGCGTTTTCCTTGGCTGTTGCACTTTGGCTTTTCTTCTCAAATGTTCAATCCAATTTGTTTGGACCAGTCGGTTTTCACATTGTCAGCTCGGCCCAGTCTCAGGAAGATATCGTTGCGGAGCACACTCAGTTGGCGCAGGATGCGCTCACATGCGGGGGCTCAATGGCGCCAGAACACGCTCAACTGGTAAAACAGCGGCTGTCAGCCTTGAAGTTGTTCGCAGACCGCTCGTTGCCACAAGGCGGTGACGCGGCGCACCGGCTAGAGCTTTCACCTGCCAGCCTTCAGCTTCGCAAAGCCGCGCTCGTGACGACTCTTAGTTGCCGAAAGCAAAACTTTTTGCTCGACGTGTTCAATTGTGAACCAGTTAACTCCAGTTTCTTTCTGGGCAAGACAGGGATGGTGTGCTGAGCCGCGACACTTTCAAATGCTACAACAAGCGCCTGGCCAAATATGCGGGCGGTTTGGAGGCTGCGTGCAACCGCTTGCATCAGGTGCAAGAGGAGGAGTGTGCCTCATCTGAGTGAAACATTTTGTTATCAGTTCCTAGTTCCTTTATCAGTTGTTTTGATATTTGCGACCACGCTACGCCATCTTAGGGAACCGAGAGGCTGACAAGAAGCCACAGCGGAAAAGACGCAATCGCCCTGCGCCTGAGCCTGAGCAGCCCGGAGGCACGTGGCGACGCGGGCTTGGCCAGTGACACTATCCACCCCGAGCTGGATCACATGCCGGCCTACGCCATCCTTAGCCACATTGCGTGCCAGAGCGGCCAGTTTGGCGGAGCGGTGGTGGGCGCTTTTCCTCAGACTGAGGACGCGGTGCCATGCGCCTACGTGACGCAGCTCCCCGATGTGAATCGGATTGACCTACCTTGGCGGAGAGATGCCATCATGGATGAGCTGCAGGATGACCCCGTCCGGGTGGCACGCATGCGGCGTGACTTAGACATTCCGCAGTTCAGCCAGGCTGGGCGGATCATTTTGAAATCCTTGGCAGTTGAAGTTGCTACTGTCAACCTTTGTGTGACCTATCGAGCGTCACTGTTGACGGCCTTACCCATCCCCATTGCCCGTTGTCTCACCCACCGTCCTCTTCGTGTTTACACACTGCGCGCAGGCTTTCCCTCACGCAGATGACGCAGCTTTGGAGAAGCTCTTCTATGGTTCCGCAGTGGTCCGGGACAACATAGGTGCGTTCCTTGACGTGGACGCGCTTAAGAAGCAACTCGCCTCCCATTTTTCATATTGCTCGTTTGGACGTGTGTTGCGCGTCGTCTGGCAAAACCACATTTGAAAATAGACAGTCCTGACAACACACATGTCTATTGTCCTCACAACTCCCAACCCATCCAGCTTGCATTCCACTAGTCAGCTGAGACGCGGTGTTCTGAGGCATTTGAGCATGAAGATCCTCTACTACAAGAAGGAGCACGCGTTCAACGGCGTGACGGATCTCTTGGCGCCCATAGCGCACGTGCAGCTGACGGGCAGGAAGCTGTTGCTGGGGGCCCCTCTGGCAAGCATCATCGCAGCCTTCACTGTCAGCGAGTCCAACACTGGGGTTGCCATGACGGTGGCCAATTTGGTCAAACATATGGTTGGCATGACTGCGAAGGACTTTGTTTCGGCAGGTGGGTTTTGGGTGATCTTAAACCCAGGGTCACTTGCAGTGACACCCAGCAGTTGCCTCATCATGGAGCACCTCAGCTCCACCTAGACTACGATTTGTTTGTTTTTTGGATCGTGCTACACGGGGACACGTGTCTAAGTCAACAAACTTAATTTCCCAGGTATGGCGTTGACGATATGGGGAGCACTCTTTCATGGCCGGCGTTCATGCGTGGCCACTGCGACCCTTCGGAGATCGCAACTGTGCGCGCTGACATCTCGCAGCTGCTGCAGAACTGCTGCCACGCAACTGACAAGCTCAGCGAGACCCACTTCACGGCGGGGATGCCCGGCGCGGACGTATGTTTCACTTTCTTAGCACGCGCGCCCCTACATTTCACAATTCTGAAAACACAACTGGGTTGCTCAAAACAGTAGGCCTTAATTTTCTCCATGCTTTTGGGAAGCTCAAGCCAAGGAACCAAACAACACAGACCAAACAACACACGGACAAGGAGTTGTTTCTTGAACGATTGTGTCCGGTCATTGTCCTGTCTTGGTGAAGGGTGGTTTGAGCTTTGCGCTGGTGTTGCTGGTGATGTTTCACAAGATGTCCTTCAATTGTTTTCAAGATGTCCTTTCAAGATGTCCTTCAATTGTTTTCCTCCTTCCTGCAATCCTTCGGCAAAATCAGGCAGATGATGGTTCCAATTTCAAAGATGCAACCAAAGAGTAGAGTGAAATACTCTCCCTGTTTGGGACTGGTGGCGGACCAAACGACACACGGACAAGGAGTTGTTTCTTGAACGATGGTATCCGGTCATTGTCCTGTCTTGGTGAAGGGTGGTTTGAGCTTTGCGCTGGTGTTGCTGGTGATGTTTCACAAGATGTCCTTCAATTGTTTTCAAGATGTCCTTTCAAGATGTCCTTCAATTGTTTTCCTCCTTCCTGCAATCCTTCGGCAAAATCAGGCAGATGATGGTTCCAATTTCAAAGATGCAACCAAAGAGTAGAGTGAGATGCTCTCCCTGTTTGGGACTGCACGCCTGCAAGGTGGCGGACAGGTTCTACGTCTGCGTGACGGAGCTCGCTTCGGCTTCAAACGTGAAAACCGAGCAGGCGCAGGTCCTGATGCGTTGCAAAGAGCAAGATCCTCCTACGCCAATGCGAGGAGGCTGGAGTTTGGTCAGGGTGACGTTGGACATGATGCGAAACATGTTGTTTTATCTTGGTCAACTGGGCTTAGTGTCAGTGCAACTCGCCACGTGTGTCAACCCTGCCAGATCACGCTGGTCAGATCGCCCATCAGCCTTCGCCGGGAACCGCGCCAGCCAGCGCCTCTCAGCACCCTGCCACACAGCAGCCTCCTACACAGCCGCAGCTTTCTGAGCCGCCCCAGCAAGAGCAGACCAAGCCACCAACGCCACCCCCTGCCCCTGCAGCGCGCCAGGCCCAGCACCCTCCGCCAGACGAGTTGCTTGCTCCCCGAGAGCCCCAGCCCCAGCAGCCCCAGACCAAGCCACCGCTGCCGCCGGACGAGTTGCTTGATCAGCAGCCCCTGCCAGAGCTTGCTCTTCGAGAGCCCCAGCGTTCTGAGCCTGAGCCCACGCAGGGAGAGCTTGCTCTTCAAGAGCCCCAGCGTTCTGAGCCTGAGCCCGCGCAGGCAGAGCTTGCTCTTCGAGAGCCCCAGCGTTCTGAGCCTAAGCCCCCGCAGGCAGAGCTCTTCAAGAGCCCCAGCGTTCTGGGCCTGCCAGAGCTTGCTCTTCGAGAGCCCCAGCGTTCTGAGCCTGAGCCCACGCAGGGAGAGCTTGCTCTTCAAGAGTCCCAGCGTTCTGAGCCTGAGCCCGCGCAGGCAGAGCTTGCTCTTCGAGAGCCCCAGCGTTCTGAGCCTAAGCCCCCGCAGGCAGAGCTTGCTCTTCAAGAGCCCCAGCGTTCTGGGCCTGAGCCGCCCCAGCCAGAGCTTGCTCTTCGAGAGCCCCAGCGTTCTGAGCCTGAGCCCACGCAGGGAGAGCTTGCTCTTCAAGAGTCCCAGCGTTCTGAGCCTGAGCCCGCGCAGGCAGAGCTTGCTCTTCGAGAGCCCCAGCGTTCTGAGCCTAAGCCCCCGCAGGCAGAGCTTGCTCTTCAAGAGCCCCAGCGTTCTGGGCCTGAGCCGCCCCAGCCAGAGCTTGCTCTTCGAGAGCCCCAGCGTTCTGAGCCTGAGCCGCCCCAGCCAGAGCTTGCTCTTCGAGAGCCCCAGCGTTCTGAGCCTGAGCCGCCCCAGCAGCCCCCTGCGCATGCACCGCCCGACGTGACACAGCGCGTGAAAGCTGAGTCGCCCCACAAGCAGACGCCTTCTGTCGCTGCAGGGATCGATGAGGTGGTTGACATCCCCAGCAGCCCTGAGCCAACGCCAGCGCCAGCTGGCAGCAGCAGCAGCAGCAGCAGCAGCGAACCCTCGCAAAAGCCTCGTGCCAAGTCGAAAGCGAAAGCAAAAGCCAAATCAAAGGCCAAGGCAACAGCCAAGGCCAAAGCGAAACCCAAGGCGATCCGAGGCAAACGCAGCGCAACTTCTCCTGTGTCAGCCACTCGCAGGATTAGAGGCAAACGTGCTGCCAACACCATCGCGCCGGACGACAACGAAGATGAGACCCTTGCTGAGGCATTGGGGCGGCCGGGGCGGCAGCCGATTTTCGGCTACGAAGCTCGTTATTAGGGGGTTCGGGGGCCGGGGGGTTGGGGCTTGATATCCCTGAAATGACCCCCGTCAAATTTCAAAGGTGTGAATCCACTCCCACACTCAACCTCCAATCAAAGGGCACTCAAGCAAATGATCGAATCCTCCAATCAAAGATTTTTTGGTAGTTGAAACAAAGCGGTGATCAGGCTCGCAGCCACGATGTTACAAATTGAGATAACTCGGCAAAATAACCAGAGCCACCAAACCCCCCCCCCCCAAAACCCTAAACCATAAACCCATTTTTTGGGTGGTCGAAACCAAAGAAAACAGCCTGTGAGCTGGGACTGCTGTGAGCCAAGGACAGCCGACCCCTCTCGCAATCCGCACTGAGTGACGATCGGTACAAGAGCTTTTGGAGGAACCCTTGATTGGCGTGCTCAGCATGCCCCTTGTGTTAACAGCGTTAAGTTCACCCCATTTCAGTCGATGTCCAAAGCCGCCAATCAAATTCCGCTGGGTTGCTTGTGGTTTAGCGGCCTTGCCGTGCCATTCAGATGAATGGCGCACGGTGACATTGAAATTGGTGGTGAAAAAAAGGCGCAACACGTGCTGCAACACGTGCTTTGACGTGGAGGTCAGTGGTTTGGAGTTTGGAGCGGGTTCCCCAAAAATAGACTACCAGAGAAAAAGTTGGTACCTTCTGACCTTTGAAACCTGGCACTTTGTGCTGGCAGACAAGCATCTCTGGTGACAGGGGTCCGTTCTTTTGGCAACCCCACTCTGTCCGCCACGCAAGGGACCATTTGTTTGTGGCCAGATGTGTATGGAATGTTTGTTGGCCAGATGTGTATGGAAGAGGAACGTCCTGATTGTTTTTTTTGTTGCGTGATCCGCGGTTTGGTATGTCCAATTGGATGCGCGATGAAGCTGAGAGATGACTACCCCTACTCCAAATACCCACTCATTTCCCAATTGAGGGGCATTTCTAGGGGTTGATTCCGAATTCTTTTCAATCTGAGCAACCAAATGCATCTTTTTGGCAACCCCACTCTGTCCGCCATGTGCGGGACCATTTGTTTGTGGCCGCGACCCCCCAGTCTTTTCAATCTGAGCAACCAGATGCACCTTTTGGCAACCTCACTGTAAGGGACCATTTGTTTGTGGCCAGATGTGTATGGAAGAGGAACGTCCTGATGTTGTGTGATCCGCCGTTTTGGTATGTCCAATCTGCTGCTTGGATGCGCAATGAAGCCAGAACAGTCTTGAGAGATGACTACCCCTACTCCAAATACCCACTTATTTCCCAATTGAGGGGCATTTCTAGGGTTTGATTCCCCATTCTTTTCAATCTGAGCAACCAGATGCACAGGTACACCCTAATAACATGATATGTTTGACAAATTCTGCCCACACGCTGAATTTCAACGCTTGCGAAAACGCGTGGTCAAGTTACAAGGAGACCCGTAGCTCGCCGGAATCAATAGGCCGACATGGTCAGTGGCGGAAAGGTCGGAGAGCGCAACATGAGCAGGAAGGCTAAGCAAGAAAGAACAAATTGATTTGCGTGTTGACTTGGCTTGCGAAGCGTTGTCTCTCCCGGCCAAGATTGAAGTAGCTTGTCTTGGATTTGTGAACCCCGTCGATCCATTTTTCAAGCGCTCGAGCCGTTGCTGAGACAGCTACCCAAGCAAACATGGCCCCTCGCGCGTGCCTCGGCTCTGTCGCGAACGCAGAGGGCGAGGCGGCGGACCCTTGCGTCTTCAATGGGAACGGAACAGGGCGCCCGGCGCGCGCGCTGAATCACGGGCGCTGCGTGTGGTGTTGCCCAGAGGAAATGAACCGACGCCTGGCAAGCCCAAAGCTCGAGAAGTTTCTCATCTACACGCTCGTCAACTTCAAGGGCGCGGACGGGGAAGTGTTCGAGAAGGCGACGAGGCGGCTGCCAGAACAGCGCCGGGCGGACATCTTAGCGGAGGTCGACGCGCGGCTGGTGCCCGAAGAAGAAGACGTGGAAATGGCGCCAGCGGCGGAAGAGGCGGAAGGCGAGAGCGAAGAAGAGGAGACGCAGGGGCGGAGCCCTGAGCGCTTTGCAGAACTAGGCCTTGTTGCAGATGACCCGGGCGAGGAGGAGGGTCAGCTGGACATCGACGCGGCTGACGCTGGTGAGGTGGGCTACGGCTACAACGACATTCTGGACAAGGAGCCGCCGTTTGAGCCCCTGGAGCTGGACGACAAGCAGGAAGAAGAGAACGAGAAGACTCAGGCGGAGGCGGAGGCTGCCCCCAAGAAGAGGCGGCTGCGAGGCAAACAAGCAGCTCCCGTCTACGGGCCTGCGGCGCCGTTACCCCCAGCGGCCGCGGCAGCCGGGGTTGCGGCGCTTGCTGGCCAAAGGCGCCGAACGCGCCCGCCGCGCCCGAACGAGATTTGCCCCGGTCGAAACGGAGAGCCTTGCTCCTGGTCGTCCACGCAACTGGGCGAGCCCGCCGGCCTCCACACGAATCGAGGGCAAACTGCTTGCGCTTTCTGCGGCGACGAGCAACTCAACAAGGTCCTGGCCCAACAGAATGGCTTTCAATTGACTAAGACCCTCAAGGCGCTGCGGGAGCTCCACGAAGTCAAGTACGAGGCGGCGCTCGAGAACTTGAAGAGCCGGAAGGGCGAAGCCTTTGCGGCGGACTTTGGAGAGCGAGTGGATTTCGCCATCTATCGCGCCGTAGAGCAAGCGCGAGCGCCCGCACGGAGAATTGCGGAGCGCTGGGAGGGCCTGCTGCAGCGCCGCGCCCGAATCCAGGGCCCGCTCAAAGCCGACGCCTTGGAGACCTACGAGCAAGGGGTTCGACGAGACCGGATGATGATCCAACGGAAGATCTTCGCCCGCGACCAGATGAGGAAACGCTACAACAGGGCGAACGAGGAGGCGGAGCTTGCCCGGATGCCTCTGCCGCCCACAGACATCGCGCCCAATGATTGCGGACTCCCGGGCCCGACCTCCTTTGCCGGCGCGGCGTATACGTTCCTCAGCCGGAAGATGTGCCGGAGCCGGTGCGCAATCTGCCGAACGAAGTGTTGGCGGCGCTTCGCCCGCTGGAAGTGGATAGCGGCCGCTACGAGAAGGCGGAGCACGGCTACCGAGTCCACACAACTATGGTGCGCTTTGCGTGGGCGGCTGAGAGCGTCGGCGCCAAGATCCGGGCACTGCGAACGCACGAGTTGCGCAGCAAGGCCCGGAATGCTTTTTGGTTCCTCGCGCAGTCGGACGACAGCGCCTACGGCGAATTTATCGACAAGCACGAGGAATTCCTGGAAAGGCACCCGTGCGCGCCGGAACACGTTCGCAAGAGGCCTCTGCGGTTCATCGAGGAGCAAGGCCTTGAAAACGCCGTCTGGCCACATCTGTACTGGCACAAGAACCTTTGTGAGACGGTTGTTCGCGCCACAGACGAGCGGCGCCGCGTCCGGACGGGCCTTTCAGATGAGGAAGCGTCAGAGGGCGATGAGCTGGAAGATGGGCCGGCGCTTGCAAAGGGTCGACACAGCGTCCGACGCAGCTGGATGACGAAAGTCTTCAGCCCAGTTGTTGGCTACTCAGAGGACTTCCAGCTGCTCCACTTTGTGTACGACTTGGTCCTGTGGACGAACCTTGGCGGCTGCAAGAACGCAACCCGCGGCATGCCCCTTCGCTTGGCCGTCAAGGGCTCGCCCATCTTCCCAGAGTACTGGCGGGTCCGACACCAGGCCTTGATCGACATGCAACGGCAGGCTGGGGCGCCGGCGCTTTTTCGGACACGCGCGCCTTACGAGCGGTCCTTCCCCTATCATCACTGGGTCCTCCACGAGATGGCGCTGGCCGGCCGCGCCCGCTTGAACCTTGCGGGCCCGGAGACCCTCCATATGGCCCACGTCTTGAAGGAGATGGATCGTGGCTTCTTTGCGGGGAAGAACCACAAGGGCTGGAGAAACCACTTGCTCGGGGCGGAGCACGAGGCGGGAGACGGTGAGGAACACCCCAACACAGTCGTCAACTTCTGTTCTCGATTGGAGTTTCAAGACGGCAAGCGCAAGCCAAAGGGTCAGCAATATCACGGGCGAGGAACTGTCCACTCCCACTCCTTGGACTTCCTCGAGAACACGGCGGCCATCAAGCTGGAGACCAAGATCGCTGCCGTGGAGCCAGGGGCGGACGAGCCGTTGTTGCGAGGGGTTGTCCTAGATTCGCAGCGGGACCGATCCCGCAGCCAGGTTGCCATCCGCGACGAGCCGTCGATCTGGGATGAGGAGGCCGGCCGGGTCCGCTTGCAGCACAAAGCGTCCGACTTTGACAAGCATATCCGGGCCTACTTTCGGGAGTCAACGGAGGTCACCAAGTGCCACGAAGACGTGCAGATGGCCGATGGCAGGCACAACCTGCTCCGCTACGTGGCCACCTACGCCCCAAAGTTTAGCGGCTCCTTTGCAAAGGATTGGCTGAACGATGACGCCTCAGACTACAGCGTCGCCCGGCGAGTAGCGTTTGATTATCACCCCCTGGAGCCTGAGATGTGGCTCACCTTGGCCGGGCAACTCTTCCCGCAAATCAGTTACGGGGGGACGCTCAAGCCAATCGTCGCGCCCTACCCTGACATGAAGGACAAGCCGGCTTACGTGGAGAACTACGAAGCTTGCAACTGGCGCGGCGAAGGAATGAGCCTTGTCGACTTTCTCCGCAAGAGCAACGACCGAGGCGAAATCATCCAGTACTTGAAGAAGGCTCACGCCGAACAGGCGGCGCCGAGGCAGTCGCTGGAGGATTTTGCGCGGGCTCATCGTGTGCGAGGCGAAAAGCTGATCGCGGCCTCTCTGGTCAGCCGCCTTCGCGACCTCTACTACGGCCAGTGGATGGCGCTGAACGTTCCCTTTCAAAGTCTGGGCGACCTGCTGCCGGAGAACGTTGTCGCACGCGTGCCAGAGAAGCTGAAGTACTTCGCCTGCGCCCTTGAGAAAGCGCCCAACTACTGGGCCGACGAGGCAAGGGTCCGGAAGGACATGGAGTTGGAGGCCTACAGCGACGACCATATCGCCACGGTCCTTGCCTGGATCCGGGCACAGCG
Source organism: Effrenium voratum (assembly GCA_963377175.1). Classification (NCBI taxonomy): domain Eukaryota; class Dinophyceae; order Suessiales; family Symbiodiniaceae; genus Effrenium; species Effrenium voratum. The sequence goes on along the minus strand of CAUJNA010002228.1, from coordinate 14,210 downwards.
GCGCCTGGTCGAGCGCTACGTTCAGGGCGAGCTTGATCCGCGCGAGGATGAGTTGGAGGCGGGCGAAGAAAAAGAGCACGCTGAGCCGCGCCTAGCCTTGGACCCTTGCCAACTGCGTTTGAAAGCGCTTGTAGACAAGAACGTCCAGCGCAGCATGGAGGCGCGAGACGCGGAAGACGACGACATCTACGAGGCCACCCTCCAGACGGCAGAGAATTCGAAGATCCTTGCTGCGCTGGGGCCGCCGGGCTCTGGAAAGACAGCAGCAATTCACGTCTGCGTGGATGAGTGGAAGGCGCGCGGAGCACGAATCCTGTTAGCGCTGCCGACCGGGCAGCTTGCAGCCGAGATGCGGGCGAGACATCCCGACGTGGACGTCGACACGTGCCACGGCGCGTTCCTCTTCCACAAGGACATCAACGAAGCGCTCCCGATCCTCACGCAGTACGACCTGGTCGTCGTAGACGAGCTCTCAATGCTGACCGCCGAGCACATGGACCGCCTTGACGCGATGTGGCGCACGGCCGACCGGCTGCCTTGCCTTGTCATGCTGGGCGACTTCTGGCAGCTCCCTGGGCCGCAGAAGAACGCGACGAAGGTTTCCGACAGCGCGGCTTGGCGATGCGTCAAACTTCTCGAGTTCACCGGCAGCCACCGCTGCGAAGACCCGAAGCTTGCAAAGAAACTGGCGGCGCTCCGAACCAGCGTCCCCTCGCACAAGCTGCTTGGGAAGATCGCTAGCCGCTCCCGCCGCGCTTGGACGGGCAAGGAGCCAACTGCGTGGGACATTCTGGAGCTTGATCGCAAGACGAAGGGCAAGACAACTGTGATCACCTGTAGCCGGCGTGCGGCCCAACTGGTGAACGAGCTGTCGGTGGAGGTCTTCTTCAAGCAGCGCCACAAGAAGGGCCTAGCCGAGCTGCCGACTGACTGGGAAACCAATTCGGAGAACTACGACAAGCGCGGGCAGCTCAAAAAGGACGGCCCGCCGGAGCCCTTGCAGCTTGAGATCTTCAAAGGCCAGCGCCTGTTTTTGACGAAGAACATGAACAAGGAGACAGGGTTTGTGAATGGCATGGCATGCACAGTGGAGGCCTACGATGCGCGGAGCGGTTGCCTTGAGGTGCTCACGAAAACCGGGGCTCGCCTGGCAGTCTCTGCCATCCACGAACACGTCGAGGGGCTCGGGCGCGTCAAGTACTACCCGATCCGGCTTGGCTACGCCAGCACGGTCCATCGCATTCAGGGCCAGACCTTGGAGCACGCGACAATCTGGCTTGACGTCGTGGGCTGCAAGGCTGCAGGGTATGTTGCCTTGTCAAGGGTCCGTCAAGACAGCGACTACCTCATCGCTGGCCCAGTGAGCGCCAAGTGTTTCACCCCAGCCATGTAGGAGTGGCTGAAGCATCGTTGCGCAAAAAGCTGAGAGAGTAGAAAGACTTCACAAGCGTTGAGGCGTCTTGAAGGCTGTTGTCGCGCCAGATCATTGCCCGCTTTTTTCCATGCCGGGGAGCGGCGACGACATGTGTGTGGGAGCCCAAATTGTTGCGCTTGGGCTTACAGAATTTTTTTGAAATGTAAAGATCTTGTTGTCGTTTGGCTCCTTTCTGGCCAGCCGCTGATAAACTGTTCACATGGCGCAATGCCAAAAATGGCCACCCAAGCTCAAAATGTAAAGAGCTCGTTGGCTCCTTTCTGCACTTTGATAGATTGTTCATATGGCGCAATATAAAGACATTTGGCTCCTTTCTGGGCTTGGTCAGCCGAGTGTTCATATGGCGCATTGTAAAAATTGCCATCCAGGCTTGAAACGTAAAGATCTGGTCATGTGGGGCTCAAAATGTAAAGATCTCGTTGGCTCCTTTCTGGGCTTGGCCAAGTCGCTGATAAATTGTTCACGCGGCGCAATATAAAAATGGCCACGCAGGCTCAAAATGCGAAGATTTGGTCAGTTGGCTTCTTGGGCTTGGCCATTCCCTGGTAGAAATCTGGCGCAACCTAAAAATAGCCATCCAGGCTTGAAATGTAGAGATCTGGTTGTGTTGCTCCTAGCCAATAGGAAGCTTATTAGAAGCTTGGTAAGGCGACGCCGCTGGCAAAATGTCCGTGGCTTTAGGGTATTATTCATAGAGCTACGCTCAAGGGCGCCTTCACGGGCGGCGCCCACATGTGTCCCCTGGATGCCTTGCCGGGGGGCTGCAAGCTTTGGCGCAGGCTCACGCCGACTAAGCTGCTGTGTAGCGGCCAGCGGGAGGCTTTACCCTCCCGCAAATGGTTACACCGTCAGATCAATCAGTATGGGCTCTCACAGCTCAGCTGCTCGGCCGCTGCCTGGTCTCGGCAGCCGCCGCTCGGCCGGCGCTGTATAGCGCGAAAGCCGTCCTCGCTGAGTTTAGGGTTTAGGGTTTAGGGTTTAGGGTTTAGGGTTTAGGGTTTAGGGTTTAGGGTTTAGGGTTTAGGGTTTAGGGTTTAGGGTGTGACAGATGTGTCCGCTCGCTCGGGTGGAACAAACCACCCCAAGCCGCTCGCTCCCGCGGGGGCCGTATATCCCACCCACGACCCACTCCAGCCCAAGCTCTTTTAGGGTTTAGGGTTCAAGAAACTGAGCCGCTAGGGGCTTTCCCGACCTCCTCCTCCTGCTTCTCTTGGCGATGTCTTGTCGGAACTGACCCACACGGGCGTGCCGGGCCCGGCAGCGCGAGGCGAGCAAGGCGACGGCGAGCGCGGCCGGGCGGCGGCGCGCGGGATAAAGCAAGCGAGCGCCCGCCGCTTAGTGACGGCCCGCGAATTTGGCGCCGCCGGGGCGGTTGGGCGTAAAAGAAACGCGAGGCCGCTTAGCGTAGACAGACCTCGCCCACAGCTTCAAGGGCTTCCACAAAGTCAGGCTTGCAGCCGGCGCCTTCCGCGCTTTACGCAGAACTCCGCCGCGCTGTTTGCAGCAACCTATAGAGGGTTTTCACTGTCGTCGCGAAACGGCTTGAGGCTCCCAGCCCCCGTTGCTAAACGGAAACAGCCCGCGACTTCTGGCCTTTCCAAGCTGCCCTTAAAAAGAAAAGAAGGCTCTTTGGTGGCCGGCGGACGTGCGTGTGGCTTCAGGCCGTTTAGCGACGGCCCGAAATTTCCGGGCGCTCGGACGATCCCAAACGCGGGAAGCGCTGGGCCGAGTAGCGACGCGCTCTAAACTTCCTCTTCGTAAGGAGGTCTATAGATTAAGCGGAAATTCAGGCCGTCGCTAAACGGCCCAGCGGTGTCTACGTTCTGGGACTGCCCAGGCGCTTGGAAATTTCGGGCCGTCGCTAAACGGCCTGCGACCCACGCACGTCCGCCGGCCACCAAAGAGCCCGCCTCTGAAGAGCGGCTTGAAAAGGCTAGAAGTTGTGGGCCGTTTAGCGACGCTCGAAAATTTCGAAAGCCGCAGGCCGTTTAGCGACGGCCGGAAAAACCATTAAAAGGTGTGGCCGACGCAGGGGGCGCAGCCAGGAGAACTCAACTAGAAGAGGGGAAGACGCCCGGCGGGCTGGGAGGCGTGGCTAAAGCGCAGATGTTAAGAAATGAGGCGGGGGGGGCGAGGCTTGACGATCGAGAAGCGACCAGGAAACGCAACGCCGTTTAGCGACGGCCGAATTTTTCCGGCGCGCCGCCGCGTAGCGCCGGCCTGCGAATTTCGCACGCCGGGGCGCTTGGATGTGAAGGAAACGCAAGGCCGTTTAGCGACGGTTGCGACTTTCTGGTCTCTCGCGCAGGGGTCGGAGCCGCTTAGCGACGGCCGCTAAGAAGGGCTCGGAAACGCGATGCCGTTTAGCGACGGCCGAGAATTTGCTAGCTTTATAAGGAGGCTTTCAAGCCGAGGAAAGGAAGCTCGCAGCGCGTCGCTAAACGGCCTAGCGCTTGCTTTATTTTTGGAGGCCCCAGCGTGCGGAAATTTTGCTTCGTCGTCGCTAAACGGCTTGCGATTGGCGCGCGTTCCTCGGCCATCAAAAAGCCTTCCTTTGAAAGGCAGCTTGAAAAATGCAAAAGTCGCAAGCCGTTTAGCGACGATCAAAAATTTCCGGCGGGTCGGGGCCTCGAAAACAAGGAGAAGCTTTGGGCCGTTTAGCGACGACTGCGAAAGTCCCTTCAGGATATGGCCAACCTGGCCGGCTGCCAAGAAGGGCTTGGAGCGGCTTGGAGACGTGATGCCGTTTAGCAACGGCCAAGAGTTCCCAAGCGCGCAGCTTGAAAAACTTGGCCGTTTAGCGACGGTCGGAAATTTCCGGCTGCCTGAACGCCTTGAGCAGGAGGGAAGCCCTAAGCCGTTTAGCGCTGGCCGGAAATTTCCGTCCGCCCGGGTGAAAAACAATTGAACAGGTCTTAGGCCGTTTAGCGACGGCTGAGAATTTCCGGCGGCGGCCTTTACTTGAGGCCCCAGCCGGGTTGGCAAGAAGCTATGCCAGGGGACCTCGCTGGGCCCAAATCGCCTTACACGCTTCCCAAGCCAGACGTGGCCAATCCGATATCGCGCTACACAAGCAGTAGCGGCTGGACGGCCGCGAAAACCTGTTTTTGCCCGCTTTCATGAAAAGCTCTTGCTAGGCGCCCTGCAGAGACCCGCATAAGGAAGCTTCAAAGCCGAGAAAAGGAAGTTCGGAGCGCGTCGCTAAACGGCCCAGCGCTGTCATTGTCTTTGAAAGCCACCAGCGCAAGGAAATTTTGCTTCGTCGCTAAACGGCCTGCGACCGGCAAAGGTTTCTCAGCCATCAAGAAGCTTTCTTTTGAAGGGCAGTTTGAAAAGAACGAAGGCCGCAGGCAGTTTAGCGACGACCAAAAATTTCCGGCCGCGCGAGACCTCGGAAACAAGGTGAAATCTTGGGCCGTTTAGCGACGGGTGCGAAACCCTTTTTGTTTGTGGCCGACACGGCCAGAGCCCTTGCTCGGGGCCCTTACAAGGCTTTCACTAAGGGCCCTTGCTAGGGGCCTTGAGCGCGCCGCTAAACGGCCCAGCCCTCTCTTCGCTTCTGGGAGCCCCCAGCGCCTGGAAATTTTGCTGCGTCGCTAAACGGCCTGCGACCGGCGAAGGTTTCTCAACCACCAAGAAGCTTTCTTTTGAAAAGCAGTTTAGAAAGAACGAAAGCCGCAGGCCGTTTAGCGACGACCGAAAATTTCCGGCCGCGCGTGACCTCGGAAACAAGGTGAAGTCTTGGGCCGTTTAGCGACGGGCGCAAAAAGCCTTTAAGGTTGTCGCCAACGCGGCCAGAGCGGCGGGGCCCTGACTAGGCCTTCACTAGCTTTTCCTTCAGCTTTCATTGAAAGCCCTTGCTAGGCGCCTTTACTAAGCCTGTACTAGGGGCTTTACTATAAGGGCCCTTGCTAGGAGAAGCTTCCGAGTAGCGGCGGAGCCCGAAAGGCACCACCCCCCCAGATTTGGCGCCCGGATGGCCGATCCGATATTGCGCCGCACAAGCAGTTTATCAGCGGCCGGACGCTCGCGAAAACACGATTTTTCCGGCGCGGAGCTCCTATTAAAGGCCTTTGCTAAAGCTTTCATTAAGAGGTCTTGCTAGGCGCCCTTGCTAGGGGCCCTTGCTAAGCCTTTACTAGGGGCCCTTACAAGGGGCCTCAAGAATGGGCTTCCGAATAGTCCGCGCTTTCGCTCGCTGCGCAGCCCGGAAGGCCAGAGCCGTAGATTTGGCAGAGAGCCCTACAAGAAGGCTTCAAAGCCGAGAAAAGGAAATTCGGAGCGCGTCGCTAAACGGCCCAGCGCTGTCATTGTTTTTGAGAGCCACCAGCGCAAGGAAATTTTGCTTCGTCGCTAAACGGCCTGCGACCGGCGCGCATTCCTCGCCCATCAAAAAGGCTTCTAAGGAAAGGCAGCTTGAAGAAGGCAAAAGCCGCAGGCCGTTTAGCGACGATCGAAAATTTCCGGCAACTTGGGGCCTCGGAAACAAGGAGAAGTCTTGGGCCGTTTAGCGACGGGCGCGAAACCCTTTTTGGTTGTGGCCGACACGGCCAGAGCCCTTGCTCGGGGCCCTTACAAGGCTTTCACTAAGGGCCCTTGCTAGGGGCCTTGAGCGCGCCGCTAAACGGCCCAGCCCTCTCTTCGCTTCTGGGAGCCCCCAGCGCCTGGAAATTTTGCTGCGTCGCTAAACGGCCTGCGACCGGCGAAGGTTTCTCAACCACCAAGAAGCTTTCTTTTGAAAAGCAGTTTGAAAAGAACGAAAGCCGCAGGCCGTTTAGCGACGACCGAAAATTTCCGGCCGCGCGTGGGATACCTCGGAAACAAGGTGAAAGTCTTGAGGGTCCGTGTTAGCGACGGGCCAAAATGCCTTTAACTTTAAGGTTGTCGCCAACGCGGCCAGAGCGGCGGGGCCCTGACTAGGCCTTCACTAGCTTTTCCTTCAGCTTTCATTGAAAGCCCTTGCTAGGCGCCTTTACTCTTCTACTGACTTACACTATGCCAACACCACTAACTAATCACTACTACTTTACCTACACTAAGTAGCCTGTACTAGGGGCTTTACTATAAGGGCCCTTGCTAGGAGAAGCTTCCGACTAGCGGCGGAGCCCGAAAGGCACCAACCCCCTAGATTTGGCGCCCGGATGGCCGATCCGATATTGCGCCGCACAAGCAGTTTATCAGCGGCCGGACGCTCGCGAAAACACGATTTTTCCGGCGCGGAGCTCCTATTAAAGGCCTTTGCTAAAGCTTTCATTAAGAGGTCTTGCTAGGCGCCCTTGCTAGGGGCCCTTGCTAAGCCTTTACTAGGGGCCCTTACAAGGGGCCTCAAGAATGGGCTTCCGAATAGTCCGCGCTTCGCTCGCTGCGCAGCCCGGAAGGCCAGAGCCGTAGATTTGGCAGAGAGCCCTACAAGAAGGCTTCAAAGCCGAGAAAAGGAAATTCGGAGCGCGTCGCTAAACGGCCCAGCGCTGTCATTGTTTTTGAGAGCCACCAGCGCAAGGAAATTTTGCTTCGTCGCTAAACGGCCTGCGACCGGCGCGCATTCCACGCCCATCAAAAAGGCTTCTAAGGAAAGGCAGCTTGAAGAAGGCAAAAGCCGCAGGCCGTTTAGCGACGATCGAAAATTTCCGGCAACTTGGGGCCTCGGAAACAAGGAGAAGTCTTGGGCCGTTTAGCGACGGCTGCAAAAATCCCTTAAGGATATGGCCGACATGGTCAGTGTGGCGAAGCGAATTCAGAAGACATGGAAGAAGACAAGGCGGAAAGGTCGGAGAGCGCAACATGAACAAGGAAGGCTAATCAAGAAGGAACGAATAACAAACTGATTTGCGTGTTGACTTGGCTTGCGAAGCGTCGTGTTTCCTGGCCGAGATTGAAGTAGCTTGTCTTGGATTTGCGAACCCCGGCGATCCGTTTTTCAAGGCTGTTGCTAGCTTTTCTTGTCCTCGCAAACATGGCCCCTCGCAAGTGCCTTGGCTTTGTCGCGAACGTGGAGGGCGAGGCGGCGGACCCCTGCGTCTTCAACGGAAACGGGACGGGCCGCCCGGCGAACGCGCTGACCCACGGGCGCTGCGTTTGGTGTTGCCCGGAGGAGATGGCCCGGCGTTTGGCGAGCCCGAAGCTCGAGAAGTTTCTCATCTACACGCTCGTCAACTTCAAGAACGCGAACGAAGCGGTCTTTGAGAAGGCGAAGGGGCGGCTGCCGGAAGATCGCGCGGCCGACGTCTTAGCGGAGGTTGATGCTCGGCTGGAGCCAGAAGAAGACGACGCGGAAATAGCGCCGACGGCGGACGAGGCAGCAGGCGAGAGCGAGGGGGATGAGTCGGAGGCGCCGCTGGGAATTTTCCCCGACGACCCGAGCGACGCGGGCAAGGGCGAGGAGTGCCTGGACATCGACGCGGTCGACATTGGCGAGGTGGGCTACGGCGACCTGGCAGGCGAGGTCGATTCGCAGTTCGAGCCCCTGGAGCGAGAACACGAAGACATTGAGATGGCCGAAGAGGAGCAAGAGGAGAACCAGGAGGCCGCCCCAAAGAAGCGGCGATTGCGCGGCAAGCAGGCGGCGCCCATCTACGGACCCCCGGCGGCGGTCGCAGTAGCTGCGGAAGTGGTGTTGGCTGGGCGCGCAGGCAGGCCGCGGCGAGTGTGTCCAAGGCCGAGTCAACAATGCCCGGGTCGAGACGGCGCGCCCTGTTTGTGGTCCAGCGCACGTCTCGGCAAGCCTGCCGAGATCCAGCCCGGGCGGGGGCAAACTCATTGTCTTTTCTGCAGTGACGAGCAGCTGGACAAAGTCCTCGACCAACAGCGACGCGGTTTCCAGCTGACGAAGACGTTGACCGCTCTCCGTGAGCTCGACGAGGCAAAGTACGAGGCGGCGCTGCAGAACTTGGCAAGACGGAAAGGCGAGCTCTTTGCGGCAGACTTCGGCGGCCGAGTGGACTTGGCCATCTACCGGGCGGTGGAACGCCAGCGGGCGCCTCGACAGACCGTGTTGGAGCGTTGGGGCGATCTTCTTCAGCGACGAACTCGAGTTCAAGGCGTCCTTGACGAGAGCGCGCTGGAAACTTATGAGCAAGCTATTCGGCGGGACCGGATGATGATTCGCCGCAAAGTCTTCTCCCGCGACTGCGTGAAGAAGCGATACAGCAAGGCGAACGAGGCGGCGGAGCTCGCCCGGCTGCCCCTCGCGCCTGCGGACGTCGCGCCCAACGACAGCGGGCTTCCGGCGGCCACGCTGAGCGAGCGCGCAAAGATGGTGGAGGCCTGGTGCAAACACGGCTCTTGGCAAATCTGCGAGGGCTGCGGCAGCGTCAGGCCGCGTCCGCTTCAGCCTGTGGACTTGCGCAGCGTCCGTCAGCCGACGATCAAGAAGTGCCTTCTCTGCCGCCGCGGCGTCTACGTTCCACGGCCGGAGGACGTCCCGGAAGTTTTGCGCAACCTGTCGGACGAAGTGTTGGAGGCGCTGCGGCCCGTGGAGGTGGACAGCGGGCGCTATGAGCGGGCAGAGCACGGCTACCGGGTCCACACGACAATGATCCGCTTTGCTTGGGCGGCGAAGAGCGTGGGGGGAAAGATCCGCGCGTTGGAAACCCACGAGCTGCGCAGCAAGGCCCGCAAGGCTTACCGCTACTTGGCGCAGTCCGACGAGAGCGCGTACGGCGACTTCATCGACAAGCACGAGGACTTCCTCGAGAAGCGCCCGGACGCGTCGGAGCAGGTCCGGAAGCGGCCGCTGAGGTTCATCGAGGAGCCAGGGCTCGAGTGCGCAGTTTGGCCGCATCTCTACTGGAACAAGAACCTTTGCGAGACAGTCGTCCGCGCCACGGACGAGCGGCGCCGCGTCCGGACGGGCCTTTCCGACGAGGAAGCGTCGGAGGCGGGCGAATGCGAGGCGGAGGAAGGGCCGGCGCTGCCTAAAGGGCGCCTGACGAAGGTCTTCAGCCCGGTCGTGGGCTACTCGGAGGATTTCCACTTGCTCCACTTCGTCTATGACTTGGTCCTGTGGAGCAACCTTGGCGGCTGCAAGAACGCGACTCGCGGCATGCCCCTCCGACTGGCCGTGAAAGGCTCGCCAATTTTCCCCGAATACTGGCGTGTCCGCCACCAGGGGCTGATCGACATGCAGCGGCAGGCCGGCACGCCGGCGCTGTTCCGAACGCGGGCGCCTTACGAGCGGTCCTTCCCCTACCACTCGTGGGTCCTTCATGAGATGGGTTTGGCGGGCCGCAGCCGCTTAAACCTTGCCGGCCCAGAGACGCTCCACATGGCGCACGTTCTGAAGGAGATGGACCGCGGCTTCTTCGCCGGGAAGAACCACAAGGGCTGGAGAGACCACTTGCTTGGGGCGGAGGGGGAGGCAGGCAATGGGGAGCGCCCGAACACAGTCGTCAACTTCTGTTCTAGGCTGGAGTTTCAGGATGGCAAGCGCAAGCCGAAGGGCCAGCAATACCACGGCCGAGGAACTGTCCACTCGCACTCGCTTGACTTCCTCGAGAACAAGGCGTCTATCGGATTGGAGACCAAGATCGCTGCCGTGGAGCCGCCGGCGGGGGAGCCGCTGCTGCGCGGTCTCGTCTTGGACTCGCAGCGCGACCGCAGTCGCAGCCAGGTTGCCGTCCGCGAAGAGCCGTCGACGTGGGACGAGGAGAGCGGGCAAGTCCGCTTGCAGCATAGGGAGGGCGACTTCCACAAGCACATCCGTGCCTACTTCCGGGAGAGCATGGAAGTCACCAAGTGCCACGAGGATGTCCAGATGGCGGACGGCAGGCACAACCTGCTCCGCTATGTGGCCACCTACGCCCCGAAATTCAGCGGGTCGTTCGCGAAGGATTGGTTGAACGATGATGCCTCTGACTACAGCATCGCTCGGCGCGTTGCGTTCGACTATCACCCCCTCGAGCCCGAAATGTGGCTGACACTGGCGGGGCAGCTCTTCCCACAGATCAGCTACGGGGGGACATTGAAGCCGATCGTCGCACCGTACCCCGGCATGGCTGACAAGCCGGGCTTTGTGGAGCGCTACGAAGACAGCGACTGGCGCGGCGAAGCGACGAGCTTGATGGACTTCCTTCGCAAGAGCAACGACCAAGGCGAAGTCATCCAGTACCTGAAGAAGGCCTACGCCAAGCAGGCCGCGCCGGCGCAGTCGTTGGAGGAGTTTGCAAGGGCGTATTGCCCGCGAGGCGAAAAGCTGATTGCAGCTTCCACAGTGAGCCGGCTCCGGGATCTGTACTACGGCCAGTGGATGGCCCTGCATGTTCCCTTCCGACATCTAGACGACTTGTTGCTCGAGGACGTTGTTGCCCGCGTTCCGGAGAAGCTGAAGTATTGTGCCTGCGCCTTTGAGAAAGCGCCGGAGTACTGGTCCGGCGAGCCGCGGATCCGGAAGGACATGGAGCTGGAGGCGTACAGCGACGACCACATCGCCACAGTCTTGGCTTGGGCGCAGCGGCGGCTTGTCGAGCGATACCTGCAGGGCGAACTTGACCCGGACGAGGAGTCGGAGGTGGAGCCAGAGGGCGGCAGCGAGCCTCTAGCTCTAGACCCCTGCCAGCAGCGTCTGAAAGCGCTCGTGGGCAGAAACGTCCAGCGCAGCATAGATGCGCGAGATGCGGAGGATGATGAGAGCTACGAGGCAACGCTGCGCGCGGCGGAGAGTTCGAAGATCCTCGCGGCGCTCGGGCCGCCTGGCTCTGGGAAGACAGCGGTCATCCACGCCTGCATCGACGAGTGGAAGACGCGTGGGGCGCGGATTCTCCTGGCACTGCCGACGGGCCAGCTTGCGGCCGAGATGCGGGCGAGGCACCCTGACGTGGACGTCGACACGTGCCACGGGGCGTTCCTCTTTCACAAAGATGTGAACGAGGCGCTGCCGATCCTGACGCAGTACGACTTGGTTGTCGTGGATGAGCTGTCCATGCTGAGCGCAGAGCACATGGACCGCCTGGACGCGATGTGGCGGACGGCCGACCAGCTGCCGTGCCTTGTCATGCTGGGCGATTTCTGGCAACTGCCGGGGCCGCAGAAGCACGCGACAAAGGTCTCGGACAGCGCAGCCTGGCGACACGTTAAGATCCTGGATTTTACCGGGAACCACCGCTGCAAAGATCCCAAGCTGGCCAAGAAATTGGCGGCGCTGCGAACCAGCGTGCCGTCGCAGAAGCTGCTCCGGAAGATCGCGAGCCGCTCCCACCGCGCCTGGACGACCAAGGAGCCGACTGCGTGGGACATCTTGGAGCTTGATCGCAAGACAGGAGGCCAAACGACAGTCATCACCTGCAGCAGACGTGGGGCTCAGTTGATCAACGAGCTGTCGGTGGAGGTGTTCTTCAAGCAGCGCCACAAGAAAACCTTGGCCGAACTGCCGACTGACTGGGAAACAAACCCAGAAAACTACAACGAGCGGGGGCAGCCGAAGAAGGCCGGCGCGTTGGAGCCCGCGCCGCTTGAGATCTTCAAGGGGCAGCGCCTGTTCCTGACCAAGAATATGAACAAGGAGACGGGCTTCGTGAACGGCATGGCCTGCGTTGTAGAGGCCTATGACTGCCGCAGCGGGTGCTTGGAGGTGCTTACGAAGACGGGGGCTCGCTTGGCCGTCTCTGCCATCCACGAGCACGTCGCGGGTTTCGGGCGCGTCAAGTACTACCCCATTCGGCTGGGCTACGCGAGCACTGTGCATCGCATTCAGGGCCAGACCTTGCGCCACGCAACCATTTGGCTTGACATCGTGGGCTGCAGGGCCGCAGGATACGTCGCCCTGTCCAGAGTCCAGAGCGACAAGGACTACCTCATTGCCGGCCCAGTGAGCGCCAAGTGTTTCACCCCAGCGATGTAGCGACAGTTTGCAAGACCAAGCCAGTCGTGAAAAGGTCGCAAAGATGACTAGGCGTGACATAGCAAAGCGCATTTGGCCCTCAATTTGGTCGGAGCGTGTGTCAAGTTCGCCGCCAGTTTTTTCCATGCCCGACGTTGTCCCTGCAGCCAAGGGCATTGCCCACGGAAGAGCAGCCGCAGAAGGAGGAGCTTTTGATAAGAAGAAGCTTTATAAGGGGCTTTATAAGGAGCTTTATAAGGAGCTTTATAAGGAGCTTTATAATAGGCTTTATATGAAGTTTTATAAGGAGCTTTGTAAGAAAGCTTGATAAGGAGCTTTATAAGAAGCTTTATAAGAAGCTTTATATGAAGCTGTATAAGGAGCTTTATAAGAAGCTTTATAAGAAGCTTTATATGAAGCTTGCTCAAAGCGGCGAAGTCGCCAAAAAATGTCCGTGGCTTTAGGGTATTACACTATAGAGCTTCGCTCAAGGGCGCCTTCACGGGCGGCGCCCGCATGTGTCCCCTGGATGCCTTGCCGGGGGGCCGCAATCTTTGGCGCAGGCTCACGCCGATTAAGCTGTATAGCGGCCAGCGGGAGGCTTTACCCTCCCGCAAATGGTTACACCGTCAGATCCATCAGTGGGGGCTCTCACAGCTCAGCTGCTCGGCCGCTGCCTGGTCTCGGCAGCCGCCGCTCGGCCGGCGCTGTATAGCGCGAAAGCCGTCCTCGCTGAGTTTAGGGTTTAGGGTTTAGGGTTTGGGGTTTAGGGTTTAGGGTTTAGGGTTTAGGGTTTAAGGTTTAGGGTTTAGGGTTTAGGGTTTGCCCTCGGAAGCGGCGCGCCATGACCCAGAGGGTCGCGGGGCGGCGCGCCGAGGCGGCTGCTTCAACCCACCCCAATACCACCCAGAGACAAATCTTTTAGGGTTTAGGGTTTTAATTTGGACCCCGGCAGGGCGAGTGATAAGGGAAGCGCTTGATCGCGCGTAGACAACAAGTTCGCAGTGCAAATGCTTGAAATTCGCATCCTTATTCTGCGACGGTTTGAGTGCAAAGAGTCGCAACGCCGGCCACGTCGCTTGGCCGATTCGCACCGCTTCATAAGGAGACGCGGGCGCCTGCAACGCAGCTGCTTGAGGCTTGCGCAGGCCGGCAAGGAGTCGACGGCTGGCTGCGACGACTTCGCCGCGAGCAAGCGGCGGCGGATCGTTCAGGTGAAGGCTGCAGCGATTTAATCGCCAGCGCTGGTCGAGCGCTGCAGCTGGAGCAAGTTGAGTCGCAGAAGCGTTTGCCGCGTGAAAGTTGCGGGAGCCCAAAGCTTCACTGCGCTAGACTGGGGCGGTCGCGCGCGCGTGCGGTCGTCGCGCGCGGAGCTGCTCTGCTTGGAAAGGCCGGCGAGGGGCCGACGGCTGTAACGACTTTGAGCGAGCGTTCGGCCCTAGTTGAGGCCAAGGCTGCAGCGATTTCAACGCTAGGAGTTGGTTGCTTGAAGGCGCAGCTGCGACGGTTGGAGCCCAAAGCTTTGCTCTGGGGCAGTCGCGCGCGCTGGCCGCGTCGCTTGGTCGACTCGCCGCGGGCTCCTTCGTAGAAAGGAGGCGACGTGCGGGCGATCTGCTTGAGGTCGGCAACAGTGGCTGGCAACAAGCCGTCGTCCGTTCGGCTGCGTTGGAAGTGCAAGGCGGCAGCGACGGATCAGTTATAGGGGCCATCGTTCAGGGCGCGGCTTCTGCAATTTCGTCGCGAGCGCTAGGGCCATAGCGCAGGCCACGGCTTCAACGATAAAGCTTTGCAAGGAAAACGGCCGGAACAGATTTGTCGCAAGGCCCTTTGATGTTATCAAGGATTTTTGCTGAGTGGCAGCCCAATGGCCAGATCAGCGGCCGGGCCAAGCCATCCAGCCAATGGCCGTTTTATCAAGGCCGATGGCCATTTTATCAAAGCCAATGGCCATTTTATCAAAGC